>CM076578.1:1879276424-1879616231 GCA_034641835.2 Pinus albicaulis
TTGCAATATTCCAACATGGTTCACTCATGGATACGTGAGCGAGATACACTGAAATAAAAGAGATTCGATAACCGTTGGATTCCCTCTTTATGTTTTTCATAGTTCCGCCACAGGGAGAACATGAGGGATTAGCGATACGACTGGCCTGAACACTATAATAATTCTCTTGGTTATTTTCGGGTGGCAGCAATCAAAATGCATGGAATCATCGTAAAGGTAAGCAGTGCCAATACAAAATTTGTATTGCTACCAAACTATACAACAATAACGGTGTGTTACCACACGATATCAAACAATACTACGAATATCAATAATACATTTATAATATAAAATATTCCAAGATTCTAGGATACCACTACGAGGATATCACTGCGTATTATTCCAGGATACCACTGCATGCTGCAATTCCACTCTAATATGTTTCCCCTGTGTAATGTGATTCCACCAAGATTTGTTTCTCATGCTAAGAATTTGATGCAGTAATTTGTTACCAATAAACTCTATTACTCCTAACAAAAATAAAGCTGCTCCATTTGATATACGCTGATATAATAACCAATACGTTGATGCATCTAACACAAAATATGTTGAAAATATTAAAGTCACCTGCGTACCCTGTGCAGATAAAAACATAGTACAACAGGGGCAGCAAAAGGTTGAGTGCACAGCACTGTGTATTCAAGAGGAATGGAGAAAACCGTAAGGATGGAATTAATGTTTAATGGGCAGCAGCCACCATTGCAGAGGAAAAGTTATGTTTGTATGGGCGTAGCCGTTTTTGCAGAGAAATGAAGACTTTCGTGGTTCAACCACGCAAGAACAGAGTTATTAATGAAAACAATTTTTTCTGGCTTTTAAGCCCTCAACAACCAAATATGAAGAAATATTGTTTAAACGGCAAAGTCTTTTAAGTTTTGAATGAGACACGTGATAGTGGTCCACACCACTTCACTGCCGATTACAATCGCAAGTTTTGAGTAAGTGTCTTGTTGATGTGAAGTGTTCCGATGCGATGCGATGCGATCACAATCGCAATCGCAAATCGCAAAAGGAACGACGTATGTTTCCGCCATCGAAATATGTTACCACCGATTGTATATTTACGATGCAATGCAATGTGATCTCACCACAATTGCAAATCGCAATCGCTTGTCGCAAAAAGTCTCCACCATATGTTCTGTTTCAATGGATGTTTGCGATGCGATTGCAATCGCAACATCGCAACATCACTTAACCATTCTGCCATCCGCATTTTGATTTTCGTCGATGCGATCGCCGATGTCTCTAATCGCACATCGCAATCGCAAAGATCATTCCACTTATGTTATCCGCTGATGCCGATGGTGCGATGTGATTTCAATCGCAATCGCAACATCGCAGTTTTGTTTGTTCAACTGTTTCGCCGATCGCCGATTGCCGATTGCGAAGTGGACTCCACTCGTACATCGCGCCAAAGAAGTTTTTAGGTTAAAATTTATGTTTCGGCAATGTATTTTCATTTTTATTTTGTTTTATGTTTTATTACACCGCGCCATATAAAAAGTGTATTGCATATCATTTTTTGATAGAATTTTATTATATTGTTGTGTTGTATCGCTGTGTAAGCCCGCAGGCAGAGAAAACTCAGTGAACCATAACAGAGCACTATTTGTGCATTTTGAGAGACAGAGAGAGAAGTTTTGAGAGCACTGCGTCTGTAGCAGTCAATCATATTTTTTGAATCCCTCCAGTGAGGAAGAAATTTGTAATAGCTTTTGTTTTGTTAATGAAATAGAAAAGAAAAGTTTTACTCTGCAATCTCTGTCATTTTATTCTCTGTGTTGAGGGAGAATATCATTCTCTCTGTATTGCTTTGGAATTATCAGAAATTCCAACATGTTATCGGAGCTAATCCAGGCTCTTTGAAGATGTCAAAGAAGCTGAAAGAAGAAGATTTGTTTTCCTTCACGCAAGGCTCAGCAGAAGATTAAAGTCCAGGTATTTCTCAAAAAAAACAGAGTTGTTGTTTTGTTTGAAAGAGAAGTCCTTAGAGACAAAGTTTGTTTTAAAAAAAAAGAAAGACAGTTTGTTTGAAAAACACAATCAAGTTTAGTTCAGAGTTCATTTTATAAGCAATGGCTGGACCAAGCACTGGTATGAGTATTGGAAATGATCAGCTTCCACAATTTAATGGAAAGAACTATGATTATTGGGCTATTACCATGAGAGCCATGTTTGCCTCACAAGACTTATGGGAGTTTGTAGAAGATGGTTTTGATGAACCAGTTGATGAGTAGGCTTTTAATGCCTTAACTCAAGCAGAGAAGGATTTATTGAAGAGAAATAGAAAGAAGGACTCTAAAGCCCTCTTCTATTTGTATCAAGCAGTACATGAGAGTGTGTTTCCAAGGATAGCAACAACTAAGAAATCCAAGGATGCATGGGAAACTCTGAAAGTAGCCTATAAAGGTATGGAGAAAGTGAAGACAACAAAACTACAATTGCTGAAGAGAGATTTTGAAATTCTCTGTATGAAAGAGTCTGATAACATAGACTCATTCTTCACACATGTGATTGGGATGGTCACACAGATAAGGTCCCATGGAGAAACTCTTGAAGAAAGAAGGATCGTGGAGAAACTATTGAGGAGTCTACCCTCAAGGTTTGATGTTATAGTTACCACCATAGAAGAGACAAAAGATCTCTCAAATTTCACAGTAGATGAACTTCATGCATCATTGATGACTCCTGAACAGAGATAGGAAAGAACAGTAAACCCATCTCTAGAGCATGCCTTCAAGACCCAGATTCCTTTTGGAAGAGGAAGAGGTCAAGGCAGAGGAAGAGGAAGAGGCAGAAGCCAAAACAAAGGAGGAAGGAATATCCCTTCACATTCACATGGAAGGAGCAACAGTCAGAATCACAGCCACGGCCAATGTAATAGCCCTCAAGGTGGACACCAACATGTGCACGGACAAAGGTATGACAAATCCAATGTCCAATTTCATTATTGCAAGAAATATGGGCACTATGCTAATGAATGTAGGAAAAATCAAAATGATATGAATAATAGGCAGAATGCTAATGTAGCAAAAGAAGAAAAGAACCCAAAGAATGTGTTGTTAACATTTAATGTAGCACAAGATAGACAAGATGATGTATGGTTCTTAGATTCAGGTTGTAGTAATCACATGACTGGAAACATAACAATGTTTTTCAATCTTGATGAAGAGATTAAATCTTAAGTAACCACAATAACTGATACTAAGATTTCTGTCAAGGGAAAAGGCAGAGTTAGTATCCATGCAAGGAATGGTGAGCAAAAGTTTGTGCCAGATGTTTATTATGTTCCTGGTTTGAAATGTAATATTTTGAGCATTGGGCAGCTCATAACAAAGGTTACAAAGTATTGTTCAAGAATGATGTGTGCACAATAATGGATATACCTCCAAGCAAGAAGATTATTGCTGAAATACAAATGACTAGCAATAGAATGTTTCCACTCAAGCTCAACACTGAATTAAAGGGAAAAGGAAAGAATGTACCAGCTGTAACTCAAGAAGTCTTTCAGAAGGAAGCGAAAGATGAGAACCAGTTATGGCACTTGAGATTTGGACATCTCAATTTCGGAGGTTTGAATTTGTTGCACAGAAAAGGAATGGTAAGAGGTTTACCATTGATTGAGGAATCTGACAGCCTATGTGAAGGCTGCATCTTGGGAAAACAACCTAGAGAAAATTTTCCATCAGGGAAAATCATAAGGGCGAAAGCACCCTTAGAAATCATTCATTTAGATTTATGTGGGCCGATGCAAACAACATCAGTTTCAGGCAGCAATTACATGCTGACCTTCATTGATGATTTCACAAGGAAAGTGTGGGTTTATTTTCTAAAATATAAGAGTGAAGTCTTTGAGAAATTTTTCCACTTTAAAGCTCTAGTAGAGAAACAGAGTGGGCAGCATATTAAAATTCTTAGAACTGACAGAGGAGGTGAATATATCTCAAAATAATTTCTATGTTTTTGCAGAGAGAATGACATACACAATCAGTTTGCTACAAGATATACACCGCAACAAAATGGAGTTGCTGAAAGGAAGAATCAAACCATAATGGAAATGGTGAGAAGTATGCTGAAGGCAAAACACTTGCCAAATGAGTATTGGGCAGAAACAACAAATTGTGCTGTGTATATTTTAAATATATGCCCAAAAAAAGTTGTAATGAACAGAGTTCTAGAAGAAGCGTGGAGTGGCAGAAAACAAGGAGTCACCCACATGAGAGTTTTTGGGTGTGTGGCTTATGAACACATTTCAAATCAGTTGAGAAATAAGTTGGATAGTAAGGGGGAGAAGTGCATCTTCCTTGGATATTGTGAAGATTCCAAAGGATATAGATTGTATAACCCATCCACAAAGAAATTTGTGATAAGCAGAGATGTGCAGTTCATTGAAGAGGAAGCATGGGATGGAAGCATTGAGAAAACAGTCAATGTCAAAAGTTGTTTATCTCATGATGAAGATGAGGAATATATGGCTGAAAATAACACCTCATTGGTAGCACAACCTCCACCAACACAAGGACAGCAAGGGACACCTCAAGCAGGAGTAAAAACACCCTTGAGAAGAAATGAGAGTGCTTCTCCAAGCACACCACATGGAGCTGAATTGAGTGCTTCTTCAAGCACAACTACACCAAATGAAAGAGGAACAAGATTCAGAAATTTAAATGAGATTTATGAGTAGGAAGCGGCAAATAAAGGTATGAACTCCTTATTTTCTTTTTATTGTCATGTTTACGATCCTATTCATTTTGAAGATGCAATAAAAGATAGAAAATGGATAGAATCTATGGATGAAGAAATTAATGCCATAGAGAAGAACAAAACATGGGAGTTGGTTGATCTCCTAGAAGGTAAAGAAGTCATTGGAGTAAAATGGGTCTACAAGACCAAAAGTAATGCTGAAGGTAAGATAGAAAGACACAAGGTTAGACTTGTTGTCAAGGGATATAAGCAGCAACATGGAAGAGACTATGAGGAAACTTTTGCACCATTTGCAAGAATGGAAACCGTGAGAGCAATGTTGCCCATAGCAGCACAAAATAAATGGAAAGTATACCAAATGGATGTAAAATTCACATTTTTAAATGGAGTTTTAATGGAAGAGGTTTATGTGGAACAACCTCTTGGCTATGAGAAAAAGGGCCAAGAACACAAAGTGTGCAGATTGAAGAAAGCTCTTTATGGGCTGAAGCAAGCACCAAGAGCATGGTACAGTAGGATAGATTCCTATCTACTGGAAAATGGGTTTGAAAATGTGATGGAGAACCCACATTGTACATCAAAGAAAAATATGGTAAGATGTTCATTGTTGTGTTATATGTTGATGATGTGATATTCATAGGTAATGATGATTACCTCAGTGAAAATTTTAAAACAGTCATGAAAGAAGAATTTGAAATGACTGACATGGGATTGTTGAGATACTTCTTAGGAATAGAAGTGGAGCACAATGAAAAAGGGATTTTTATCTCACAAGCAAAGAATGTTAATCAAGTTTTGGAAAGATTTAATATGCAAGAGTGCAAAGCTGCAATTACTCCCATAGTAATGGGATTGAAGTTGAGTAAAGATGACAGTAGCAAGGATTTTGATCCAAGTTTGTATAAAAGCGTAGTTGGCAGCCTCATGTACTTGACTGCAACTAGGCCAGATATTATGCATGTTGTTAGTTTGATTTCCAGATTTATGGAGAGGCCAAAAGAAGCACATTGGCAAGTAGCAAAAATAATTCTGAGGTATGTTAAAGGAACTAAAAGGTATGGTATTTTATATACTACTTCAGAAAATTCTGAGTTAATTGGTTACACTGACAGTGATTGGGCTGGAAGTGTAGATGATCGGAAAAGCACATCCGGTTATGTTTTTCATATGGGTTCAGGAGCCATTTCATGGGCTTCTAAGAAACAGCCTATTGTAGCATTATCTACAACAAAGGCTGAGTATGTGGCAACTACAGCAGTAGCATGTCAAGCAGCATGGATGAGAAGAATGTTGAGGAATTTGTGTCAAGAACAGGTAAAGGGCAAAATTATTTATTGTGACAATAGCTCAGCTATTGCATTATCAAAGAATTTTGTGTTTCAAAAGAGAACGAAGCACATAGATGCCAAGTTTCACTATATCAGAGAATTGGGGAACAATGGAGAAATTGTTTTACATCATTGTAGAACAGAGGAACAATTTGCAGATATTTTGACAAAGCCATTGGGGCAAAAGAGTTTTGAATACTTAAGAAAATGCTTGGGTATTACTGATAACCTAGCAGCTGACTTTTAAGGGGGAGTGTTGAAAATATTAAAGTCACATGCGTACCCTGTGTAGGTAAAAACAGAGTACAACAGGCGCAGTAGCAGAAGGTTGAGTGCACAAAACTGTGTATTCAAGAGGAATGGAGAAAACCGTAAGGATGGAATTCATGTTTGATGGGCAGCAACCACCATTGCAGAGGAAAAGTTATGTTTGTATGGGCGTAGCCGTTTTTGCAGAGAAATGAAGACATTCGTGGTTCAACCACGCAAGAACAGAGTTATTAATGAAAACAACCTTTTTGGGCTTTTAAGCCCTCAACAACCAAATATGAAGAAATATTGTTTAAACGGAAAAGTCTTTTAAGTTTTAAATGAGACACGTGATAGTGGTCCCCACCACTTCACTGCCGATTGCAATCGCAATTTTTGAGTAAGTGTTTTGTTGATGTGAAGTAATTTGATGCGATGCGATGCGATCACAATCGCAATCGCAAATCGCAAAAGGAACGACGTATGTTTCCGCCATCGCAATATGTTACCGCCGATTGTATATTTGCGATGTGATGCAGTCCCACCACAATCGCAAATCGCAATCCCTGATCGCAAAGAGTCTCTGCCATATGTTCTATTTCATTGGATGTTTACGATGCGATCGCAATCGCACTCGCAACATTGCAACATCACTTAACCATTCTGCCATCCACATTTTGATTTTTACCGATGCGATCGCCGATGTCGCTAATCGCACATCGCAATCACAAAGGTCATTCCAATTATGTTATCCGCCGATGTCGATGGTGCGATGCGATCTCAATCGCAATCGCAACATTTCAGTTTTGTTTGTTCAACCATTCCGCCGATCTTCAATTGCCGATTGCGAAGTGGGCTCCACTCGTACATTGCGCCAAAGAAGTTTTTAGGTTAAAATTTATGTTTCGGCAATGTATTTTCATTTTTATTTTGTTTTATTTTTTATTACACCGTGCTATATAAAAAGTGTATTGCATATCATTTTGTGATAGAATTTTATTGTATTGTTGTGTTGTATCATTGTGTAAGCCCGCAAGCAGAGAAAACTCAGTGAACCATAACAGAGCATTGTTTATGCGTTTTGAGAGAGAGAGAGAGAAGTTTTGAGAGCACTGCGTCTGTAGCAGTTAATCATATTTTGTGAATCCCTCCAGTGAGGAATAAATTTGTAATAGCTTTTGTTTTGTTAATGAAATAGAAAAGAAAAGTTTTATTCTGCAATCTCTGTCATTTTATTCTCTGTGTTGAGGGAGAATATAATTCTCTCTGTATTGTTCTGGAATTATCTGAAATTCCAACAAAATAAATAGCTTCTGATACAATGCGGGGCTTTGATTACTTAAATCCAACATAGTTACAAGGTTAATGCTGCTCTACTGCTCCAAAACTAATGTTGATACCACTACAATGTTGCGCCACTACACTGTTATCTGTTACTGTGCCACTACACCATTACAATATTCTCTGACACCCTTCCAATAATGCATGATACCTTATTCCACGATACTAACAATAACGCTTTTTTGTAGAAATTATAAAACAAGAATATATATCTTGGATTCAACCGATCTAACAATGTGCTAAAGTTAAATACTGAATCACTTCTAAAAAAAATTTACGGAATTAAAAACACAATCACTAATCACATGAACATGAAGAAAGATCAATCACACACAACACAGATAATTTCCCGGAGAAAGCTTACAGCTAAAAACCCCAATATCTTCTATTGTATATTAAGCATGGATCATGAAACAATTACATACAAAACTCTTCTCACAAGAGCCCTCAGTACATCAGCTAATTGTCTCACATTGTCATATGCAAAACTGACCAACACATAGCCAATTCTCAGCCTCCAGACAACCTGCCTTGCTTGTGCAATCCCTGATGGTAAATATCCCTAAAATATAGGAATTCTTGCCTGCCTTGACTACATAAGTATCATGGGCACTCCAATGGGTGTTTTCCTGCATGTGTGCAAGAAGATAGTGTCACAACTGATAGTCAACATCACTTTCACCTAGAACTCAACTGGGTCTCCACTGGATCTGGCATGCATGCAGCGAATAATAGTAAATCCTCAGTTGCATCTGAGATCATTAATTGTGAAATAATTAATATTTAATTCACTAGATCTCTCACCAGTGTATCTTCAATTACAACTAGCACAACTGAATTTAATTCACTTAACTGAGTTAAATTGTTTACAACTTGCACCAACTCATGCAACACTGCACTTCGAACTCTGTTACAACTAGAATTACTCTGCATGTCCCACCAACCAACCTCTAACTCGAAATTCACTGGCTAACTAAATTTTCCACTTTAGTTAACTATTTAAAGTCCACATTGAGAATATATTACAGTTTAATGTCCATCTAAATTATGGGATAATAAAAATAGACATGCACTCAAAAATAGCACTCTAGGACCCACCCTATTTTGGGTGCTTAATGCAACCAGGTGCTAAATGAAACCAGGTGCTTAATGCACTAGGCATGGGTGCTTAATATTCTTGTTGAATCTCAACACTCCCTCTCAGCAAGAAAGGGATTATCCTTCACCCCAATCCTATCTCTATGGTATTCAAATTTTCTCCTAGTGAGCGCCTTCGTCAAAATATCTTCATCTTGATCTTCTGTGGGAATGTAATGAAGCAACATGATCCTCCTCTACACAAAATATCTGAGATGATGGTACCGGATATCTATATGCTTGGACCTATCATGAAACACAATATTAATCAAGATTTTAATGGAACTCTGATTATAACAATGAATCATTGTCGGATCCATCTGAGAACTAAACAAACCAACCAAGATATTTCTCATCCAGATAGCCTCACATGCATCTTGACTTGTTGCCATGTATTCTGCTTCCGCTGAATTGAGTGCCATGGATAATTGTTTCCTGTTGTACCAGGAAACTGTTGTCGATCCAATGCTAAAGATCCCGCCTGATGTGCTCTTTATGTCCAATGGATTTCCAGCCCAATCTGTATCCGTGAAGCCATGCAACTTCACTCCATATGTCTGTCTGTACCATAGGCCATACTCTGATGTGCCCCTCAGGTATCTCAGGACATGCTTCCCCGCCTTCCAAAAGAGATTGGTAGGCTTAACCATGGCTTGACTCAACTGGTTAACTGCATAGGAAATGTCTGGTCTCGTGTTCACTAGATACATTACCAAACCCACTAACTGTCGATAGAAAGTAGCATCCACTACCTCTCAAGAAGTAGCATCCTCTTTCCTCTAGTTTCCTGGAAGAGGAATATCCATGGGTTTGCAGCTCTCCATGTTAAACTTACCCAATATCTCCTTTGTATACTTACCTTAAGACATAAAATCTCACCATCCCACTACCATATTTCCAATCCAAGGAAATAATGAAGGAGTCCCATGTCCTTCATTTCAAACTCCCTTGCAAGATCCTCCTTGCATGAGTGTATCAGCTGCTCATCACCAGTCAAAATTAGATCATCAACATAAAGAACAATGATCAATAGCTTACCCTCAAGCACAATCTAGTACAAGTTTGCATCTGCTTCAATTTTGGTGAAGCCCTGTCCGGTTAAATAGCTATCTGTCCGAGTGTACCAAGCACGGGGTGATTGCTTCAGCCCATATAATGCTCTTTTGAGCCTGCACACATGCTACTCACTATTGAAGATTTTGAAACCTTCATGCCGCTTTCTGTACACCTCTTCCTCAATCATCCCATTGATAAGCACAGTTTTCAAATCCATCTAATGAATGTGCCTACCCATTTGCACTAAGAGTGAAAGGATGGATCTTATGGAAGAGTACCTTGCGACAGGCACAAAATTCTCATCATAATCTATCCTCTCGATATGTGAGAAACCCTGGGCCACAAATCTGGCCTTTTATTTCTCCACACTTCCATTAGTAGCTTGCTTTATGTTGTAGATCCATCTCGAACCAACCACTGATTTGTCAACCGGTCTTGGGACTATCTCCCATGCATTGTTTTTTACAATGGAGTCATACTCCTCCAACGTTGCATCAACCCAAGTAGGCTGCTACACTACTTCCTAAAAAGAAGATGGTTCAGTAACAATACATTTTCTCATAAGAGCCATGTATCCAGTAAATCGGTCAGGAGACTGTCTTTGTCTGTGATGTGAAATAGGGGCTCCTACATTCTGTGCGGCATCAAGTCTCAGCCTGTCAGCTTTCGTGGTGCGCCTTATGCCATTTCTGATGGATGGCTCTACATGAGTGATTTCCTCCTCTCCATGAACCTCATCATGTGACTGATCCACATCTTGAGACTCATCCTTGGGAACCAACAGTTCCTCCTTTGCATGCAATTCCAACTCCCTCTCAAGGGATAACCGCATGGATATCCCCTCATCAAATTTTATATCCCGTCGCACAACAGTCATTCTGTTGTTTGGAAAATACAAAAGATAATTATGGGGTGTTTCTTCGTACCCCACAAAAATCCCAACTTCAACAGTAGGTTCCAGCTTCTTCCTGGCTTCCTTGGTCACATGCACATAAACATATGAGCCAAAAATCTTTAAGTGTGAAACATCAGGTTTCTCACCAGTGAAAGCCTTTTTAGGTGTACTCATACCAAGTACTCTACGAGGACAACGATTTTGCACAGAAACTATAGTGTTGCATGCTTCCACCCACAAATGCATTGGTAGGCCCTGATCATGCAACATCGCTTGTGTTGCACCCATGATCGTTTCGTTCTTCCTCTCTGCCACCCCATTCTACTATGGGTTATGAGGTGCTATGAGTTCTCTTCGAATTCATTATTTTCTACAGAAGTTCTTGAATTCATTAGAGATGTATTCTCCACCATTATCCCTCCTAAGAGCCTTCACTTGCTTCCCCGACCCTTTCTCCACCAATGCCTTAAACTCATAGAACTTAGAGAATGTTTGATCTTTCTTCTGCATGAAGAAGATATAGAATTTATGAGAAAATTCATCAACATAAATTACATAGTACTTATGTTTTGTTGTTGAAGCAACCGAGAATGGTCCACACACGTCTGTCTAAACTCTCTCAAGGATCCCTGAAGCTTGGTTATTTTTCTCATGAAAGGTGGAATTTACATACTTCCCCATGGTGCAACCCTTGCACTAATCTAATTGAGCAAGTGTTCACATTGGAACTCTAGTAGAAATTTGTTGCATGACTTTCAAGGCTCCATGATGAAGATGGCCCAATCATCTGTGCCATAATTTTCCCTCATCCCATCTCACCACTTTTTTCGCCTTGCCCATCAAGGTAGTGCAACCATCTACCTCCAGCTTGTAGAGATTCTTAACTCAAATCCCTATCCTCTTGGCTTGACCCGTTGTTTAATGTCACAGGAAATATTTTCCATCACATAAAAACAAGGTCATAGCCTTTGTCCTCCATCATTGCGACTGAGACCAAATTTTTCTTCAGACCTAGTACATGCATTACATTTTTTAATTGAAATGTTCTACCTAACTCCCTTTGTAAGGTAATGGTACCACTATCGGTAGCATTGTACCGTCTGTCACCGCCCATCTCAATATGCATCTGGAAATCTTTCTCCTCTAAGTCACTAAAAATTTCCTTATCTCCCGTCATGTGAAAGGAAGCGCCACTATTCAAATACCACACAAATCCCAATGCACTAGACACCATGCATGCGATCAATGAGAATTAAAGCTCAAATTGCAAGGCAAGGGCCTAACCAGATGCAGATCCAACAACCTTATTTTTCTTCTTCTTTTGTGGACAGTTAGTAGCAAAATGCCCATGTTCATGACAGTGAAAACAATTCACCTTGGACATGTCCTACTTCTTGCCTTTGGAATCGGATTTTGAATGGAATTTATTCCCCTTCCCTTTCCTCACCTTGGAAGCCAAAGCAAAATCCTCTTCATCCTCATTCTTAGATGAAGACCATATCTGGTGTTCCATTTGAACTCCTCCTGCACCAAATCCGACCACAGTCGCTCCCAATCTAGCAATTTTTCCCTTCCGTTGACAGAGTCTTTATAACTGTGCCAACTCTTAGGAAGTCCTAGGAGATCCAAGCTCACCAAATCATCATCATCAACTGTTATTACCACACTCCTCAGTTCATCCCAACATTGGACAAACTTCGTGGTATATTTTGGAATGGTGTCGCCCTTTTCCATCTTGATCTTCCTGAGTTTATCTTTGAGCACCAATTTCCTATGGTCGTTGCTGCTTTGGAATAGATCCATAAAAGCCTTCCACATAGCATATGGTGTGGCTTTCCCATGGAGTCTTGAGACAATGCGGTCTCGTACTCCCTCCAACAGGATCCTCCTCGCCTTTGCCACTTTATTTTTCCATGCATCAAGATTGGCAGCATATGTAGCAACTGGCCTAGGAACATCTTTGTCAATGAATTCCTTCAAGCCATTGTCTTCGAGTACTGCTTCCATCCTGACCTTCCAAGAAATGTAGTTTGAGCTGCCCTCAAGCCATTGAAAGCCATTTCGATCTTGAATCAGCTGTAGAACCAAGAAAGTCTTTCTGCAAATTCTAATTTTATCCAGTCACAAACTCAGCTCCTGCTTCACTTCTGAAATTTCCTGTACTCTGATACCATGTAGAAATTATAAAACAAGCATGTATATCTTGGATTCACCTGATTTAACAATGTGCTAAAGTTAAATACTGAATCGCTTCTACAAATATTTTTCGAAATTAAAAACACAATCGCTAATCACATGAACATGAAGAAAGATCAATCACACACAACATATAATTTCCCGGGGAAATCTTACAGCAAAAAAACCAACTATCTTCTATTGTATATTAAGCATGGATCATGAAAAAATTACATACAAAAATCTTCTCACAAGTGCCTTCAGTACATCAGCTAATTGTCTCACACTGTCATATGCAAAATTAACCAACACATAGCCAATTCTAAACCTCAGACAACCTGCCTTACTTGCACAATCCCTTATGGTAAATATCCCTAAAAGATAGGAATTCTTGCTTGCCTTTACTGCACAAGTATCATAGGCACTCCAATGGGTGTTTTCCTACATGTGTGCAAGTAGATAATGTCACAACTAATAGTCAACCTTTATTTCACCTATAACTCAACTAGGTCTCCACTGGATCTAACATGCATGCAGCTAATAATAGTAAATCCTCAGTTGCATGTGAGATCACTGAATTAATATTTAATTCAATAGATCTCTCAGTAGTGTATCTTCAATTAAAACTAGCACAACTGAGTTTAACTCACTTAACTGAGTTAAACTGTTTACAACTTGCACCAACTCATGCACCACTGCACTTCGAACTCTGTTTCAACTAGAATTACTCTGCATGTCCCACCAACCAACCTCTAACTCGAAATCCACTAGCTAACTGAATTTTCCACTTCAGTTAACTATTTCAAGTCCACATTGAGAATAGATTACAGTTTAATGTCCATCTAAATTAAGAGATAATAAAAATAGACATGCACCAAAAAATAGCATTGTGGGCCCCACCCTAGTTTGGATGCTTAATGCAACCAGGTGCTAAATGAAACCAGGTGCTTAATGCACTAGGCGTGGGTGCTGAATCTTCTTGTTGAATCTCAACACTTTCACTGCCAATAACTCTCTTTCAATACTACCAAAACTGTCAATGCATTCTCGATACTTGGGCTCTTTCGACTTGACCTTTCTATCGTATGTTCATGCAGAGAAATGAGAGGGGCATGCATTGTGTTCCACCCTTCATTCATTTCCAATTTTCAACTATTCATTGGGGTCAATGGTTTTCCTCTCTAAAAAATGATTTTCCACTAGGAACATCATCTGTCTTGAAGTATTTCACAAACTCTTCATATCAAAGAGAAACCTCATCATCCACTCTCCTCTTCTTAGCCTCTTCCTCTTCTGTGTTTTTGAAAAGGAGTCTTCTTGAGAACAACTAAAAATTAATTCATCTTGTAACACTCTAATGGACGTAAAGATGAAGCCCAATTTGATGATGCTCAAAATATTTTTGAGGAATTACTCGTTTCATATGTTGTATATATAATTTCAAATTACAGAGACCATATGTTTTGAGTGGCATTTGATGTTAAGTAATATTGTAAATGTAATCAATGACAATGGCCGAGCCCAAGAAATTTTTAGTTGTCTTCCTTTATCGCCTCATTTTCCTTGCCATTTCCTCCTTGGCTCTTACTCTCATCACGAAAACTCGACTCTTAAATTCGGGAAATGAGGGACTTAATGAATTGACCAATCTTCTTTCTTTTTTTCTTCCCCCTCCTTATTTATTTATGGATTTCAAATCTCAAAAATACTAGAGAGAGACAAGGATTGTCATGTTTTTCAAAGGAGTAAAAGTGTTGATTCATCTCCCTGGCATAGTCACATTGGTTATTTTCTCCATTCTCCTTTTCCCATCAATTAATTTAGCATTATATGACTTATTCAACAATTATCAACCCAATTATTGCATGCCTCATTTCATATATATCATTCTTCATCCACTGTTTATTTGATGAATCTTTTCTAGGTCTTAAACAAGTAGACTTCTCACAGTTGTGAATCGCCTTGGAAAACGATAGATTGGCAAGCATAAAATGCTCACATAGTTGGAGTTACCATTTCTTCACCTATTTATCAATAGGTGTATAATCCTATTAAAAGAAGGTAATCCACCTATTCCTTCATTAAAATCATGGCTATTATATGCTTAAGATGCCTTTGTTCCTCTATAGTTCTCTGCCAAAGGAACTGTCCTTTCCCATCCTAAACTTTTGGTTGTTCATATTCCAAGGATCTCTTCTTTGACAACTTTCATGAGGACATTTTATGGGCTGCTCTCCCCCTGGGATGTTGCTACTTCTATAGCACTGGATGGATGAATGCCTTGCTTCCTTTTTCTTCTTCTTCCATACTTTATTGGGATTCCTTATAATGTCTTCATTTATTTTTGCTTCACAGTTCGGTCAGATTTGATTGGGTTTCATCATCTGTCTAGAGTTGTTTAGTGTATATGGCAGTTTACAGTCTTTGGCCTTGTGGTGAAATTTATTACACATAACATATTGCGTGGAAAAAAGTTGTAGAAAATTGTGTGTCTTTGCTTGTGCACATAATTTTATTTGCATACAGATTGCATTCAATAAATTTTTGTCCAAATCCATTGCACAAATAAAAATAACCATAAAAATAATTTATGTACCTAGTGGATGATTTTTTTCTCTGCTTACTTGCTTGAGGGAACTTTCTTTGATTATTTGTTGGTGGATATCTTCTTGCTTGATTAATGTGATGCTGATTAGTATTGACTTGTTTGTTCTTATAATTTACTGCAACATGACCATGTTTATGGCAAGAAAAAAATGTGACGGTTTTTCCAAGAGTAAGGAATCTCCTTTGAGATTTTCCAAATTTTCTCAGTTCATCAATAGTAACAAATGGCCATTCTACATAATGCATTTTCTTCGACTCATTATTTTAATTTTAATTCTTCTTCTTGTCTTCTACTACATTTATTTTCAAGGTTGTTATGTCCTCTTTATTGGATGATTTTTGTTAGTTTTTCTGTTCTTTTCTTCTAACTCAATTTTAGTTAAATTGGTATCAACCTCTAACTTTTCACATTGTATCCCTTTCTCCTTTAGCTAGTTATTCATAACCTCTCCTAATCTCCTTGATTCTTTAAGTTTTTCCTTCAGACCAACAATTTCTTCCTTATACTCATATTCTTTCTCATCACATATTTGCACCATTTTCTTCAGATATTTGTTTTCATTCCTCAATATTCCTATTTAAGTCAAGACAATGTAAAGATTGGTTTTTTCTTCAACTATATTTTCTTCATGTCGATCATGCCCATTCACACTAGAAAAGACCTCATTTGACTGAACATTTTCCTTTTGAAAGAGATTTTTATTCTTCCTATTTATCTTTTTCTTATTGACAGTGCAACCACTAGTGTCTCCTTCATGCATGAGGTGCAATCTATCCCAGATTTATTTTGCAGAACTTAATTCTATTATAGTATTGAGATCCTTATTATGAAGATTATTAAACATAACACATTTTTCCTTAGCATTCCACTATTGTTCTTGCAAATAGGGAGAGTCTTTGCAGCATACATCACATACAAGCTTCCATACACCAAGTCCATAAGCCATTAAATATGTTTTAACCTTATCTCTCCATTCATGAAAGTTTGTTGCACTAAACACAAGTACATTTTGATAGTCCATGACTCAAGCAAATATCATTCAAGCTATTAGGCTTACATCAAAGGAACCAGATATGATAACAATTGATGAAACCTTGATTAAAATGAGAGGGGGGGGGGTGAATCAATTTATTCCATTCATGGAAATTAAAATTCTTTTATTAAATTCATTAACTGAAACATTACTTGAGAGACTTAACAAATAATGACCAAAAAATTGAATATGTGAGTAGAAAGTAATAATCAAACCAATACATCACATCATCACATAATAACAATGCATACAGACAATAGATAGAAGTGGAAACCCATAAGGGAGAAAACCACAATTTTATTATTATTGTGATGAAAAGGAAAGTTCCTACTCCTTATTACATCGTATTTTTTGTAGGCTCAAACCTACAGAAAGTTGCTACCTCAAATTTTTGCAAGCTACAACATGCAAGGAAGCTCAAACTCTCATGTGTTTTCTGCAAGCTACAACCCATAGGAGGATCCTACCTCAACTAGCTCGAACTGAACACTTATCAAGCCACTACTTGAGAGAATACTACAATCCCCTGATGCAAATAAGAAACAACAATGTGCTGGTTTACCTGGTCATAAATTTTGCATCTCTCCATCTTCATTTTTGCCTCTTATTCCCATAAAATCTGCTTCAGATAAGCTCCATATGTGCCACGTAATTAATGCATAACATCTCAATCAACTCTCTCACATTCTCCAACTCTCTAACTCTCTCAATGCCTTCCAAAATCACATATTTTATAAGGATATTTTTCTGGTTTTTTTTTATCCCATAGAAGAATATGAAGTGAATAGGCTTGACTCTTTTCGTTCCACTCATTCGTTTCCAAATCCTTCATATCTTGAATATTAGACCACAAAAAATAAAATAAAAATATTCCTATATTAATTTCAACCACATGTAATGATTAATTTCATAAACTAAATTCCAATAACAAATAACAAAATTTATCCTTAATGCATCAAACAATATTTATATTTTCCTTGGAGTCTTGCTTTTGCATCACAACAATTCAACTTAAAAAATTTGCGTCACCACAAATTCTTCATTAAACAATATCTGCAACATTATCCAAGCATCAACATGCTAACATCAATTTTCAACCAAACCATCAATGTATATGTTGTTTCTTTGTCCCTTGTTGTTCCTTTTCTTGTTTCTCCTTGCCTTGCTACTCCTTTGCTTCGTTGATCTTTTTCCTTCTTTGCCTTGTTGTTGCTCTTGCATACCTTGTTTCTACTCTTTATCTTTGTTGTTGCTCCTGTATAGTTTTGTTGACCCTGATCTGCTCCTTTTCCATCAATGACAATATTTCCAACGCGGGCAGTAAAAATGGTTTATTGAAGTTGTTTCACATATTTATGCTTTCCTAAATGTTTGCATATGAGTTTGTAACTTCCTATACATTAAGAATTAAGTTTGGCCAAGATTTTTCACAAAAAATCGCCAATCAGATTTTTGTATTCACACATTTCAATATAATTCAAACATTTTTCTATTTCTTATCTTTTTGTATACTTCCATGGATTTTGCATATTTATATTAGTGATTTGTCTCTGAATATTTCATTAATTTTTTTATTAATTTACAATAAAATATCTACATTTCTTGTGGGGTCATTTGGCTTCCAAAACACTGATTAATGTTCTATTTGATACAATTTTATTTTAATTCAAGTTGTTGATATATTTTACAGGATGTACTTTTTGTACAATATTATATTTTCTTGTTGTTGATCCATTATTATTTTATCTCTGTTTAAATATAGTCTTGTATACAATTATAAATTAAATTGTCCATATTGTTAATACTTCTATAAATTCCTAAATCCACCCACTACTTTTCTGAGGCATAAAGAAATCAAGCCTGTTGTCACTCAAATTGTACATGCACCACGGAAACCAATCACATTGAGGACTGTCACTCTGATCCCCACCCAATCCATTCTAGATGTCTCCCAAAAACATGCTATGGGGGTTAGTCCATATGGAAATTAGGTAATGGAAGACAAGTTGGAAACAACTTGTCCGAGAGACACAATTGAGTGGCCTATCTACTTGGTAAAATTTTAGCAAGATTAAGGATTACATTAGATTTAGAACTGAGACCAATGTCTAATGGAGTCAAAATTTCTTGCTTGTTACAAATTAAAACCAAGTAATTGAATGGACAACTTCCGCTTAGATGATGAACTAACCTATATGAAATGAAAATCCTAAGATCTAGTTTAAATGCAAGGGTCTTGTTTATTTTAAGTTAGATGAATAGTCTAAGTTGAACCTTCCCCTTAACTATTTTGAGATCAGTCTTAGGAGTAGGTTGTGGAATGGAAGCCAACAGGAAGAAGACAAAGACCTGATTAACAATACCTCCCCCTGTGTTCCAACCACCCAGTGCCTCTAGAGTTGCAATGATTGTGGCTCTGACGACTGCAACGTCACTATTTTAACTACTAGAGAGTGTTGAATCCCTCAAGCTAAATGAATAAGGGTTGTCTTAGGAGTCTATCAACCAATCTTAGGCTTGGAGGTAAGTTATTAGTGCAACTAGTATTAGAATGCATATGCAATATAGATGACTGAAATATCTTAATTAGAGATTATCTTTAGTTTCAATAAATTATGTGTAATCTCACAATTAAGAAAGTGCCAATTAACTTAGTGCCAAAAATAAACCAATCCACAAGATTATAACAACTGAAAGAAACTAGAGCACTTATCCACCAATGGTTATCAACACAAGATGTCAATCAAATTTACTAAAAGTATATTCTTATGCTAATATCACAATGCCATTTAGATCTTAAATTCCCATTAACTTAGTTCATCAACAATATTAGACTTAGATATTTTAGTGTTTGAGGTCCCAAATTAACAAATTCTCAAGACCAAATCAAGATAAGTAATTGTTAGAGATTCAACAACAACAAACCACTATTAAGAATACACTTATGATGAATTTAGGATAGTAATAAGGAAACCAACGTAGACCAAATAAACAACAAGCCTATGACAAACAAAGATGATCAACGAGATGCCTAACACCTTAGTAATGTAAATTTTGAGTTTTAGCCTACTAAGTTAAGATGCAATATTCAATGACATATCATAACTAAAATGACTTATTATAGTCGTAAGAAAATACGTGAACAATGATATATAAATGCTACAACAAGTGCCAAAACATGCTCAAAATTAAAAATTAGCTTGCCAAACTGAAAATTTTGATTTTTTAGGGCCTTTAAAGTGTGATATTAAGAAAATATTAGATCTTAAAACTTGTTACAATAGTGAGAAAAACATAAAATCAGTTAATCGTTGGTGCTACAAGTGCCAAATTAAACCCAAAACTTGGAAGAAATTTACCAAACTGAAAATTTTGGTTTTGGAGCTCTTTTAGGTATGTTATTCAGAAAATTTCAGATCTGATTCAGAAATTATGCAAAGAATTTCTAGAAAGAAAATTATTAGATCTAGGTTAGATATGCAATGCCCAAGTGGCCAAAATTCTAGGAAAAATTTAGTTTGCAATTTTAAAGTATTTTGACCAATTTAATGTGTTTATTAGGGCTTTTAAGTCACTAATATAAATCAGAATTTACAACTATAATAAAATACAGATACATTAGGGTTTTGAGAGAAAACCCTAGGCTACATGCCTTGAAGGTCAATTTTCCCAAATTTGCCAAAATTTTGCAATGAAGTTGCCACCTACAAATCAAACCTTTTAAGCCCAAAATTATGCAAAATCCACCAAGTATTTAGCCCCAAAATTCATATAATGGAAAAAGGTCAGAGAGAGGAAGACCAGGGCCAAGGCTAGGCCCAATAGGGCTAGCGTTGAGAGGTTAAGAAGCTGAATAAAGGATGAAAAGGTCAGGGAGGAGAAGGGAAAAGAAGGAGGAGGAAGCTCTAAAATGTTGGGTGTGGAGCCTGATTATCTTGTTTATTTTGTATCACAGTGTTGGACCCCTGTACCTTAATGGGGATGGCAACACTGCCCGTAATTAAACATTTCCTGGGGGGTCTAGGGGGGCGGCTGCGAATTTATGGAGCTCCACCCCCCTAGTGGGGGGTTTCGGGGGCAACGCCCCCAAAGCTAAAAACAGATGTAAATTTTCCTTGTAAAAGTACAGTAATTTCTAGTCAATATAGGCCATTCATTAGGCAAATGATCTGACGGTAGAAGTTATGTTTAGTTTAGGGGTTTTTGCCCTAGAAGGCAACCCCTCGCTTGTATGAGGGTATTGTATTGCGGCTATGTATTGTGTGTGTATTCTCAGAGCGAGAAACAGATAGGGAGACTGTGAGAGAGAACAAAGGATATTACAATGGATCTTCTCTAGGTTGTGTCTCTTAATTTTGTTGGATAATAGAAAGGAAGGACTGGCTGTTCGGGGTGGACGTAGCCCAAATTGGGTGAACCACGTATATCTGTGTCTCTTTGGTTTTATGTGTTTTGTGTGCTTGTGTTTTCCGCATATTTTATGTGTTTCATTGCTCTGTAATATTTAATTTTATAACATAAAATACTTTATGCTAGAGGGAGGAAGGAAAATTAGGGCTTGAAAGGGAGATATCTGATTATGTTTTGCTCAACTAGGCTACCAAGAAATCTCCAAGAAAGAAAGCATAACCACTTGTGCTTTTCCTATCATCTATACTTCCAAACTAATCACCACTTGTGTATGCAATTAATGAAAATTTTTGACCCTTTAGATACCATAGACCACATTCCATTGTGGATTTTAAATATATGAAATACTCTTGGCAGCTAAAAGACGACTTTATTTGGGGGTTGATTGATACCCTACAACTACACCAACAACTTACATAATGTATATTTGTGAGGCTATTAGGTACAAAAGGTTCCTAGTTATTAATCAATACATTGTTTAATCTACTTCAAGTGATTCATCATATTTGTTGAGCTTACACCCAGTGACCAGAAAAGTAATGACAAGAGAACACTCTTCCATCCCAAAATTATTCAACTTTTGTTTGATATACTTTCTTGGGTAAATGAATAAACATTTTTTTGATTGAGTAATATACAATAAAAATAAAAAATTATAGTTCCCCAAGAATGGACATCTGAAATTTAGTTTGCATATCCTCCACAAATTTTTGGTTGAGTAAATTTGCATCACTACCAAAAAAATGTCATCAACTGATCTATATGTGAAGTTGCTTGAGGTTTATGTAAATTTTGCAAGTGTCTTAATTAGTATTTTAAGACTCTTTTATCAATTTATTAAATGCATAAACATGCATAAAAAGTATAGTTTTTGCAGTAAACAAGATAAAATATCACCATAACAGCAAACACACAACAAATATTGATGAAGGAGTTCACCCCTCCTGGGCTACATCTCCTGCTCCAACTTCCAATGGTTGGGCCTCTTTCATTATGCTCAAAAAATGGTATTTACATACAATTACCGTGCTTAATTGTACTAATAGCTCCAATGGCTATGATAACACTCAAAAACCCCTGTATAGCCTCTTTCTTCTCCCAAAAAGGATAAACATTGAAGAAGCTATGAGCCTCCCAATTTCTTCAGCTATTCATCCTACTTTCGCCCCAAAAAGCACTAACGGGGAAATTTTTCACCAACCATTGATGCAAATTGTGGCCTCATTAATTTTTCCTCCAACGACTAAAGGCTTAATATTTATTATATGTGTCATGGGCCGAATTTTTTAATAATATTTCAGGGGCAGGGGGGGGCTAGGCTAAGCCCTGGCCCTTGGTCCCGCCCCTTATTTCTGTGGGTGTGGTGACCAGGGTTGGTGCTAGCTCTGGCCCACCCCCCAACCGTGCCACATTTAACCTTTATAATAAAGTTTTGAACTAATCTGGTTAGTAAATATTGTATGGCACATTGGTAGAGCATCGGTCTTGCAGCTTGGAGGTCACGTGTTCAAATCAGCCGAAGTGCTTTCCGCCCATAACAAAAGTTTGGTCCAATGCGGGGAGACCACATGGCTACTTCCCATTGACCCATGTGGCTCCCTGCTATTGGTCGAATCTATAACCAATGAAAATACACCATTTCACATCCAATATAAATGCGACATGTGGCAGTCATTCATTGACTGAAAAATTCAAGTAAACCCTGTACATCGAGGGTTCAGTCAACAATATGGACTATTGACTGGGCAGCCCTATACCTCCAATTTTTATTTTATTTTGTTATTTATCCAAATGAACAGATCATGATTGCAAGAGCATACGAAGTTGGTTTTACATGAAACATTAGGGGAATTTTGAGGTCTAAAATGGGCCTCCTAAGAAAAATGTAAAACCAAAATGAAATTTATAAGGACCAATAGGATTCAAGATGACGATGTCAACCATGGGGGATGATTCACCATTTTTGAAGTAAAAAAATAAAAGCATTAAAAAATAATATAATAATAAAACTATTTTTTTCAACTCGTATTTTCAACTTATCTCCCTAAGGTTTTACTCAAATTTCGAGCGAGAGTACTCGTTGGATGCAAAATTTAATTCCTCATCTAAGGAGTACCCATGTTACATACTTTTGATGAACCCTGATACATGAAAAATGAGAAATACATGAAAAAACGTGATTGCAATCACATTGTTCATGTATTTATCACTTTTCGTGTACCAGGGTCCATTGAAAGTATGCAACATGCATACTCCTTGGATGAAGAAACAAATTCTACATCCAATGAGTGTTCCCGCTCGAAATTTGAGTAAACCCATAGGGAGATAAGTTGAAAATACGAGTTGAAAAAATAATTGTTTTCTTTTTTTCCCTCTAAAATTTGATGATGTAATCTAATCTTATTTTATTATTTCCACTATTATTTTATAATTTCCTTAGGAGGCCCATTTTAGACCTCAAAATTTCCCAAATGAAAATTGCACCGGTTTTGGAATGACGAGATCTATGCAAGTGCACATGTTTTGTTCCATTCTAAGAACTTTGAGCATAAATTTGATCCATCGGATTGTTCCTCCCCACTGGAAGCTTTTGGACCTCCAAAATCACTTTTTCTTCCAGTAAATAGATGAGGGCTCAGCTCCCTCACCCTTCGAGTCTCAATCCATTGAAAATGGGTTGAATGTAGCATTTTTAGTTTTTCTTGAAAACTGATGATTTTCTCTAAATTTGTATACCTTGACTTGCTATTGTAGATACCATCTTGTTGCAATTTTCCAGAATTTGCAGAACAACAACCTTTCCTTTAAGGAACAAATGCATTCCCTCCTTAATTTTCAATTAAAGAAAGCTTAAACAACTTCAAATTCTTCTCACCTTGAACATTGTCAACGTGACGATGCTTAACATGTCTCACGTTGTGCTTGGCTCGACTCTTCACTAAATATGATCGCCATTGCTATGAAAAATCCCATTTCAAATACAACAATTTATGAAACCCAGAAGAAGAAATTTTTAACCCAATTCCCTCTTTGTCAAATTTCTTTGGCGCTTTCTCTTTAACCTTTGCACTCTCTTGAACTGACATCTTGTTCACATCATTGTTCAACAATGATGCATGCTACTGCAATTTTACCTCATATTGTTTACCTATTTTAGAAGGAAACATGTTAGACTCCTGAAAATATTATCACAGCCATTAGAAACCTCAATGAAATCATATTTCACTTTGATGCATATCCTTGAAAGGCCTCATTCACAACATCTTGATGTTTGAACTTTAACAAAGCAAAATTTTGACTAGCATTCTGTTGACGAGAAAAAATGCCTTGCCAACAATAAGGGGATCTCCCCAGTATAAGTTCCCAACTAGAACCTATACCATTTGTGATAGGGATCTCATCCTGTGTGTAGGCACGGATTTCGTTGGATTGGTGAGAAATATTCCCTTTCTCAGATGGAGGTGTATTGCGAAAACAAGAGAGTGCACGACTACTTGAACGATACGAAAAAAATGGTCAAAGGGTTCTCCTGAAAATGAAACATTATAAATAAAAAAGTGAGATTTAAATCATGTAGCCAAAAGAAGTATTGTTAGCAACACATCATTAGGGTCATGCTCATATAGAGGCTTGTTTGACTAAAAGGGAAACAATTCACTATGGTCAAAACACCCTTCAATTCCTTAAGCGTGTTTCCAAAAGATTAAGGCAATATCGACAACTAAGTTACTAACATGTCCATGTGCTAAACATACACATATCATTAATACATCTAAAGAGATTAAACGTATAAATGATGCACGAACAAAAATGTATATTAATTAGTCACAAATGATAGCAAGTACATGAGGACATAATATTTATAATGTTAACACACATGAGTTTCCATCAGATCCAATAGTGGAGTCAAAAACATTAGTTTTTATTCATTCCCGAAATCATGCATTCAATGTTGTACAATTATCTCTCACCTCTCTGGAGTCCAAAAAGGGTCCCTACATTATCTCCCGAGGGAGTATATATAGAATCAAAAATGACCCTTGGGCTGCCCTGCCCTTTCAACTTCCCGACCATTGGCATGGTCTGCAACCTGGGAGGATTTGCGACTTGCAATCTACCTGAGGTTGCGACCTGCGACTAGGTACCATCAGTGACCTGCGACCTGCCTATGCCTGCTACCTGTAAAATCAGTCTTTTCAAGGGAGCAATTGTGTGATGGAGAGAACCGAGATCTCTACCTGTTGTTTTTCTTTTAGATAGGTCTTCCAGGCTAGGTAGTTGGCGACTACTAGAGTAATTTGAGGCATGTCCTCTTCCAGCCTATGAAAGCACTCTAGATCATCCAAAACTAAAGTGTGCCTCTTCATGTTGATCTTGTTGGACAGAGAGGATATCTTATTTTAGATCCAAACTGGCGCGACGATATAATGGTCGATGTTCTCCTTGGAGGCTAGAAGGTCCTGTGAAATGACTTCTTGTCTGATGGGTTCCAAGAATGCTTGGATTTCTTGTGTCACCTCTTCCCTCATCTTCTGTGTGGCCACTGTCCCTAAGGAAGGGATGTGGTGCACTCCTGCCATTGAATATATGCCACTTATGAGGTGCTCATAGACAGACATCACCTTCTCTACATCTTTTACGAGCTTGTCCCTGTATTGTAGCTTCATCTATATCTATACCTTATCGTTCTAAGTGCGGATTCAGTCCTTCTTTGGCAAGGTGTCAGGAGCCTGTAGGTATTGTTCGGACCATTCAATTATGTTGTCTAGTGTTGTGGATGCTTCCTTTAGTTATGCAGCTCTTTTCCTAGTTTATGCCTGGGCCCCTAACAAAGGAGTGACTGTTTGTTTTATGGTTAGCATCTCCCCATATACCTACTTCATGGTGCTCTCTAAGGTATCCAAATCTCCCTGAATAATGGTCTGTAGTCTGCTGGCCTGAGTGATTGTGAGTTGTAGCCTTTGAATTTTAGTTTCTAGAGATTTCTTTTCTGTCTCTGCTTGAGTTTCCCTTTCCTCGGACACTTGGAGTCTGCTATGCAGCAACAAGATCTCTCTGCTCATCCTGCTGACATTCTCTTTTGTGGTAGCTGCAAAGGTAGTTATGGCCGATTATATCATTATTGGGTTAGTCCTGGTGTCCAGGACTATGTCCTTTTCTGTTGTCACTATGAGAGGCTTGATTGGATTCTGTGCAAGGCATTTTATCATTTCCTGCCTGATTTTATGAGTGTACTGGTCATAAGATAACCTTGTCAGATCCAGTACATCATCCTCATGTTCCTCCGGGATGCATATTTCTGAGAGCGGGAGGTGTTCCCCTGTCATGGGAGTTTTCGGGGGCACGTCGATGTGTGGCAAGTCTATTTTCTTCTTGGTTCCTGAGGCTTGTGACCCACTTCCCCCTCCCTTATCTGCTTGTAGCTTCTAAGATTCTTATTCCTTCCTCTTCTTCTCCGCTTTTTCCTTGTCTTGTTATTTTTTCATCTTAAACTCGCCCTCCCTTTTCTGTCATTATTCCTCCTCCTCCTTTTTGCAAGCCTCTTATGCCTACTTCTTTTTCTGTTCTTCTCTTTGTCATTTCTTCTATTGTTCTTCGGCCTATTTCTTTTGTTTTTATTCTTCCTATTTCTTAGCCAAGGAATCATAGGCCTTCTTGATTTCTTCCTCTCTCTGCTTGAGCTTAGCTTCTAACTGTGCCTCGGTTCCTTTGTCCCTTCATTCTTTTTGATCCTTGGGAGGGTTACTGCTTGTAGTATTCTTGGGCCTTTTGGATTGAGAAGTTGATGCTTCTCCCGAGGGGTCTTTTCGTTTCAAAGCATCTGCTCTTTCTTGCAAAGGTTGATCGTCCTGGTGTTGATCCTCCTTATCTCCATCCAAGTCAGCTTGTCCTTTGGGTGCTGCTACACTGTCAGCATTATACCAGTTCTTCACTATCTCTTCTATGGGGGATTTTGTGTGTTGGTAAGTCCAGTTGAATTTTTCCTGCTTGCATTGTGTGGGGATGATCCTGTCAGGGTCATGAGATCTACGAGACAATTCCATGAAGTGCAAACCCTTGATATATTTTTCTTATGCCTCCACTTCTTTCAATTCCTTGACCGTATAGGCACCAATAATAAGCACGAGGGTCGGCCATGGTTTCTTGTTTCCCTTTCTTAGTGTCTTAGAGAATCCACTTGTTATTTGGTAGCACACCTCTTATAATATTAGTTTGTTAGTGATGAACTTGGGCAATGCATGAGGGGCCTTAAATGATATGAAGACTCTGACGAAGGTACCTTCTGCGATGGGGAACCAATGAGCTACCTTAACCACCGTCTCCATGGCTCTTTTCGACATGTAGGGAGGATCCTCATTAAAGAGGTGGCGGTAGAGCACAGTAATGAACTTGTCTGAGATGGTGTCCATGTCTTGCTTGTCCCTGGTATCCCATAACATGATCAGATCTTTGTGGATGGGCCCTCCATATTTCGCATCCCAGTTGTGTGGCCAACCCTCAAAATTGCACCATGTGCACACTACATCTAATAAGTAGGAAGCAATGTAAAATTATGACGCACGTCCCTCTTTTGGTACCTGGGTCGCAGATATGTTTGCCTTTAGGGCTGACATTAAAATTTGTACCCAGTTTAAATGAGTGCCATAGGAAGTGATTGCATACATGAGCGGGACCAATGCTCCACTAAAGGTAGTGGCATCCTTCCTGCCATACATCCTACACAACATAATTACGACGCGCCTGTAAAATTTTCTTAGGCCCTTGGTCTTGTACTCATGATCCTTTTTTCCCTTGAACTTTTTAGGGTCCTCCCACCAACCCTTCAATGTCTCTGGTATTGGCACGTCATGTGTGGTGATACACTGAGTGTTGAAAGACTCTTCCCTAGCTGGGATTGAGTAGTACACATCCATGTCTTTCCCAATCATGTTGGAAAATGGTCTTCCTACGTGATCCCGGATAACCCAAAACTGTGAGTCCACCTTCTAGAGGATCCATTCGACTACTTTTGCGCATGAGAAGATAGGCGAGTGAAAACCCACATAGTGAAGTTTAAATCTCTTAAATTGAATGTATACCTGACGGCCCGCAAGGTCCTCGAGGAATTCCTGCTTTGTGAATTCTTGGTAGACTTGAGACCATGACATCTTATCCCCCTTCCTGAAAACACAGGTGGTATCTCCATAGATGGGCAGTGGTGGAGGAATGTCTAGTTATGATAGCCCTACTTCAAGGCTTTTGTTTCAAGTTCGAACTACTGGAGGCCCCATGTCACTAGAGGCCGATGAGATAGAGACACACTCGAGCTCAGCTTCAATGTCACCTGACATATTCAAAAAACAATCTCACAATAACACGAATGACATGAAAGCAAAAGGAACTAACTGTACTAACTAAGGCTTTGGCTGCTCAGGCTAGGTCAGTACGAATGGTGTTGGTCGCAACACCTTAGATTGGAGAGATTGCAACTTTGCGACTTAGACGCGAGGTCGCAAGGTCACAAAGTCGCGTCGTATATGAACAATCCCAACTTTGCGACCATGCGACTTAGAAACTTAGCGACTAGGTCAAAAGGTCGCAAAGTCGCGATTACGTGGGTTGTCGAAATTTTATGACTTTGTGACTTAGCGACTGACTAACTAGGTCGCAAGTTCACAAGGTCGCAAGATCAATTAGGGTTTTATAAAGAAAAACAGGTAGCCACGACCCACAGGGAAAATATGAGAAGGAGGGGGGGGAAATCTAAGGGAGGAGAATGGATCAGGGGTTATGGGCTCATAGGAAGGCCAGGGAGGGGTGCCCACAGTGGCAGGAGGAAAAGGAGGGATTAAATTGGTTTCAAGCCTGATGGGTAAGGGAGGAACAGGAAAACCCTAGCTGGAGTAACAGTGAGGACTCAGGATGGAAACTAGCGGATAGCTAAGGCAATTAATAACCTAAGTTAGGGGAAGGTAGGGCTTCAACCAATAAAAGAAACTGCAGGAGGTTTCTGCAACTTACCTAGGAAAAATCGCACTCAGATTGGCTCGTCAGATGCCTCGTTTTCTCCATGCAGGTTGAATGCGACCTATGCGACCGTTTTATTTATAAAGAGGTCACACGTGTGGTCATTAATGGAGGTTGCAAAGTCGCAAACCTGGCTCATTTTGGTAGATATGAAACCTTGTGACCTTGCATCCTGGCGACCTTGTGAGGTCGTTGGGTCGCAAGGTCGCATTGTCACAAAGTTATATTCCAACACAATTTGCGACCTGGCGACCTGGCGACATCGGTCAGGTTGCAAGGTTGCTAAGTCGCAACTTGCCGAAGTTTGAAAGAAGGGCACATTTGCGACTTCACTTAGAAAAAATTGAAGTCATCTCATGGTTTCGAGATTATCTGCCTAAGGAGAGTTGTTTGAAGTCCATGGCAGAAGATGGAGCAAGGTTGTATTTATCAATAGTAAAAGGCGCTCTGAAATTTCAAACTAGTGCCAAATTTCAGAGGGTGTTGTAGCAGCTACAACAATTTGCGATTCACTGGTAAAACCCAGAATCTCTGCCTGCGCTTAATCTTAAGGGAGGTGGGGGGCTTAGCAGGTTTTTCCTTCCACTTCCATGGTTCCCACTAGCCTCATCTCTAGCCTTCGTGCATTCACTTCACTCATTTGCACTGCGCATAATGTTTTTCATCGTGCTTTTATCACCGGAGACCGGACATGAGGGGTCAAAGTAACCTCATGGGTTTCAAGGGATTCAATATAGTTATTTGGTCCCATGTGTTGCTCCGCTTCTAGTGAGCCTGATGGGCCCCAATGACGTCACTGCCTAGGAGTCATAGACATTGCTCCGCTGCCAGCGAGCCTGGTCAGTACCCCGGCGGAGTCGTCGCATTACCTCTCTGTGCAATAAGCCTTTCTCAATCCTTTACCCTTTATTTCATGTGTTAATAGCACTTATTTGTATGTGCTCAAGGCACTTATATGTATTTTCTCAATGCAATTATTTGTATGCAGAAAGTACTACCTGGGCAGACGAGGGATCCTGACTTATGTTACTTGCAAGAGAGGTTTCTCCTGGTCTTTTATTTGGGGACCTTTGGGTTTTCCCGAATACCCTTCTGCCATCTGAGGTTGGCCCTTTTCCCCTTCCATATAGTGACTTTTTTCACCATTAATATTTCTTTAACAGCAGATTCCAAGTTGGTGCGCCAGGTGAACTACTTGCACTTGGGTCTTGTGACTTGATCGCGTTTCCCCACGAGGTGGCTATCACAGGAAAACTTGGGCCATTTTATGTTTTAGGGCTGATTCTTAACAGGCAGAGATTCTGGTACAGATTTCTCATTTATTAATTGTTGCATTGATCCTTCAACTCGAGGCACTGGGGAATGAAAGTCTGGTAACCTACTCGAGGCAAGCCATTTATTGAAACAAAACAAAAACAAAAAAACGAGAGCAGTAAAGAAAAGGAAACAAAACTATGGTACAGAGTGCGAGGACAACCCAAGGGCCATCAGTTGAAATCATGTTTGAGGTCATGCCCATTCACCAGGAGGAATTCGATCCTCCCTTCTAAGTTTTGGATTCTATATGTGTACGAACCGACCTTTTCTTTGATTTGGAACAGGCTTGTCCATAGGGCTTGAAATTTGGTGTGTTTTCCTCTGTCTTCGTGAGCCTTGTCCCACTTGAGGATGAGGTTTCCAACTTTGAATACCTTGTCCCCGACGAATTTCTTTTCATACCATCATTTTATTCGGTTTTGGTGCATGGAAAAATATTCCCTCGCTTTCAGCCTTTCCTCCTCCAGTTTTAGCAGGGTGTCTATGCGGGCTTGCAAGGAAGGGCATGGGGTACCATGTGTTTCTTGGGACAACTGAAGGGTTGGGAGAGAGACATTAGGGGGAAGGATTGCCTCTTTCTCGTAGACCAGAAAAACTGGGGGGGTTCCTAGGGAAGGTTTAGGTGTGACCCGATCAGCCCAGAGGGCATTATTGAGGACGTTGTGCCAGTTTTGGTGTTGGGATAGCATGGTCTTCTTGATGATCTGAATAAGGTTCTTGTACATTGACTTGACTAAATTGTTCCCTTGGGGGTAGTAGTTGGCAGAATGTTTGAGTACAATAAAATTTTCCAAATAAAATTCATATAGTTTAAACGATGAAAAATAAGTAGCATTATAAAAAACAAGGGAGGTTGGAACACCGAAGCTGGTCATGATGTACTAAGTGATGAAACCTATTACCATGACTTGGTCATTGATTTGGCATAACGGAATTGCTTTAACCCACCTTGTGAAATAGTCTGTGGCCGTGAGGATATATCGGTGCTGCCTAGAGGAGTGTAGCGGTATTTCCCCGATCACATCCAGTCCCCACTGTTGGAATGGTTCTTCCACCGTAACATACTGTAATGGGGCAGAAGGTCGGGATTCTCTGCTGGAAAATTTCTGACAAGAGGGGCACTTCCAAACATAGGCATTTGCATCCTTAAATAGAGTGGGCCAATAAAAACTGGCACGCATAACCTTGTGGGCTATGGCATCTCCCACGTAGTGTCCACTAGTCGAGCCATCATGTAGTTCCTTCAGGACTTGTTGGGCCTTATTGTGCTCTAAGAAGCATAGCAAGACACCATTGTGATGTTTGCGGAACAGTTTTCCACGTACCATTTGATAAGATGCAACCTTCAGCTCTATTTCTCGTTTCTGCTAGGCTATCAAGGTGGGGTCCATGACACCACGGCTAAGATATTGTATGAGATCTATGTACCATGACGAGGATTTTTGCTGAGGTTTTTTGTCGGCTTGGTACATCTCTATTTCATGATTCCAACACTCCTAATCATTGCTCCTTGGGTTTGCGGCTTCAGTAGACATTCGGCATAACACCTGCCCCTTGACCATGTGTGCAGGCTTGAATTCTAATTCATACTCTTGAATACATTCCATCCAGTTACCTCATCTCTCACCCAGCTCCTGTTGCACGAATAGTGAGCGTACTGTTGGGTGAGGCACGAACACTGTGAAGTGGTTCTTCAAAATGTATGTCCTAAAATGTTTAATTGCCTTATATACCGCATAGGCTTGCTTTTAGATGTCCAGATAGTTCAACTCGTCACCTTGTAACCCTGCGCTCATGAAAGATATGGGTCATTCGTTGTTACTGCCATCTTTCTGGGTGAGGACAGCTACAAGCAATGAATCCGAGGCAAAAGTATACAAGATAAATCCTTTGCTGAAATCCGGGATATGTAGGGCAGGTTCTTCCACGATGGTCTTATTGATGTTGTAGTATTCTTCTTTCTCGGGCGGATTCCATTTAAAATCCGCGTTCTTCTTGATCATGCTTTGCATAGGTTTCACGATTTGTGCGAAGTTTGATATGAATTTTCAGAGGAAGTTAATTTTCCTGAGAAATGACTGAATGGAATTTTTACTACTTGGGGGAGAAATTTGGGCGATAGCCCTTACACAATCTGGGTCTACCACTATGCCATTCCGGGTTATGGTGTGGCTCAAAAAATTCCCTTCTGAGACTGCAAAGATGCTTTTCTTGGGGTTTAGTGAGATTCTGTATTTTTGGCACCTCTCAAAGATATGTTCGAGGTGATGCAACTGGTCATATCTTCACTTGAAGAACACGGTGCCAACGTCAAGGTAGACCACCACACTTTGTCCCATTATCCCAGGGAAGGCGATGGCAATGGCCCTTTGGAAATTCGCCCTAGCATTAATTAGGCCAAAGGGCATGCGCCTAAATGAGAACGTACCCCACTTAGTCCTGAACATTGTCTTCAAACGATCTGGTTCCGCTACCAATGCTTGGTTGTATCTTGAGAAACCATCCAACAAAGAGAAAATTTCTAACCTAGATACTATTTGAAGAATCTGCTCCATGGGGGGCAGTGGGTAGTTATCCTTGTCTAACGATCGGTTTAAATTTTGGAAGTTCACACATAAGCGAATTTCACTAGACTTCTTGCGGACTCGGACCAAATTTGACACCCGCGTTGAATGTTGGACTTTGAAAATGATGTGAGCATCCAGGAGTTTCTTAAGTTCCTTTTGGATCATTGGTTCCAAAGTCAAATGTACCTTCCTTAGCTTCTATTGGAAAGGTTTGACACCTTCCTTCATCGGTATCACATACTGGATGATTCGTGTGTCGTAAGTCTGTAATTCATCGTACGTCCAGGTGAAAACATCTCGGTACTTATTAAATAGTTCAATAAAGGAATGCCACTCCTGGGGGATGCATTTGGTACTGATATTAACCAAATCTAGGTCTACTTACGTCCCGATGGTCACTTGCTAGTGAAATAGGGTGGAACTTTGCACCTTTGTATTGGGAGGCCCCCGAAATCGGTTCTACAGGTCAAATAACTTCTCCAGGGATACGACCCTTTGGGTATGGGATTCTCCTTGTGTTCTTCCCTTTCCTTTTGCAAAGCCAGATCATGCTCCTCCTTCTCAATCACTGCATCTTTGAACACATCTATGTTTAGCATGAAATCTAACACTTGTTGATCATCATAAAAAATGTGGAAATTAGTTACGTTATGCGACACTATAGGTTTATAGACAATTTCAATAGAAAATCCATCCGTTAATCAGGTAAACCTAGCGGCAGCATTTGCTAATGTATCGGCTGCCACATTATGCATTCTAAGTATTGAATCAATACCAAAATCATTGAAAGCAGAAATTAAATGCCATACCTCTTGCTAATATCCATTCAAATGGGGGGATAGGCAGTTAATAGTGTTGCGTATCTACTCGGTGATGATTTCTGAGCCTTCGATTACCTTCAAGCAACCTAATTTGAGGTTGATTGATTTCTTGAGGCCCAAGATCAATGCCTCATACTCGTCTGTATTATTGGTGCACTGGAATTATAACCGACAAGAGATCAAGAACTTGTTCTTTTGGGGATATATCAAGATACAGCTGGCACCGACCCCGTCATGGGTCTTGGAACCATCGTAGTATAGGGTCCAGATTTTTTTTTCAGGTGTTTCTATATCACATGTGTCTACAGACAGGATACTTGGGGCGTAGAAATCGAGTGGACCTGGTGTGGCAAGGTGGAACATGGCACACGTGAGTAGTTCTAATTAGGTGTTTGGGGAGACTAGAGTTTGAGTGGCTTAGTAGCACCTAAAGGCAACCTCTAAGAAACACATGCCTAGATCTTCTTGTGCAAAGCTGATGGGTTTTTTGGTTTATTCAAGGTCAGTCACCATATGCTTCATATAATTTTCACTCTCGACCCAGATCTATTTATTCCTACCCTTGTATAGGAGCCACAAATGGGACTAGTCGGTGGCGAAATATCCTTGTAGTTTGCTTGACCAATCTCGACTTAATAGCAGACCGTAGGCCTCAGGTATGTCCACAACAACTATGTCAGTGCATTGATGGACTCGGGATTCTAAGGAGAGACATATCAAGACATTATTAAATTCTCTCATAGCGGGGACCTGGGACCTATCAAGCTGAATGATCTTGGAATTGATTTTCTTGGGGCGGATATTCAATTTCTTGCATACAGATATGGGCATGACATTGGTAGACATGTCAGATTTGACAAGGCAATTGTGGACGTTGAAATTCAAGATCTCAAAAGACAAGAGAAACGAGGGTGTAGACCCTCGCGAGTTTGCATTGACGACATTGACGATGGACTGGAGATTCACTGAGGGTTGGGAGGTGTGGAGCTTACAGCCTTTGCCACCGAGGTGGGCCTTCTTTTCAAGGATGGGCTAGCAAATTCTTTGAGAATCAGGTCACGTTGGTTGGCTATTCAAGCGAGTTCGTAAAGGGATATGTTAGCTCACGTTTTCTTCATTTCTTCGATGATATTGTACCCAGATTCTGGTTACGAGAGTGTCTCAACAGATGTGTTGGGTGAAATTGGTGATGATCTAGCCTTGGGGGTGCCTCAGGTAGTGGTGGGGCTATAATTTTCAGTGATAGGGGTTGCAGTCAGGTTTTCCCTATTTGGTGGTGAGATTTTCTGTAAGAAGTCTTTCCTCTTTTCCTCAAAAGAGTGATCAGAAATCAAGCCTTTGCTCCTTAGGCTATAGTTTAGGGGAGGTTTGGATTGGGGATCATCGGCCAGATTTATCTCAGTCACAATAGGAGGCCCTTCCCCGCAAATTACTTCGAAGGTGAGGACTGTTGATCCCAGGTCTTCATCGGTGGGAGAGACTTCTTCCTCGCCTGAGTCGGTTTCCTCTTCAAAATCCCCTACCATCTGGTCTTCTAAGAGTTGATTCACCACAACAGTTCTGTTAGTGTTTTTGGTGCACGCATGTACAAAATCACACCAACTTAAGGGGTGTGTTTTACCCACTTAAGTTATTGGTCACAGGCAGAAAAAGAAGTGGAGTCAAGCAAGTTAGTGGAACAAGCTAGAATCATAAACATACTAGATAGAGAAATAGCATGCATATATAAACTAAAACTAAACTAAAACTAAAAAAAATAAACAAAAATTCTGAATAAAGTCAAACAACTACAATAATTGAAACGGTGGCTCTTCGGCCTCTCATATTGAGTGCTGGTAGGAAATGAGGATGAAACCTTAACTCTCTTGCCAAAGGGTCCCTAGAACATGGGTTATAAGTCCTGATGCAAGGATTTTTTTACTTCCAAGCTTGCCTTCGTGAAAATTATCCCTCTCTCTACTATGGTGGACTAAAATTTTTGGATGGCCAACAATTGAGTCCCCTCTATCTTCAGCTCCGGATCACACATTGTTGGTATTGCTTGGGCAATTCTTGCCAACATAACAATGTGTTCTCAAGTTCTTCATCTCATGGTGGCATTAGATAGGAGAATTAAAATCCTCCTTCCCTATCTTGGTACGTTTTGGATGGTGACCCAAGAGAGGAGGATGATTCCTTTGTGTACCAAAATGTAATATCCCCAAAATGGGACTGCTTAGCAAGCATGCACTAAAAAAAGAATTTTCAGAAATATATGATATAAATAATGAAATAAATTCTTGTATCCCATATATCAGAAAATATACAACCTAAATCCAATAATAGAGCTAAAACAAATCAAACTAGGTGGGTTAAACAGACCTCCCACACCTAGGATAGCTAAAAAAGGCTAAAACCCCAAACGCTGCAACACAGAAATTTCTTCATAAAAGAGAATGCACAGTTTAATGAGGGTTTGTACACATGAATAATAGAGACAAATAGATCTGATATTATACTAAACAATATGGCTCTGAAAATGAGATCTAGTCTCCTTTATACAAAAGCTAGAGAACCCGGAAAGGGTTTCTAGGAATACACCCTGAATACAAATGGTGATCTTCAACAATATGACTGAATAATCACTGAAACCTAAAGCATAGGAGTATATAAGGCTATAATAATATAGTTCTGATGTAGATCTTATCAAAGGTCTTCCCCCATGGGAGAATCAACCCTCCAATCACAGGAAAACTCCCTGAAAGAGCCACAAAAGACACTGCTGAAACTGCCCTCCAGAAATAACACAATTCCAGAATGGAATAACGCTGTAGGTTATGGAAATGTGTTGGCTTGCTGCCAAAGATTTGAAATCATCCCAAGAATCCTCCAAACTAATCCTCCAATAGAAGGAAACCTCCCTCGTATGCAAAACCAACTCAGAAAGTGGGTTTCTCAACCCTCCACTGCAACACCCTACAACTCAACACAACCTCCTGCAGAAACTGCGCTGAAACTGAAGACTAAATCTTGGCACCAATTCCGGATGTGTGGAATGAAATATCGGGTCTCTCCCAAGAGCTACTCAAAGGGAAGAGAAGGAATTCCTAAACAGGAATACCTTAGTGCTAAACAACACCGACAATCTTAGCTAAACAGCTAAAGAGAGCAAAATTCTAAGTAGACATAAAAATATAATTCATAAGCTAACCCCCAAATGGCTTACATCCTCTTCCTTATAAAATAAGTGAGCCTTCTGACCTTGGGTACCATTCATTATGGTTTCCACCATCACACAAACAATCTCCCTCCAAAACTATGGTGTACCTTCATTAGAGCCACTCCTCCAAATTGCGTTGTTTGATTTGGTCAAGGTTGACCTCTTCAACCTGCTTCAGCCCTTTTCACACCTAAGGGTCTTCCATCCAGCTCAAAAATAGTTTTCTAGGCTGAACCTCATTCATATTGAGCTATTTTTATTGCTGATCCACCACTCCTCCTACATTTATGCTGTTGACTTGGTCAAACTCAACTTTGTCCACATGCAAATGTCTCGTTTCACACATGAGAGTGCTACATCCAGTTATTTTTATGATCCCTTTTCATATCAAGAGGGATTTTATTCCTATTTATGAAATGTATGGGCCTCCTTACCCATTTATTCATATCCTAAGTGCAAACAACAAAAATCAATATTCCAATTAGCTGTATGCTAATTTTGGAATATTACACAAAAATATTCCATTGTGTGCTCCCTTGATGTCTAAGGAGGGTTTGGTGGCTGTCCTTAGGTGGCTTCAAGAGAGGAATCACTTTCCTAGAGTGTGATTTTTTTGGTCCCATAAAGTGACTTTCGCCACTCCTAGGATTTTGTGCATTTCACGTCAAAAGGAGCGCAAAGGCGCTCTTTAGGAAAGATTATGCGCGCAAAAGCATTTATGACTTGCTCAAATTTGATTTTTCCTTAGACCTTAGAGATTTCTAAATACTTTCGAAATTATCTAATGTCTTTCAGCCTTGTAAATCCTTTTGCCTGACATTAATTAATGTCATCTTCTGCTTGTATGATTTTCCAGTGTTAACAGTTTCCCCCTAATGTGTGAGGTCTAGGAAGAACTATATAGCCTAAATACATTATAGTTTCTTTTCTGTATATCATGCATAGAGAGAGAGAGACCTGCGTGAAGCTAAAAAAGTGAAACACCCTACACCGGTTCGAAGAATGGCCATATCCTATGGGACCCCTGTGAGAAAATATAATACATATACAAATTTTCTACGAGGCAGGCATGTCCCATGCTCGTGATTTTGTGACTAGTTAAACAAATATTTTTGACAGATACATGTTCTGTCTGTGTCACTAATATGGTAGTGATCTGGTGGTTGTTGAAGACGAATACTGACACCCTCTGGGGAGTTTTTCCTTTGAAAATAGGTGGAATGTGGTACCCATATGTGTGAACTTTGTATGGCATATAGCTGTGCATTGTACGCATCGGTGCTGACTGGAACCTTACCATGTAAGCATTGCTAAAAGAGACGCTTATGAAGGCATGGGTCCTCGACGAATTTTATCAAAGTGAAATGGTTGTAAGGTACGATACCATCTTGACATGAAATATTTTGTTGTAGTCGAATGTCAGGAGGATCGATGACATTTGTGGCCAATGATGTCTCCCACACAGGGAAAATTTTAGGGGCGAATTTTAGCCCAAAGGCGAATTTTAAGGGATTTTAAATTTTATTAGGGCGAATTTTTTATATAAAACCAATTTATATAGTTTAATAAAGTTAGCCCAATAAATATTACAAAAATAATTAATTATTAAATATTAGCCCACCAAAAAAAGGGCGCATAAAACTGGAAACATGAAATTCGCCCCGATTTTTTTTCGTTGGAGGAGATTTCCATGGCATTCACCTAGATTTACAGGGTCGGAGGGAGGGGATAGACTGATTCGCCCCATCAAGTTGCTGTTCTAAAGAATTCTGGAGTGCTTTACCAAAGAATTTTGTGTCGACATCGTCCGGCTCTCTGAGGTCAGCTCAGGTGAACGCATGGATGGCGCCCGAGGATGTGCTGAGTAATAAAGAGGGGGATTAGCAGCTCCAGTAGATTAAGTAGCAGCACCAGAAGCAGCCTAACGAGCTTCAAGTTAGAAGAATGTTGACTTTTTCAAAAAGAGCAACAGCAGGAGGAAGAGGCAGAGTGGCCCCCGTGGCGGATCTTATGGCTTTGGGCGTTATCACAGGCCCGCGTTTTATTTCAAATCCGATGCTTCGCAGGGTTGCCATTCTCCCAACCTTCAGAGGCCAGTCTCCCTCTCTCCTGCATATTTTCTTCTCGTTTTCAGTTTACTATGGTGTTTTTTTCCTGCTGGATGATACTTCCCGCGTAACTTAAAATTATAGAATGAATTGAACAAACTATTCCAGTCTCCTGTATTAATTTATGTTTTAGTTATAACTTTGCCTCAAATGCCTCTCTCATAGTTATCTACAAATTCGATTCAGGAAATTGAGCTTAGGAGTGTCACATTCACGGAGGCACAACAGCTCAAGGGAGTCACATTTAGGCGATCACCTAGGAAATAGCTCAAAGCTTAGTTCAAAATCGTTAGGTGATTCTAGAGCCAGAAAACGGTCTGTCTCTTCCAACCATCATTCATTGTCTGGCCATGCCCGAGATTCTTCCAATGCTAGAGAAAAATTTGCAGTGTATAGGGGTTCTCAAGCCGATTGCTAGCTAACTAGACCCATATCTGACCAATACAGAGGCCACAATGCATATACGCCAGAAGATAGCGATATTTGTCTGCATAGAACCCGTGACTTTGACAAGGGTTTAGATGATATGAACAATGTAGTGAGAATGAGGTCTAGTAGCTTGAAACTGAGGGAATCAAGTCCAAATCATAATAAAAGATACTGGTCTCCATCAAGTGCTTTCAATAGCGTCCCGCCTTATTACCATTGTGGTACCTCTCAAAAGGGGCAATATAGCTATCGCCGGGAAAATCTGCAAACTTCCAGAAACCAAACACAGTTGAGGCAAGACCAAAATCAATATGCAGGTTTCTCTCCCAAAGGTCTTAATAATCCCCAAAGAAAAGCTCGACAAATGAAGTCGGGCAGGGAAGCTTGGCAGAGAGAAATAGAGAAAATAAATGCTATGAGAAGTCATGCACAAGGAAATACGGGCAGTGTACGAACTGATAACCATCTTATGGCAATAGATAGAAAAACTACAAGTCAATATATATCATTGTATGTTATCCTCTTCAAGGTCTTACTATTGCCCAAAAGAAAGCTCTAGCAATGAAGTTGGACAGAGAAGCTTGGCAGAAAGAAACAGAGAGAATTAACGCTATGAGAAGTTATGCAGAAGGCAGTGTGGGTAGTGTACGAACTGATAGCCAGCCTATGACATTAGGTACATATGCATGTTACACTCCTCAAGGTCTTAATATTGCCTCCAAAAAAGCTCCAGCAAGGAAGTCGGACAGCAAAGCTTGGCGGAAAGAAATTGAGAGAATAAATGCTATGAGAAGTCATGCAGAAGGTAGTATGTGCAGTGTAGGAACTGATACCTAGTGTTACACAGTAATTTGTCACCGTCCCTACCATTCCCCGTCCCGCACAATGGAGGACTCATTATGTGACCTGTGAACACTGTCATGCCTTGAAAACATCATCAATGCATCCCTCTGAGTATGAGCTTCATTTCCTTGATACATCTCTTGCAAAATCCATGAAAAACAAATTTTTTGCACGGGGCGCGGGTAGACAGCCTAAAGGCTCGCGCGAATCGTGGAAATCCCGTAAAGAGGTCGCGCCACTTGGCGCTCCTCTAGCCAACAACTCAATCGCGCCGCACCCATTTTAGGACTCGTTTTTTAGATATGGATGGCGGAAGTTGAGTTCAACCAAACTCACAACCATCGCCTATCTTGAGTTGGGACGTCTGGCTGCGGGTGTTCTATGGAAGGGAAGTGGTTTTGCCCCCTTCTATGGAACCTTCCTTGTTGATAGGGCCAATCCCATAATAATAGGGATCCCAACTCCCTCCTTCCCCATCTATATAAGCTCGTCGCATCCATGGCAAGCTAGTCTTGAAGTGCCGTTTGCATCTCCCTATTCCCAAGTGCCTTTGTGCCGTAAAGAATCCCTTCTTTCCCTTAAGGCCCATTCAAGCGAGGAGACCATTGTCACAAGACTCCGGAGAGGTTTCCCTTTCCTTGGCGAGCTTTGCGAGACGGGACGACCGGAGACCCGTTCGGCGGAAGCCGCGACGCCGTAACTTCGTTGTAACTTCTATTCGTTTATCATTTTAATAGATGACTATGATTATGGTTTCACTCCTTTTTCCATCATGTTAATGCGAGTAATATCTTTTCTGACCGATGTTTAGTTACGTATGCCGGTTCCTATGCTTGTATCTGTTCGTTTCTTCTGTGTGCAGGTGTTCATCCACGAAGATCGTGGAAGGATTGTGATCTGCCAGGGCTGAAGGACGGGGACATCTCTTCTTCAGATCTAGCGTTGGAATCCAGGTAGGCTCTTATCCCAAGTCTTTCATTTCGTAACTAGGAGCTTGCGTCATAGCATTGTTTGTTTGTTGCTAGACCCCTGCCGGGCTAGTAGGGATCGCCTCTGTCCGCAGAGGGGATTTACCTCCTCAACAAATTGGCGACTCCACTGGGGATCGTCCGGTTTTCCTTGTCCCGTTTATGATTGGTTCGCTTTGATTGTTTCTCCTTGCTTGATGAACCTTCTGGGTTGGATTCTTTCACTATTTTAGCTTCTTGGTTTGCTTAGCTTGTATTGGTCTACTTTCAGAGTAGCTTATTTTTTAATTTTTATTGAAGAACTCGACTGGCGCAGGTTTTAACCCGACAGTCGTGCCATTTGGCGCTTGTTGCATTTGTCTGTCTCGCGCCAATCGGCCTCTGGCGCCAGTTTCAAGGCCACAGTCACGCCACCCCTGTGACTTTTTTGAGTTTCTTCATTTTTTGGCTTTCTGAGCTTGACCAGTACTTTTCTTCTTGATTTTCTGATTGTCTGAGTGTGTTGGAGTCTTGTTTGACTGGAATTCACCGCTATCCTTTGGTTGTTTGCCTCTGTCTATCGATTTCACGATTTGAGCCCTAGGACATCTAGTGGCTTAGTGAATCGAGCCCTCCTTTGGAGTTTTGGTGTCTTGATTATCCTGTCAACTTGTTGATTGATTCTCCACGCTCTCTTATCAGTCTTTGATTGTTTTGCTGCGTCTTTTGGGTGATTGTTCATTCCTTCATTCAGAATTCGTTTGCCTTGCTTTGGACCTAGATTACACGGTCCATCGGAAGTTTTCGAGTCTTTCTTTGCTTTGAGGGACTTTGGGTCGATTTAGAGATTTGGTTGCTTGCCTCGTTGAGTGAATGTTGTTTGCTTCGCTCTCTTAGATATCATTTCTCAAATTTTTCCTTTTGTTTTCAGTGCACATTAGCCATTAAACATTGAAAATCTAAAAAAAATATATAATCTCTTTTGCTTTTGTTAAATTAGTGCAAATTGTGATCTTTTCCATATTGCTAGTGATTAGTGTTTGAATGAAAAGTGTGCAATTGCATTAGTTGCATTAGAGATATTCTTGTTCGTATTCCGTTCATTTCGTTTGTATAAAAGCTCTCAACTCTCATTTAACTAGTTTTCATCGAACGAAATGTTGCACCGTGGCATATAGCTTGCATTTAGGAGACACTACATACGATAGGGCCTGGAAATTGAAACTTAATTGAAGATCAACCGTAAAATTTATTCAATTAACCTAAGGCAACATTGGAACTTAACGCAACATATTTAGAAGGTCTAGGCTAGAGACGTGTTCCGGCGTCGTTAAACCTAGCAGCTGTCGTTCGCCCGTTGGCTTTAGACAGCGCTAGTACGGACTTGCGCTCCCCGTACCGTCGCGTATATAAAGGGAGACCCCTCTAGGTTTTCAATCCTTTATCCACAGGAAGCCGAGTCCGCCGCCCTATACCCGTGATACACCGAACACAGCATTCGGGGAGACTACCTGCACGTACGGAAAGTCCTTGGTCGATTTCTGTTTCATTTTTTGAAACCAAGGTGTATATTGCAGTTCACGGATATTTGGTACACCCTTTGTGCCTAGTTTTTCCCTGAGCAGTCATTTGGTCTTTTCTGACTCCCTAAACTTGAAAAGACCATCAAGCGCTTGTCCTTTCACGCTTGTGTCAACTCTGAAAGAGATAGAGTCATCTTTTTATCGTTTCTCGACTCTTAAAACATGAAACGGTAGAATCTCTTACTTTCCAATGTGGTAAAATTAATCGCCCACGATTACACGCCCGCTTAGATATTGCTTGTTGACCGTTTGATCGTGTGTCTTATCTCATTTTTCAGCCCGTGTGTGGTTTTGAGTTTGATGGCAACTTTTTCAGAGTTTACCAACCAAGGAATCCCCTCAGAAGGGAATCCTGGTCATTTTCCTCCTTTTGGAAATGTTGGTGCTCCTTACATGGCGACGTTGTCCCTTCCCGGGTTAACTGTTGGGTTGCCTGTTTGGTTGTTCTCAACCTCTGTTGTCCCGGATAACTCCGTTACTGTTCAGTCAGTTCCTCCACCGGAACAACATCATGTTGATTCCAAGGTGGACCTCTCCCCTTCTTCGCCTGTTTCTGCGTCCTCCTCTTCTACTTCGCCTGGTGAAAGTCTGGATTCAAGTAACCAGGTGGCTAAGAAGAAGAAGAAGAAGACAAAGAAGAAGAAGTCCGATAAGCGAGAGGCTAAATGTACAGCTACTGTCTCTGAGATATCTCCTCTTGACAAACCTTCCAACCCTCCTCGGAAAGTCAAGTTCCCGTGCATGTTGTGCACGGGAGACCATCTGCTTCGAGACTGCCCTGGCATTCCCAAGGTGCTTGAAGCATGGTCCAACGGTCGTCCACCATTGGCTTTGACTTCCGGGAGCAAGGTTGGGGGCACGTCTTCAACTGGTATTGATAAGGACTCTACGAAGCAGGGTAAGATCACCAATCCCTGCAAGTTGTGTGAAAGGCACCATGCCATTCACCTTTTGCCATTCACCTTTTTCCTTATATGGATGAAGCCAAACTAGTTTTGGACAACCCGACCGGTTCTACACCACGCCTTCCACCTGGTTATAATCGGCTTTCTTCGAGTCCTCCGCCAGCTGATCCCATGATTGGTCAAGAGTTACCCTTGGTCGATCCCACTCCCCCAGAAATTCAAATTCACGAATCCATCCCTGACCAACCATTGGTCGTGGGATCGGTTGATCTGGCCCCGTCCACGGTGCACCAGGTATTTTTACGCTAGAAGTGGACTCACACCCCATGTCCTTGATCTCTTGATTCTTCGGACGCGGAAAAGATTCTCCCCATCACAATAACGGGCTCCTCTCACTCCCATGATCGTCGCTACGAAGGATATTCCTCCGAGGGAATGGAGGTCATGGGGGAGAGGCTTCACTGCTTAGTAACATCGGGGGAAGACCGCATCGGTGGGCGGCCCCTCTAGGGTAGTTTGATGCTTCCTTTGGTGAATGGAATTTGAGTTTCGTCTTGTGTGCCTTTCGAATCACGATGGGGCTCTTGTGCGGTTGTACCCACGACACCATTATGAACGGTGCCTGCGGTAGTATTATGTCTTCAACTACCTGGCAAGCTTTCGGTTCGCCGCCGCTTGCGCCTGTTACGCAGAATCTGCTCACTTTTAACAGAAGGACGAGTCAACCGTTGGGGATCCTTCCAAGGTTACCTGTTACTTTGGGAGGAAAAATCGTCCATATGGACGTGATGGTCGTTCCAGGCCCCTTGGATTTCAATCTGCTTTTGGGGCGCGATTACACCTATGCCATGGGAGCGCTCGTCTCCTCCCTCTTTCGTGTGGCCTATTTTCCGCATGAAGGAAGGATCGTGACCATTGATCAGCTGTCATTCTTTGGTCCTAATGTGGCAACTGGTCCGCCATCACCCCCTCCTGGTTTTTATCCACCCATTGTATCTGCTCCACCGCAGGTCAACTATGTGGCTACTTACCCCGTGCCTGTGCTCAGTGATGATGCCGTTGTGCATAATGTGCTGGGGGCATTGGGTCCTGACTTCCAGAATGTTTTCCTTCCATCGGGAGTGGAACTCTTGGAAGCGCCGCCTTCTTGTTCATCTTGATGTAAGCCGGTTAAAGCACAGTTCCCCTGTGTCAAGCTCTTTAAAAAATGAAACCAGGTTGGCGGAGCATAGTTCATTGTCTTGTGTCAAGCTCCTTAAAAAATGAAACAAGGTCATCGGAGCATAGTTCCTTGTCTTGTGTCAAGCTCCTTAAAAAATGAAACAAGGATGTCTGAGGATAGTTCTTTTAATGTGTCAACCTCGTTAAAACAATGAAACACGTTCCCGTTCAATTTGAGTCTTTGATAAGATCTCGTAAAATCCCAGTCGAGTCTTTTCTTTTGATCTTGTAATTTGAACCTTCACTCCATCTGCTTTTCATATGGACTGAAGCTTGGGGGGCATGTACCTCGAATTGTGTCACCATGCTGGGGGCATGCCTACTTTTTCAAGCATAGTTTGTTTCCGTTTCAAGCTTGTGTAAAAATGAAACCGGTTTCAAGCATAGTTTATCTTTGTTTCAAGCTTGTGTAAAAATGAAACCAACTTCAAGCAAAGTTTCCTGATTTCAAGCTTGTGTAAAAATGAAACCTTGCCCATTTTACCTTTTGTGATTGCCATTTTATCAGCCTGTTTTTGCCAGATGAGCCTTGGTTTTCTCATTCCATTGTCATTATCTGCTTGGCCGATCATATGCCTTCACTTGGTTGTTTTACCCATTCCTGAGGAACCGCTGCGATGAGTGGTCTTGTTAGCCAGCCTCTTGACTTTTATCTTGTTTTGAGCAGTTCCACCATTACCGGAACCAGTAGCTACCCTTTATACCACTCGTTCCTCCAGGAGGAGTCACCTTTCAGCTCTTTTCTGACTCTCTAAACATGAAAAGATTGCCGAGGCCCTTGTCATTTCGATCTCGTTAAAATGGACACGAATCGACATCCACCCAGTATAAGTTTAACCCTTTTTTGGGCTGGGATGGATTGATTACGAAAAAGGAATACCCTAGCCTATCGCGACTAGGAGGTTTTCCCGGATATTGTTTTCTACCTTTTCGGATCTGGGGAACTATTTACGAAAAGGGACCTGTGGAGTTTTCTTTTCCGCTGTCTTTTCAAACTCTCTAAACATGAAAAGACGCCGAGTTCTTCCTTTGTCGGACTCGTTAAACCCTGATGACATTGGATTCCGTCGAAATGACGTTCTCCGAGTTTCTCCTTCCTAGGACTCGTTAAATGCACTAGGATGGATTCGCCCGAAGGGCGGACTTATATCACAAGCATATGCTATCCCCTTCAAGCTTGTTATCAAAAATAATTGGGGTACTCGCCAGAAATGGTGGGGAAAAAATGGAACCATTGTCGTTGTCGTCGGCAGTATGTCGCTCTTGAACATGGCACTTGTCTGCATTCGTGTCGGGTTGGGGACATCTCATCTCGCTGCTTCACTTTGCCTCCATGGGTTTGGATAATCTCTTTTGACCTCTCATCTGTTCACTGCCTCGTCACCATGACCTCTGATCCGTTGATGTCAAATACTTCCAAGTCCATTGTCGTGCCGTTCGTATGTTCAAGAGAAGTTGGCCTCTGCAAATATCAACCTTCCTCTGTTTCTCATATGATCCTGATTCGCAACAAAACATTATGTTTCTCTGTCTCGTGTCGATGATGTGGGAATCATTATGACCCACCTTCGATCAAGGTCACTTCCTGTCGACTTCAACTCATTATCCAGGAAGTTGGTCTAGAGACTCCTGATGGTACCTTGGAGCCTGCATGCCTTAATGGCAAGTTCGTCGCATTCGACGTGAGGTTTTCATCATTGGCCTCCGATCGGATGATTCTGCGGGTGTTCGACGTCAGCTCATTTATTCACACGCCGTAGATTGTACCTGTAGTACCTTGAGGACCATTGTCATTATTGGTGGTTTCTCTCGCGTCTGTTAACGGCTTTCATCATTGGCTGGTAATCAGACGATGTTCTTGCATGTTCGACATCGGCTCACACATTCACATGCTAGAACTTGTACTGTTTGGGTCGAGATGGAGCGCAAGACCCTGGATTGTGTCTGTTGTAATCCAGGCTGCGATTGTGGATTATTATCATTATGTACATGACTCACTGATTGGATGGCTGCGACCATACCTGAGTCTATTTATTTGATCTTAGTTGGATGGCTGCGCCCATACCCTGGATCCGGATTATAGCATACTCTGTTCGGATGGCTGCGTCCATACCATATATATACATCATGTACTTGAGATATCAGTTGTATCTGTCTGTGCAGGTTTTCCGACGGCGGGACTTAAGTTGGACATGTTCTCGTAAAGCATTTCACCCCTCTCTCTCTCGGGCCTCATGCTTTAGGGGGCATCTGTTACACAGTAATTTGTCACCGTCCCTACCATTCCCCGTCCCGCACAATGGAGGACTCATTATGTGACCTGTGAACACTGTCATGCCTTGAAAACATCATCAATGCATCCCTCTGAGTATGAGCTTCATTTCCCCTTGAGACATCTCCTTGCAAAATCCATGAAAAACAACTCTTTTTGCATTGGCGCGGGTAGACAGTTCAGTACTCGCGCCACTCAGGGAAATCCTGTAAAGAGGTCGCGCCACTTGGCGCTCTGTCATAGAGCAGCAATCGCGCCACCCATTTTAGGGACTGTTTTTTATATATGGATAGCGGAAGTTGAGTTCAAACAAACTCACAACCACTGCCTATCTTGAGTTGGGAGGTTTGGCTACGGGAGTTCTATGGAAGGGAAGTAGTTTTGCCACCTTCTATGGAACCTTCCTTGTTGATAGGGCCAATCCCATAATAATAGAGATCCCAACTCCCTCCTTCCCCATCTATAAAAGCTTGCTCAGATCCATGGCAAGCTAGTCTTGAAGTGCTGAAGCTTTGCATCTCCCTATTCCCAAGTGCCTTTGTGCTGTAAAGAATCCCTTCTTTCCCTTAAGGCCCATTCAAGCGAGGAGACCATTGTTACGAGACTCCGGAGAGGTTTCCCTTTCCTTGGCGAGCTTTGCGAGACGTGGACGACCGGAGACCCGTTCGAAGGAAGCTGCGACGTCAGAACTTGGTTGTAACTTCTATTCGTTTATCATTTTAATAGATGACTATGATTATGGTTCCACTCCTTTTTCCATCATGTTAATGCGAGTAATATCTTTTATGACCGATGTTTAGTTACGTATGCTGGTTCCTATGCTTGTATCTGTTCGTTTCTTCTGTGTGCAGGTGTTCATCCGCGGAGATCGCGGAAGGATTGTGATCTGCCAGGGGTGAAGGACGGGGACATCTCTTCTTCAGATCTAGCGTTGGAATCCAGGTAGGCTCTTATCCCAAGTCTTTCATTCGTAACTAGGAGCTTGCGTCATAGCATTGTTTGTTTGTTGCTAGACCCTTGCTGGGCTAGTAGGGATCGCCTCTGTCCGCAGAGGGGATTTACCTCCTCAACACCTAGCCTATGACATTAGATACAACCCCTGCTTCTAGAACAGAAGAGGTTCTATCAATGAGTAATCAAGGTAGAGACAATATGCTAATGCTTACTTCACCTGCATTAGACTGTGGGGCTCTTATACAAAAACTAGATTGTGTGTCCGTTGAAGAAAATTTTCCTGTTCAGGGCCCTATAGCCACAGAAACAGGAGGCAAACAAGTTAGTTTATCCAATCCGAATAAAACCACTTCAGCACAAAATCAAGGACTACAGCATCTAGAAAATCGAAATATTTATTCACCCAAGAATCCTTTAATCAAGCCGGTGACATCTTTAGAAAAGGTTGGTTTTCATTCAGGAATTGCAAAAAAAACAGGCCATATGTCTCATATGACTGACGCAGGTGGAGTTTCTGGTAACAAGTTTGTACAAAGGAATCTCGAGGAAACCCCATTGAATCAGGAAGACAAGAAAGGGAGGCCTTTACAAATGGAGGACGGAGGCAGCTGCAGGATAGAGCAGAAAAACATTGAAATTTCTGTAACTAAGGGTGAGCATATTGGGCTGGACAATGGTCAAGATTTTGCAATTAATGAAGGTTGAACTGGTGTTACAGACAGTGATAGCAACAATGTTCCGGAGAAACTTATTCATTTATACAAAAATATTTGCATTGTTGAGGATGTGGAGAGTGGAGACTGCAAAGATGGTTGCAGGGAAGTTGATGGGAGAGTAGAAAAATCTTATTCATGCATGTGATACAGAGGTTGGTTCAGTTTCCTACCATTTATGTTTTGTATTTGTTTTAAAAGGTCAAGAGTTTTTTGATTGATTTTTATTTTGTAATAATGTTTTTTCCCGGATCCATTGTATTAAGTAGATATTTTTTGTCGACATTTCGAACCAGGACAAAGAAGGAGATCAAGAGTTATAAGTACTACTATTCCGGCTGTTTCATTGATCCTTTGCCTTGTACTGTTCAATCTGTTTTTCTCATATGAAGCAGGATTGTGGTCTGTTTGTATGATTATATTCTTTTTCATCTATGAACTTGAATGAAATTGTTTAGTTCTTGAACTTCTCTCGATTTTTTTGGTAGTTTTACCTCTTCCATAAACTTCTGATTTTATTAGTGGACCAGGACTATTGTCCATTATCTAGGGAAGAAACTTCCCCATTACCTTTATAAAGGTAGTTTAATGCATGTCTATGAACATTGATGCAACTGAATTCAATATTTATTGGCATAGTAGGTAGTTGGGTGGATGGACCCCATTTTTAAACAATTGATGTCAACTGCAAGTCTATTGATTTTTGTGACCTACAATTTAGATTTTTCTGAACTGGGACTAGTTTTCATTTATTCCAGCTTAGCTCAAAGAAAACCGGTTTTTTTATTTTGTGCTTGAAGGGGTAACGAGATGCAAATGGCTGCTAAAGACTTGAACAAATTTTAAATTATTCAAGCTGTCATTTTCCTGTCCTCTCTTCCATAGCCATTTTTCTCAATGCCCCCATTTGACATGACTTCTAGAAACTTATGGTCTTAGTGTTTTCAACCTGCCTTTGCATTTTGTCTTAGGCATGTGCTGAGTAGTTTTTTTCCCAATATTTACTGTACCCTCAACATTGCAAGTGCTTTAATGAAAATCACATTGAATTAGCTTTTTTGGGTGTTCCTGTCTAATAGCCATGCAAACTGTTGTGATGCTCAATGTAGGTTGCAGACATTAATATCAAGAAAGAGAGCCCAGTTGGTCATGGGAAGATAATTTGTTTCAGCATATCTTGTGGATCTCAAGCTGATTTTGGCAATGGGAAGTCCTATGTATGGGTAGACGTGCTCGATGGTGGTGAAGATGTCTTGTCAGAATTTTCCCGTTATTTTGGAGATCCATCTATTCGAAAGGTGAGGCACAATCACCACATTTGAATGGAAATGAACTGTTGAACAACATTATTAGTCAACATGATTTTGAGATCTAACTCTGCTGGTATACACTTCATGTTTAACTTTCGATCACTTTGCTTGAAATGTAAATTTGATCATATTTTATGTGTTATTAATTTTAAAGATATAAAGTTTTAAACACACTCAATAAATCACTCTCCTTATTAGGAGATAAATCATTAAGAGTTTGAATCATCGTGAGGCCTCGTGATGATTCTAGCCTCCTCACACTCAATAGTTTGAAATCAGTGTGAGGAGGCTAGAATCAATTGTGATATCATTCTAGCCTCTCTGAGTGTGATCAATCTCTGCATTTACATGTTCTTAGCCAGTTTCTATTAATATAAAAATGCCCAAAATGATATTTCTTATGAGGACGAGGAATCCTTGAGCGGAAGGCCACTTCTTCCTTCATGAGCATATGTTGAGATATTTAAGGGAATTGTTAAGGTATCTCTGTTCAAGCAGAGTGGCATTACTCTCAGGCAAGAAAAATTGTAAAGCTAGGTACAATACATGCTATCCTTGATTTCTATGTTGAAAGTGTCCCATCATAAATGAGTGTTTATATTGAAAATGCCTTAGTTATAAGTGGTGCATTTGTATCTTGGAGCCCTTATTAGGATGATTAGGTAACCCTATATACAAATATCACAGTTACTTGCGTAAAGAGAGTGGCCTTCACTGTTTAAAGAGAATGAGATTAACAGGAATTATGTTAAACATTGGAGCTTTAATACGAAGTTAGTTGAGATTATGCTCTTTGATTCACTAGAGAAAGTTTGGTGTCTAGCTCACTTAAAAGAACCATTCAACGTTTCTCACTTGGCTCCACTTCTAGCCCGTATCAAAAATTGATATTGAAGAAATGAGATATCTAAAATATATATTGTTACAAGCGAAGCTATTCTACAAAAGAACCTAATGGTAGATGCATCATTAGTTGACATGCATTTTAAAATAATTAATGATGATTTTAGTGAAGGTAAAGAAGGTTAGGTTAATCTAAGAAGGCACTCTTCACATGGATACTTGTGTTTGTTATGAAAGCACCATCTTAGTTGGTTCTGATTGGGTGAGTTAAATCACATGGTTCAAAAATAGCCATGAGCTTGTTCAATTTCAAGAACTACAATATATAACTCTCATTTATTTATTTTGTCAACATGCTCATTATCTATTAGTATTTATTGTGTTATACCTGGGTCTTTGGCCTCCATAACCAGAGTAACATGCACTATTGCTAGGTTTCACTTGGGATGAAAGGATGATTATGAGTTATGATTGTTAAACTTTGAGTGCAACCTATAACAAATGGACAAATAATTTACAATGTAAATATCTTCAACATAAAGATGAAATTTAATTAATATAACAACCATAACAAAGAAGCACATACAACAACCAAGATTTTTTTCTCATCAGTAACAAATTATTGCTCACCTTGTTGATTTGTCTTCTTTTATAAAGAATGTGCAAACACAGAAATGATGTTGCTTCTAAAATTCTAAATGCAATTTTGAAACAACTTCACTTCTAAAATACAAGAATGCAATCCAAAACTTTCTTTGCACATTCTATTTACAAATAGAATCTGCCAGTGACATGTTATGCAATTGGGAATACCCTAACAATTTCCCACTTGGAAATACATTGTTCAAGGTTGAATACCCAACTTACCCCTACACCAAGCAAATTTCCCCCTATCCATTGCTTTAGTTGAAGAACATATTTCATTACCTAAAGTCCTAGACTTGAGTATTGATACCTCACTAGACTCAATTAAACCTCTCTAAAATAGTAGAATTTCACCGTGATATGATTTTTCCATGGATACAACTTGTGATTCTTTCCCAAGGTAATTGCATTCTAATTGTAACAAGTAGGGATGGGTCCATGTTCAAAGCCCAATATCTGTGCATAATTGTGACAAACAAAAAATGTGCTTGGAAGTATTTGACGTTGCAATGTACTTTACTTCGATTAGGAACAGGCATCCACTTATTGTCTCTTACTCCGAATTCACAACTCCAAACAATGTAAATAGATATGCACCGGTCGAGTTTTCATTATCAACAAACCCATACATATGAAGCATCTTGCTTCCATCTCGTTGGTAGCAAAGAGCATATTCAATTTTAGATGAACTGAGATATTTGTGATGCATATCCTCATTCTCATTTTTCAGGTTTCCTGACAAACCTACAGTTGAAGATGAGTTGGACGATGAGTGTAAAACAACCTTCAATTGGCGACTATGCACAGTCTAAGAGGTTGAAGAGGTGAAAGATGTTCTTGGGCTGTTACCAATTTGGATGGCATGTTTGATGTATGGGGTTGTCTTTGCGCAATCTTCAAAATTTTTCACAAAATAGGGGAGCACAATGGATAGAAACATTGGTATACATTTTGAGATCCCTGCTCCAAGCTTACAGTGTTTTACTAGCCTATCTATTCTCCTATTGGTGCATGTTTATGACCGCATCTTTGTTCCAATCACAAGGCGCTTGACAAAGAATGAACGGGGGATTACTATGCTGCAAAGGATAGGCACTGGCATGTTTTTCTCCATTATATCAATGATTGTTTCCTCATTGATAGAGATTATAAGAATCAAGGTAGCAAAGGACAATGGACTGATATACCTGCCCAATGCAACAATTCCCTTGAGCATTTTTCTGTTGCTTCCACAATATGTGCTATTTGGCATAGCGGATGTATTTGCAATGGTTGGAATGCCAGAATAATTTTATGATCAGATGCCAAACACTATGAAAATTCTGGGTATTGCTGTGAATCTGAGTGTTGTAGGAGTTTCTAGTTTCATTAGTAGTTTCCTTATTTCAGTTACTGAGAAGGTTAGTTGTAGAAGCAAGGGGGGTTGCTGGTTCACAAACAACTTGAACAAAGCTCATTTAGACTACTTTTATTGGCTTCTAGCCTCTCTGAGTGCGATCAATATCTGCATTTACATGTTCTTAGCCAGCTGGTATCAGTATAAAAATACCCAAAAGGATATTTCTTACGAGGACGAGGAATTGTTGAGCGGAAGGCCACTTCTTCCTTCATGAGAATATGTTGAGATATTTAAGGGAATTGTTAAGTTATCTCTGTTCAGGCATAGTGGCATTACTCTCAGGCAAGACAAATTGTAGAGCTAGGTACAGTACATGATATCCTTGATTTCTATGTTGAAAGTGTCCCATCATAAATGAGTATTTATTTGCAAATGCCTTAGTTATAAGTGGTGCATTTGTATCTTGGAGCCCTTCTTAGGATGATTAGGTAACCCTATATACAAATATCACAGTTACTTGCATAAAGAGAGTGGCCTTCACTGTTTAAAGAGAATGAGATTAAAGGAATTCTGTTAAACATCGGAGCTTTAATACCAAGTTAGTTGAGATTATGCTCTTTGATTCACTAGAGCAATTTTGGTGTCTAGCTCACTTAAAAGAACCATTCAACATTTCTCACTTGGCTCCACTTCTAGCCCGTATCAAAAATTGATATTGAAGAAATGAGATATCTAAAATATATATTGTTACAAGCGAAGCTATTCTGCAAAAGAACCTAATGGTAGATGCAACATTAGTTGACATGCATTTTAAAATAATTAATGATGATTTTAATGAAGGTAAAGAAGGTTAGGTTAATCTAAGAAGGCACTCTTCACATGGATACTTGTGTTTGTTATGAAAGCACCATCTTTGTTGGTTCTGATTGGGTGAGTTAAATCACATGGTTCAATAATAGCCATGAGCTTGTTCAATTTCAAGAACTACAATATATAACTCTCATTTATCGATTTTGTCAACATTCTCATTATCTATTAGTATTTATTGTGTTATACCTGGGCCTTTGGTCTCCGTAACTGGAGTAACATGCACTATTGCTAGTTTTCACTTGGGATGAAAGGATGATTATGAGCTATGATTGTTAAACTTTTAGTGCAACCTATAACAAATGGACAAATAATTTACAATGCAAATATCTTCAACATAAAGATGAAATTTAATTAATATAAAAACCATAGCAAAGAAGCACATACAACAACCAAGATTTTTTTCTCATCAGGAACAAATTATTTCTCACCTTGTTGATTTGTCTTCTTTTATAAAGAATGTGCAAACACAGAAATGATGTTGCTTCTAAAATTCTGAATGCAATTTGGAAACAACTTCGCTTCTAAAATACAAGAATGCAATCCAAAACTTTCTTTGCACATTCTGTTTACAAATAGAATCTGCCAGTGACATATTATGCAATTGGGAATACCCTAAAAATTTCCCACTTGGAAATACATTGTTCAAGGTTGAATACCCAACTTACCCCTACACCAAGCAAATTTCCCCCTATCCATTGCTTTAGTTGAAGAACGTATTTCATTACCTTAAGTCCTAGCCTTGAGTATTGATACCTCACTAGACTTAATTAAACCTCTCTAAAATATTATAATTTCACCGTGATATGATTTTTCCATGGATACAACTTGTGATTCTTTCCCAAGGTAATTGCATTCTAATTGTAACAAGTAGGGATGGGTCCATGTTCAAAGTCCAATATCTGTGCATAATTGTGACAAACAAAAAATGTGCTTGGAAGTCTTTGACGTTGCAATGTACTTTACTTTGATTAGGAACGGGCATCCACTTATTGTCTCTTACTCCGAATTCACAACTCCAAACAATGTAAATAGATATGCACCGGTCGATTTTTCATTATCAACAAACCCATACATATGAAGCATCTTGCTTCCATCTCGTTTGTAGCAAAGAGCATATTCAATTTTAGATGAGCTGAGATATTTGTGATGCATATCCTCATTCTCATTTTTCAGGTTTCTTGACAAACCTACAGTTGAAGATGAGTTGGACGATGAGTGTAAAACAACCTTCAATTGGCGACTATGCACAGTCCAAGAGGTTGAAGAGGTGAAAGATGTTCTTGGGTTGTTACTAATCTGGATGAAATGTTTGATGTATGGGGTTTTCTTTGCAAAATCTTCAACATTTTTCACAAAACATGGGAGAACAATGGATAGACAGATTGGAATACATTTTGAGATCCCTGCTACAAGCTTACAATGTTTTACTAGCATATCTATTCTCCTATTGGTGCCTGTTTATGACCGCATCTTTGTTCCAATCGCAAGGCGCTTGACAGGGAATGAACAGGGGATTACTATGCTGCAAAGGATAGGCACTGGCATGTTTTTCTCCATTATATCAATGATTGTTGCCGCATTGATAGAGATTAGAAGACTCGAGGTAGTGTAGGACAATGGACTGATAGACCTGCTCAATGCAACAATTCCCTTGAGCATTTTTCTGTTGCTTCCACAATATGTGCTATTTGGCATAGCGGATGTATTTTCAATGGTAGGAATGCAAGAATACTTTTATGATCATATGCCAGACACTATGAAAAGCCTGGGTATTGTTGTGAATCTGAGTGTTGTAGGAGTTTCTAGTTTCATTAGCAGCTTCCTTATTTCAGTTACTGAGAAGGTTAGTTGCAGAAGAAAGGGGGGTTGCTGGTTCACAAACAACTTGAACAAATCTCATTTAGACTAATTTTATTGGCTTCTAGCCTCTCTGAGTGTGATCAATCTCTGCATTTACATGTTCTTAGCCAGCTGCTATCAGTATAAAAATGCCCAAAAGGATGGTTCTTATCAATCAGAAAATATCATTGGCTGATATGGAATTTTTAAGTCATCTTGGTTGAAGAGCATACTATATGATGATGATGTTACCCAAAACAAACTCTATGTTGCTTTATTGAATACTTTATTATCTATTTATCTTTCATGAAATTTTGGGATCCTCAATCTAGATTTGTCAACTTCTGTTGGACATAAGGAAATATCTGCCTCCCTTCGTTAAATCTCATTTTTGAGCATCAATGTCGTGGGGCTTTCACATTTTTTGGCAATGAGTAGCTACATAATTATTCTTTGTCCTTCTAGAGAGTCTTAATCCCAATTTGTAAAATTTTATTTTGAAATATATATTTAGATCTTTGATGTCCAATGGTACTTCCCTTATGCATGCAGAAGGGTCCCTGTCACTCCCCTTGTCTATCAAAATGAAAATTGCATTGGGTGCAACAAAAGGTCTGGCATTTCTTCATGGAGGGGCTGAAATACCAGTGATTTATCGAGATTTTAAAACATGCAATATTTTGATGGATTTGGTTTATTCCTACAACTTCAAAATTATGAGATGGCTCAATGTTACACTTTGGATTCTCTTAAGTATTTATGGAGAGATATGTACTTGGTGCAGGAATACAATGCCAAGTTGTCTGATTTTGGACTAGCAAAAGAAGGACCTGAGGGCGACCACCCATATTTCAACTCAAGTTATGGGAACATATGGTTATGCTACTCTAGAATATGTAATGACTGGTGAGAATTTTAACCAGTTTAAAACTTGTGGAAATAATATCTTGGTGAGGAAATTTTAAGATTGATACAAATCAACAAGATTTATAGCCTCTTTAAGGGCCCTGTCTAGTAAATGGGGCAAGTAGAAAAACCAACAAGTTTGTTCTGGGATAATTTTTCAGGTCTCGTCCTATTGGCATAATGTTGAATGTAGACCAACCAATGTTCAAGACTCAGGACAGTTTATATGAGGTTGAATTTTCCTTAATTTATGAAAAAAGTATCTAAACATGCATACGTCTCCTAAAAGAAACATGCATTTGGTGATACATATTTAACTTGATCTCAATGTTCTCTTCATTGGATTCTCTCTTATTCTTGACTTACAGATTAGCACAGGCATTTCCTTTTTTACATTGCCTATTACTGATGTGAATTTTAATAAAATTTAGCATAGACATTTCAAATATTTACAAAGATAAACAAGACTAATTGAGTCAATGATTAAGGTTGGAAGTCAGGACAGTTTGCAAACTGCATTTTTGTTCAGTTTCTGGATTGATGCATCCAACAATAATCCTATTAAAACCTTTATATGGAGAGGTTATTATAATACACAATTTGGCTTTCTTCAGTTCATACTATCTAGGTTTTTAGCTTTACTAGTTCACACTCTACTATTTCAGACATCTTTCAGGCTTCAAAATCACTCATCTCCTACCATCCGAAGCTAAAGTGAATAATCCCCTGATGGAGAACTTTGGATAAATTGGAATATCTGATCTTGTGCATATAGGATGCTCTTTGCAGAGACCTGGATCAGTGGGAAGGAGGGTGTCTTATGTGATTGTAAAAAGGGCCTGGACAGAGATTCTATTGCAAGGGTCTCATGGGTGGAGGTAAGAGCTCTCCTTGAGATCTCATGAATCTGCATACTGAGGTGGCGTTGCTCTCTGGCTGTAACTTATTTCTTCTGTGAGCTCTACAAAGTAGAGAGGTGATCATCCTGTTGTGTGGGTTGATGGGAGTTATTCTAAGGCTCTTCCATTTGATACCATGTCCATTTGATACCCAACAACTGGAAATCAAAGATGGTTTATAATTTATATTTCTCCAAAATAAAATCTACAACAATGCAATAAGTCTATTTCTTCAAAAAAGTCAAAACTTCGAACTTTGTGCACAAGACTTGTTTAAATAGGCCTTATGGCTCCAATAGTTCATTATGATTTGTTACAACAGAAATATGAAAAACATAAGATAAAAGATAATAAAATATAATTGCTGAAAGGTTGGCAGGTCATATATTGGAGTGATTCATATTGGAGGTTTCGAAACAGACTTTCCACTGACTATGTATACCGAGGATTCAGGTGATCAAGTCTAGATGGCCATAATGTATGCTAATTTGGCCCAGGTAGACCCTATATTCTAGGACAGAAAATTTTGCGTTATTCTTGATATTGTTTCTTGGGCCATGATGTGGTTGTTGCTTCATGGTCTAACTAGAAAGTTACAAATAGCTTCCATATTAATTTTTTCCAAACTCTATATAATTTTGAAAAAGTTCCTTATATGAGTAAATACATCAATGACACAGGTGTATTTCCTTTTTGAACCTATAGAAATTGGAGGATTGGGAATATATACCTCCTTAATGATATAAAGTGATGACTCAACCAATTGTAAGCATGCTTGTTCAATTTATGTGATCACATCCTTTGACTGTTATAAATTTATCTTCCACTTTTTTAGGGTGATTTTGCTCCTTGTTATCTCGATTTCTGATGCCTTCAGGATCTATGAAATTGAAATCTTAGATGACTTCTAGAAGGCTATATGCAATATATTTTCCTTTGCATTTCTTCTTTGAGAGATTTTTTCAGTGATTGTTTCCAGGAGCTTCAATTATTTCCTGTTGGCTCTGTAGTAATCTTAACCATTCACAAATCTTAATTTGAGCCTTCAAAATTTGATCATGATTCATTAACTTGACGAAATTTCTTTTTAAAAAATTTGATGTCTATCGGACTGCTACTGAAGCTATTGATTTGTATCTAAAGCTCAGTGATCATAGCATCATTTATTTTATCCAAAATTAATCTTGTTTCATTTTATTTATTTGATTCTTTAATTGTTGTTTCTGTTGGTGTTGATGGTCTTCAAAGGCCTTAAGCCGTGTCTATTCTTGCAATAGATTCTCCTTTAGGTTCAATTGTTGCTCTAACTGAACAATTTGTTCACTTTTTTGTTTAAGTGTTTAAATGAAATTGTTAACAAACTAGAAGTTAGTTGGGGTAAAAGCATCCATTTTACCAACTAGTTCTCAGGCCAACTGTTCATAATTGTGCTTAGAACCATCCAGGATGATGGTATACAGGCTCTATGGTAGGGAGATATTCTAGCTGATCTTAATTTATTTTCCTTAGCTTTCCCTTGATAATGGTTATTTTCTTCAGATTGAAGAATAATTCTATAGGAAGTATCTCTTCTCAATCAATTGAAGATAGAGAAGAAACAAAGGCGGGATCTTGAGAAGTTTTACCTAGAATTATTGCAATAGAATTTTTTATTAGACTCTTGAGAGCATAATCTTTGAAGTGTCTAAACATGTTGGTGTTTTGATGACAGGGGAAATGGTTTGTAATGGTTTTTTTGTTGAAGTTTAGTTTCTTTTCCTTTCTCTTATTGTACTTGGGCCTATATCATTTTAAATTGTGACCATTCCTCCTATAATATTATTTGTTCACCCAAAATAATTGTTTTGTTAGACATTTCCTTCTTGAGCACTTCCTCTAAAAATTACTATAATTTGATAGAAATGATTGGGAAATCTTTTACAGAATTGGAAGATACCCATTATGCAGTTGTACAAATATTTGTTTATTTAGAGGCTTTGTTGGGTAACTAGACTAGCAGATGAATTTTCAACTTCGGGTAGAATATGTTCCATGCTTTGATTTTGCAAGCTACTTGGTTCTTCTATTTATTTGAAAATTTAAGAACTTGGTTGAGAAATCCTGTGGGAGATATTCAATCCTCTATTGAAATTCTGAATATGCGTTTTCATTTTTGAATATGTCATCAAAAGGGGATTCTTCATCTATATATTATCTAAAAAATAGTATGATACATAATGCTTAGATATAATATTTAAGGGGTTGTGAGCTTTAAATTTCATCCAATACAACTTAAGGAAAGAGAGCGTTGCATCTTCCTTTCCACCATGAATGCCATCTTTGACATGTGCTATGAATGCCATCTTTACACACGAACAGTAGCTACAATGTTAGGTACCCTACTCTGCAGCTGCGCCCTCCAGAAAGCCAAGTAAACAAGTCAAATTAAAACACAAATTGGGTACTAATAACATGATCGCTAACAGTCCACTAAGGATGAGTGAAGTTTTCTTGATGCCCTAACGATAAGTGAAGTGTTATGCTCTTCTTCATTCCCTGATGATGAGTGAATTGTTTACTCAAAGGCTAAAGCGAGTTAGCTCAAAATATTACATGCAATGAAACCAAAACTTCAGGTCATTATGTTGATCTGCAAAAAGAAAAAAATGAGTCAATTTGTGTGCACGTCAAGTATGAGGCTTTTTAGTTTAAAACTACAAGCTGAAAAGTGGATTTATTCAATACCAACAAATGCCTTTTCAAAAACAAACAAAACATATTGATGAAATAACTAGTAAATTGTTTCTCACCGGAAGGAAAACACTATGCCTAGGACATTCACAAAATAAGATGATACAATAAGCAGATGGCCTAAGCAATAAAATTATAGACACTTTATTTTTCATGATTTACTTCAATTATCAGTAACACTGGTACTAAACATGCCAGCATTTCAAAAAATTTTGAATTACATGAACCCAATAAATACCTTTGCACTGTGCGATGAAAAGGTGCCTCATTTACACAAATTTTTTTATCAATTTTTTCATTTTCAGTAAATATACAAGCCATGTTTCTATATGATATGAAGAATTCTAAAAGATCAAATCCTGAATGTAGAAAGGAGTTAATTTAAGGTCACAGCCTAGCGAAAAGCCAAATCCGTGCAACGAATTGACTGCTTAGTATAAAAAAGATGTACATACCCAACCCCTATGGATTTGAACCTGTTACTTCCGAGGTGGAAACACATGTTCATAACTGTTAGACCAACTCATGATATATACAATTCCTCTGGTTGAGATTTAGCTATACCCAGTGTTGTTGATCGTAATGTATAGAGCAACTACTCAAAGAGGACTTTAGGCTGAAGATAAAATAGGAGTATGTTGACTCTGCAATTCCAAACATATGAAGATTCGTTTATGCCCTGCAAGGTTAATGCCCTTGATGAGATGCATTGGAGTGATGCAAATCTTTGCAGGAAATTGAATGTCTGTATATCTGATTTTTTATATGACAAAATACTAGTTTATTATACAATCTAAGTAAAGTGGATTGATTTGTCAGTTTTTCCTTTTAACTTGTTAACGATATCTAACTGAATGGTATGTTCGATAACATTAGTCTGATTAGTTACTTAATTTAGTAAGTAACTCAGAAGTTTGCATCTACAAGTGCTTTGATCAGATTAGTTACTTAATCTAATAAATAACTTCAATGTTTGCATCTATAGTTTTCCAAGGCCAATTACAATAGTATGGAATCCATGATAGTAGTATAATATTAACTCAACATGTCATTTGTAACAATTGAATCTGGGTGGGTAAGCATAATCGCTCCTTCTAATCACAAGAGATAAATCCAATTCCAATTGACTCTTTCATATTTTAGTTTTTCCACTATCATTTTACTGAGTTGTACAATGCATCTTGCTTCTCTCAGTCCATAAATCCATATCCGATTAGCTTTTGGCTTTTTGAAATTGCTCAAATGATAATACATGCTACATATTGCAGCTAACCCTGCAACAATCCATATCCAATTGATCTTTTGTCTCTTAAGATTACCAAAGTGATACCACATCATAGAGAACAGAGTGCATATATCTTCTCTATATGCAACAATCCATATCCAATTAATTTTTGTCCTTGAAGTTGCCCAGGTTATAAATGCATCAAATACTGAGAAAGTCTACATATGTAACCTTTGTCTAAATCTTTGGTGCATACTGAAGCAGGGCTAAAATGGTTTTGTGCTAAGTATATATATTTTTACATAGATAAGTTAAATACATCGTGGTGGGGTATTGATCATTTTTTTAAGGGGTATATGTATAAAATTTGGGTGTTTCTCAAAGATTGTGGAGTTCAAAGCAGTATTCCGAGCCTTGAAGTGATCTGTGGTATTCTTGTTCTAATTATGAAAAATTTCCTGTTCACAGTTATGGTACGCATTAGCCAAGACACTATCAGAGAGGGTTGCATGGGCACTGGCCATGGACAGAGGGTTGAATATGGTGACAATCAATGCATCTCTGATTGTGGGACCTAGTATCACATACAAAAGCTCAGGATCTACCATTTCATATCTTAAAGGTGAGAGTGAGAGATCTGCATACCAAATAGACTCTGTTCTAGAACGTACAAATATGGTATAGTAATCCCTTGGAGAGGATCTAATCTATAGAAGTGAAAAATATTAGCTAGTTTATTTACAGTTGCTAGTCTTTGTGATGGCAGGGGCTGCACAAATGTATGAGAAGGGCACTTTAGCGAGTGTGGACATAAAATTTCTAGCGGATGCTCATATATGTGCTTATGAAGATCCATATGGCTATGGGAGATATATCTGTTTCAATCAAATAGTCAGTAATGCAGAAGATGCTGTCAATTTAGCACAGAGTTTGCGACACCTGATACCGTTCCCTGACACCTAATACCGTTCCCTGATAGGTACGGAGCAGTTAGTTATTGTTTAGTTATTAAAATCACTGAATATTTTGTATCTTCAAGATTTAAATTGGGTTGCTTACCTATTGATATTTTATCTTTAGCTATTATGTCACAATGAAATTAATCATACATAGATACTCGTTTGCCACACCTGATACCGTTCTGTTAGCCTCCTATATCAATAGGTTTCATCTTTCATGATTGTCTTGATGGAAGTATGGAATATGTTCAAACCTTCTTACTTGAGCAAAGGTGTTCCATATTCTTGAAAAACCAAAAAATCAAAAAATTTAAAAAATGTAAAGAGGGTATACCCTAAAAGAAAAATCAAAGGGTAAAAAAATAAAATTGGCCAAAAAAGTGAAAGAAAATGAACCCCATCAAAAGAAAGGCCAAGGAACATGTGAAAATCTAAATGCCACTACTTTTTGCTCTGATGTAATAAACAAAATTGTGTGCAGTTTGTCAAACTTTTGCCACAATTTATGAAGAGTCAAACTGTTTAAACTTGACTCATTCATTTTTCAATTTCATGCTGTAGAATAGAGAATAAATATCTAGCCAAATAGTTTAATCTTGGCAGATAAGTAGATAGGTAGAGTAAATAAAAGGAGCTCAACAGTTTAATCTGAGCCCTTGGATGTAATAAGGTTAGAATTAGATAGATTTCCATATGTAAAAGAAAAAGTGTGATAAGGGTTTGCAAGTCTAAATGCACCCTAATAAAGAAGAGAAAATGGTAGTGTTAAGTAGATAGGGTAGGTAGATGGTTTACAAAGTGTTATCGATGAATAGATTACTGCGCATGTTTTTTGATCATTTACTTTCATCACAAGTACTAGCGGGAAATACCTTTAGAAAAATCACGGCAAGCAAAGTCAAATTCATTAACCTCCCACCTCATTTTTCCCCTCAAAGAGTTTTACTAATTTCCCCAAAAGTACTAGGGTAATTTGAGATCAAAGGGGCTCAAGGCATTTCCTTGACTTCTGGAGGGACCGGACCCTCGGCCTAATGATCAAAAGACCTAAGCACTTGAAATAATCCATCATTGATTATCTTCCATTATAACTTTTCCTAAGTAAAATCCTATTTTACTTAGGGAAATGATGCAAATTCCATAAGAAGTTCCTCAAAATAATTTTTTATTCTAAGTTAAGTGTTGAAGATAAAATGTTGCAATTTACTTCATAAGTTATCACTTTCTTAGATGTACAAAGATGTTTTGATTTTCCTTGTCCTTTACCATATTAACATTTAATTTCTATGGTAAATCCCTAGTGAAATCCCTTTTCCTAAGTTTATAACTCCCTTTTCTATAAATATCCCCAAAACCCATTTATTATAATGTTTACCAAAGTATATATTCCCGCACATTGAAAATAAACACCCCGCTTTATAAACCCTTTGGTTAAAACTATAGCATTATACATAAATCCCGCCCCTATGGTGAAATAATTGTATTAATTAATTCATCATATAATAAAAAATATATATAAAAACGTTAGACATACAATATGTGTGTTTAATACCAAAAACATTAATAAAACGTTGCGAAAGTTTTGCGCCACCGTCGTCTGTCCACGTGGCATTCCGCTTAAACAAACCCCGCCGCAACCCTGTTCATTATATACTTGGGATTAATTAGTCATTTGGACTAATTAACAACCTTCTCCGCCTATTAAAATTTCCCCGGGGTGATTAGATTACGCATTAAAACCTTTTAAAAAAACCCGACGGGCCCACCTATGAACCCTCCGCATGTTCCCCATCCCTTCAGCCGTTGGATCGCCCAATCGTTGATCAACAGTTATTGTTAATCCCGCTGCCCATCCCTTGCCAGCATGTTAACCAGCGGGGGATGGGTGGTTTTTGAAAAGTCAGACTTCCACGTGGCAACTGCTCTGTGGAATCGCTCCCCCCGCGATCAATACCGCCCTCCACCTAAAGCGGTGCGGGGATTTCCCGCTTACCACTTACCGCCCGACTCGACACACGTCATCCCGTACTACCATGACGTCACACCTTGAAAAAAACAAAAAACCTTTTAACTTGTAAATAAGCCATTTTTTCGTGTTTTTTAGTCATTTTCATTATTCAGAGAAGAACGTTGCTCCCGCTGCGATTTTCGAAATTTCCGCTGTAATTGACCATTTCGCCCCAAAATTCTGCTACGCCCGTGTTGAAGACATCCCCGCCATTGCTCATTACCTGTTAAAGAACAAGTTTCCGTCTAAAAAATCTGGTGTTATTTTATCCATTTCACGCCATTGATTTGGCTGCTAGTCAAACTTAATTTCCTTTGTTTTCTGCGAAAAAGTGGTTAAAAAGCATCGCTGAGTCCTCCTTGAAGATTTCAAACCTGTGAATTTGCTTCCCAAACTTGCAAATTGTTTCAACTTCCTCCATTTCAGATATCTCGGTCAGTCTGTAAGGAAAAAACGAAAACCTCCATTTTGAATCCACAAGAACCAAAATGGAGGTCCCTACAGCCCTAAATATCACTCCATTGAATGCTCCTCACCGTGATTTGGACTATCTACCTCTGATAGATGAAGATTTCCAAATAAACGACCTGGGTTTTGGTAGAAGTCCCAGGGAAAATCTTATTAGGCTGCGGAGAACGAATTCTCAAAAAAGGGCAAGACCTTAACAAGTTGTGAATCAAATCTCTGAGGTATCTTATTCCTTGAATCATTTCCCAGAAATCATTCATTATTGTCAGTCAAACTATGATCCTGCACGGAGGGCTGTAATAGCTCCTGATCAAAGTGTTCTATTTCCCATCACTCCCCAGGCTATCAATGCCATGTTACACTTTGAACCAGACCAAGAATTAGCACCATTGTCCATGGAAGGATTGATTGAGAAAACCAGGCAATTAACCCCAGAAAAGCTAAAATCCATGTGTCAGCATTTCATGTTACCTGAGCATCAGCCAAAAGGGTCTCCCCCCTATGGTTTTTACTATTTCAACACATTGGGAAGGCTCATTGTAAATATAATATCTTTTGTCTTAGGATTCAACACCAGTGAATATGTGGACGAGATAACCTTGGCTTTGCTATCCATTTTTACTCCTGGGCAACCTCCTGAGATTAAATATGACTTTGCTTCCTTCATAGCCAACAAGATCCATGATCAATTCTTAAGGCTAGATACTGAAAAAGTTTTTAAGTACTCCTCAGTTATCTATCATCTCATGATCTATTATCAGTCAGACAGGTTCCCTTTCCCTGTTCAGAAACTTGATGCTAAGGGTAATCCCAGGTCTGTCATTTTTTGGTCCCCCATCATTCATTTTTCCTCTGATTCTCCTTACTCCTATTCAGAATTCATTGATCAGTTTGTACATCCTGCTACAACTTTGTTAACAGGAATTTCTCCCCCCAGACTCAGTACTAAAATTAGAAAGACCTTGCAATTGTCAAAGAGTTATAAAGTTGGGGATTGGTACTTGTACCAAAACCATACAGTCATCAGGATTTATGGATGTGAACTACATCCATTCAAGTTACCCAGATATGTACCAATGAGAATTTTTGCTTTGGAATACTTTAGACAGATGAATAATTCAGATGTGATCCATTTCTGCAATGTAAAGAAGAAAGCACAGTTAAGGATCAAAAGCTAGTTAGGTCCTTTCATTTGCAATTCTAGGGAAGCTGAGAGAGAAGCAGAACTTTTATTAGAGAGAAAGTTCCAGACATCTTTCCGTTGGGTCCCTTATGACCCCTTTGGTTTCATTTGTGAAAAAAGATTAAAGAATAAGTCATCTCCCTATATACACCACAAGATTCCTGGTCTAGAACAATATGCAAATCAAGATGAATGGGTTGAAGGAACTCTTGTTGAGGAAGAAAGTGGAGCTGACAAATTGAATAAAATGATGAAAGATGTTGAGAAGAACTTTGACCTAGAAACATATGATCAAATGCAGGTACCTTACATTGGCACATCTTCGGCAGCCACTCTACAGCAAGCATTACAGGAAGACAGTCCATCAGTAGCAGCAGAACCCAAGGGTAAAGGAAAAGAACCTGTAGTTCAGGTTGTTGAAACCTTGGTCATGGCAGAAAAACCACAGAGTTCCAAAGTACCAGAATCATCTCAGGCTTCTCCCACACCAGCAATACACATCCAAGTTCCAGAGATGCAAACTCCACTAAATGTGGAAATAGGGAAAAAGAGGCTAGCTCCAGATACCACTCCTTCAAAAGGAGCCTCACAGGTTTATCAAACTAAGAAACACAAATCTGATCCACCTCCAGATGTAAAAATTATAGATGAAGTATTTGATGATGGTAGGGAAGATACTGGCACAGCAAGTGAAACAACTATAAGCCAGAAAGGGAAAGCCTTGCAAAAACAATTAAGCACTGAAGTATCTTCTTTCAGACCGCAAAAGACAGATACTGGAGACATTAAAAAAACCTTCATTAATATCAAAACAAAGAATGATCCATTGAAAATGAAGGTATATGATCAGTATATGAAGATGGCTCCTCATAATCAAGAAAGACTGATGCCAGCATTTGATCTTTCACAAGGTAAAATGCTAATGAGCCACTTCAAAGCAAAGGTGCCAATAACTTCAGCGTACATAGACATCAGATCAAATTTTTGAAGTTTTAGCAAAAGATATCCATCCTCGGGATCGATAGGAGCTTCATAGACAAACGTGGGAAATGGTTTATTCTACTTCACCAACAGCTACAAGGGGGCTTTAACGCTGCAGGATTCTTTGAATAACACTACTGCACAATTGAAAATTGAGAAGGCCTCCTCACAGGCCAAGAATAATAGAATAAAGTCTCTAGAAGAGATAATCATTGGTTTGGGTCACAATCCCAAAGACATTAAAGGTATTGAGGCATTGGTAAAGAAGAAAGAGGATGATATAGCTACACTCAGAAAACAGCTAAAACTACCAGCCTCGAGGCATCCTTAGACCCAGGAAGTTATAAAAGGAAATTCACAGGAAGAAATGATGGAGTTGCTCCTGAATATGACTGAGCGACTAAATGAAACAGAGAAGGAGTTGGAAAAATCATTGCAGGAACAGGAAATTATCAAGCAGACTTCAACAACAGGTACTACAACCACAGGGCAGCAGGAACAACCATCTCAGGTGAACACTTCTAATTTGAATTCTGAGGACTTAATAAAACAGATGGAGAATTTGCAGCTAAGGGTCACAGAGCTCCAAGAAACAAAATTGCAATTAACAAAATTGGAGGAAAAATATGACACATCTAAAAAGACAACTGCTGACAACCTCAGGGAAATAAAAAGATTGGAAAAATTGGTTGAAGCTTTGCAAAAAGATCTTTCACTGGAAAAGCCTCTGAATGAAATAAATGATATTCTTTGGTGCAACATCATTGAATTAATAAGAGATATTAGGCCCTCCATTCAAGCTATTTTTGAGCAAAATGAGTTAGTCAAGATAGCACAAGAAGAAATAAATAAAACCAGACATGAATTAAGAGGCAGGCCGGAGCAGGCCCAGCAGCTCATTCAATTTTTGAATTCCCGAACAAAACAATAGCTTGCATTGTTAGGAATTGATGACAGGACGGGTGCAGTTTTGGAAGCTAAGAGAGTTTTCACCAAGAGGACTTTCATGCAAAATCTATAAAGAAAGTGTACAGACATTTTGGTTGATATCAACGTTTTCAGAGAGAAGTTTCAAGCTTTGTCAATAAGGATTGCCAAGTCCCATGCTCACAGAGGATCAAATAGTAGACTTTGAAACCTATGAGAAGAGAATAAAGGCTCATGCTAAAAATGCAGCTGTAGGTTCTACTAGCTCATCAGAACCTGCATTACCAACTGGGAAAAGTATTTATGACAAGGTGAGGAATTTATTTCATCTGGAGCATGAAATCAAGTATCTATTTCCGAACGATCCCACTTTTTATAAACTTACTGAAGCAGATGAAACTTTGAGAAAGCTCAGAATAACTATGATACCAGATGATCAATGGTGGAAGGAAATGCTGGAAGTTCTGTGAAAGTTGTTTTCAGGATGAAATTTTATCTTTACTATCAAGTAAATGGTAAAAACAGAAAGACAGATGAAAGAGTATCAGATGAAAGATTAAAGAGTATCCGTGAGAAGAAAGAGTGTTCAACAAGTCAAAGAAATACGAAAAGGACAGCACAGAGCCCTATTTTAAGTACTTATCTCTAGTACGTCCGCAAAGAAAGGAACAGCACATCAGCCGTTACTCATTATTCTATTCACGAGACCGTTTGTCTCTTGTTTGTTTGTAAATATGCTTTAAGTCAGCCTAGAAGATTGGCTAAGATAGTGTAAGGTTGTTTAAGATTATTTTGTGTATAAATAAACCCTCAAAGAGAGTGTTGAGGGTGGATTCTATTACTCTGCTGTAACACTGAGATTTTCGGAATAAAAGCTTTTGGAGAAATTTACTTGTGGCTTACCGGATGACGATTTGAAGCAATCGGACTTTTTGCAGGATTCAAAGTGTGTAGTTCTACAGTCATCAAGTGTTTCTACCTTTTGTCTGAAATTTTATATTAGTTTTTAATACCATCATATCCATTTCTGAATAATTTACATAAAAGATTGAAACAGAATTTGCTTAATTGTACTCTGTTTTCAAATTTGATTGTTCTTAATGTTTTCTTCTAAATTAGCTATAAGCATGAATTCTTAAATGCTCTTGCTTTGCTAATTTAAACATTGCTGATTACTATAATAAAGAATCCTTCATTGCTCTTTGTTTGTAGTCATTTCACTTCTTTCTTCTGAACATGGTGAAAGATTCTTAGTTTCCTTTCATCCCTTCAGGATCATCCCATCCACTTTAAATTTTAAGGATTGTTCTCTGCCCAGCTATTCTGCCCCGTAATACCATCTTGTGCTTAGAATAGAAAATCTGAAGAGTTTGTCCTTTGATTCCATAGTAGCCGCCCTCTAGATCGAAAGCTCTCAACCTTGCCCCTTATTTGTGGATTCCACCATTTTCCCAAAACAAACTTTGAATCTATAACTAGCCTAAAACCTTTCAAGAACAAAGATAAATCATAAAGAGAGAGCCCTCTTCGGATGCAGATTGGCTAGATTCTGCATCTAAAAGGTTGGTTTGTGGTTACCTCGGGTATACTTTCCTCTTACACAACTTCTAGGAAAACCTGAGTGATAACATAGTGGCGACCATACTGGGGAGCTGAATCATTTTATTGTTACTATTGTTTGCTTATAAGCTATAGACAGAGTCTGAAGATCAGCCAGGTAGCCTTTGAAATGCTTTTGCTCTGCAATTGCATAGTAAATAAATGCTGCTTCAGTCTATCTCTCGTTTAGCTTAATAACTGAACTTTAGTTTCAAACATTCAATCAGACTCTCTAGTTTAATAAATCTTTGAGAAACTTTTAATTAAAAATCTTAAATTTCTTGAAGAGTTTGTAGAAGTTGTTTTGAAAATACTCAAAATTTGGTTTCCTGAAGAACTGACTTTTTCTTCAAAATTGTTTTACAGGTTTAGATCTGATCTATGATGGTGGACAGGGATCAGACACACAAAGGTTAAAATCATCCACCTGGCGACTCCAAAATCAATTTCACTACTAAGACTCCACTGGAGGAATGAACCTGGAAGAACAATATGGAAAGATCAGGCTTTCCACTTGGATTGTTATCCAAGACATTATGTTCTTTCTAAATTGATAGAGTTTTCCAATGTATATTGTATTTTAGAGAAGATCTTAGAGTAGTTTTTAATTTATCTCGTTTGAAAATTGTAAATATAAAATCTCCATGCACATTTGAGCATCATTCTTCTGACTCTTTTGATATCATTTTCCAATCAAGACACTGTTGATTAGAGATCCAGAGCTTCAAGTTTCAGATCAATTCCAAAACCAAATAATCCATATTCCAAAGCATTAATAGTGATACTGGATGACATGGTTTATGGAAAATCTTCCATTTGATGAAATTTTAAATGAATTCAAGGATGAGTTATCAAAACTTCAGTTTGATGAGGATTTTCTAAGAGATTTCTTTCTTCTTTTTAAATCAAGAAAATGTTCTCCTCGAGTTAAAAAATGGCTTCTTGATATAATTTCTGAAAATTATGAAAATGAAATCAAACTTTTGCATTCTCAAATTCAGTCATACAATTTCCGAAATCCTAAAGAATTCTTTGAAAATCTTCCTTCTCCAAAGCAAGAGGAAATTGCACTATCTTTTGACTTGCATATTGAAGATGATTATTCTTTCAAACACAAGACTGAAGAAATAAGTTCATGGTCTAATATTCATAATTCAATTGAACAATTAGTCATTGAAGGCCTAGAAGTAAATAACATACATCATGCTTTTAATGATCCTATAACAAATTATATGGAGAATATTTTTACCTCAAATCTGCAAACATGTTTTATCTATGAGGATCAAATATATCAACAATTGCCATTTCACATCTTATCGTTGATTATAAAGGCACATGATCATAACATACTTCCAATTTTGATCACAAGCAATCAAGTTATCCATTTATTTTTACAGCTACTTGATTGGCTTCATTGGCATTTTTGTATTACCTGATTCAATAAGACTTTTAGTAGATTAGAGTAGGTAAATGAGTGCTAATAAGCTCAGAATTTTGAGCATTTTTTTTTAGTTGTCAATTTTCAGCTAGTTTTTCATTAAGTTGGTTTGAAAATTTTTGTGTTGTTTTAAGTTTCAAGATTAGATTTCAGGTTGCAGAAAAAGGACTATATTCAATTCAAGATTTTCAGCCATAGCTAATGCATCAGTTTTTATTGGATGGTGACTTACTGAAGTTGAAGCTCGAAGAGAAGGCCCTAAGCTTCAAAAGTTTCACTATCATATATAAAATAAAGCTACTAGAAGAAGGAAGATTTCATACTTTCAGTTTAAAGACATTCTGAGGCATCTGACCTGCTGTTCTTGACTTTCCACAAGGAAAAGCCATCCCCAAGTGGAGCCAGTGTTAGCCTCCTATATCAATAGGTTTCATCTTTCATGATTGTCTTGATGGAAGTATGGAATATGTTCAAACCTTCTTACTTGAACAAAGGTGTTCCATATTCTTGAAAAACCAAAAAATCAAAAAATTTAAAAAATGTAAAGAGGGTATACCCTAAAAGAAAGATCAAAGGGTAAAAAGAATAAAATGGTCAAAAAAGTGAAAGAAATGAACCCCAAGCAAAAAATGGACCAAGGAAAGTGTGCAAATCTAAATGCCACTACTATTTCATTTTTGTAAATAAGTGATTGTGTGCAACTTGTCAAACCTTTGCCACAATTCATGAATAAGTCAAACTGTTTAAACTTGGCTTACTCATATTTCAATTTCATGTTATAGATTAGAGAATAAATATCTAGCCAAATAGTTTAATCTTGGCAGATAAGTAGCTAGGTAGAGTGAATAAAAGGTGCTCAACAGTTTAATCTGAGCCCTTGGATGTAATAAGGGTAGAAATAGATAGATCTATCATGTAAAAAGGAAAAGATTGAAAAGGGTTTGCAAGTCTAAATGCACCCTAATAAAGAAGAGAAAATGGTAGTGTTAAGTAGATAGGGTAGGTAGATGGTGTTACAAAGTGTTATCTGATGAATGGTGATGCTGCATGTTTTTGATCATTTACTTTCATCACAAGTACTAAAGCAGGAAATACACTGAAAAATCACAGCAAGCAAAGTCAAATTCATTAACCTCCCGCATCATTTTTTCCCCTCAAGAGTTTTACTAATTTCCCCAAAAGTACTAAGGTAATTTGAGATCAAAGGAGCTCAAGGCATTTCCTTGACTTCTGGAGGGACCGGACCCTCGGCCTAATGATCAAAAAGACCTAAGCACTTGAAATAATCCATCATTGTTATCTTCCATCTTTAACTTTTTCCAAAGTAAAATCCTATTTTACTTAGGAAACTGATGCGAAATTCCATAAAAATTCCTCAAAATAATTTGTTATTCTAAGTTTAAGTGTTGAAGATAAAATGTTGCAATTTACTTCATAAGTTATCACTTTCTTAGATGTACAAAGATGTTTTGATTTTCCTTGTCCTTTGCCATATTAACATTTAATTCTACTATATTAACTCCCTAGTGAAATACCCTTTCCTAAGTATATAACTCCCTTTTTTTATATATACCCCAAAAAACCCTTTATTATAATGTTTTACCAAAGTATTATATCCCCGCACATTGAAAATAAAACCCCGTCTTATAAACCCTTTGGTGAAATATATCTTTATAACATTAATCCCGCCCTTATGATGAAATAATTGTATTAATTAATTCATCATATAATAAAAATATAAAACGTTAGACATACAATATGTGTGTTTAATACCAAAAACGCCAATAAAACTTTGCGAAAATTCTCGCGCCATCGTGGTACGTCCACGTGGCATTCCACCTAAGCAAACCCCCGCCACAACCCCTTTCTTTCGCATACAGGATTAATTAAGTCGCCTGGACTAATTAATAACTGTCTCCGCTTATTAAAAAGCCCCCGGAGCAATTAAAAAACATGTAAAAGTGTTTAAATGTACGACGGGGCCCACACGAAACCTCCGCTCATCTTCCCATCACGCTAGCCGTTGGATCAGCCTCCCGCAGATCAACGGCCAGCGTTGATCCCGCTGCCCATCCTTTGTCAGCATGTTAACCAACGAGGGATGGGTGGTTTTAGAATAGTCAACCATCCACGTGGCGACTATCCTATGGAATCGCTCCCCCCGCGATTAATACCGCCCTCGACCAAAAGCGGTGCGGGCACTTCCCGCTTACCACTTACCGCCTGACGATGCACACGTCATCCCGTACTACCCTGACGTCACACCTCGAAAAAACAAAAAACCTTTTAACTTGTAAATAAGCCATTTTTTCGTGTTTTTTTAGCTATTTTCATTATTCAGAGAAGAACGTTGCTCCCGCTGCGATTTTCGAAATTTCTGCTGTAATTAACCATTTCGCCCCAAAATTCTGCTATGCCCGTGTTGAAGAACGTCCCTGCCATTGCTCATTACCTGTCAAAGAACCAGTTTCCATCTAAAACAGGTATTTATCATTTTACGCCCCGACTGCACGAAAAACTCAGTTTCCTTTGTTTTTTCGCTTAGAAAGTGGTTAAAAATCATTGCTGAGTCCTCCCTGAAGATTTTAAACCTGTGAAATTGCCCCCAAAACCTGCAAATTGTTCCAATTTCCTCCTTTTTCAGATATCCTGTCCGGTCTGTAAGAAAAAACGAAAACCTCCATTTTGAATCCACAAGAACCAAAATGGAGGTCCTGACAGCTCTAAATATCACTCCATTGAATGCTCCTCATCGGGAATTGGACTATCTACCTCTGGTAGATGAAGATTTCCAAATAAAAGACCTGTATTTTGATGAAAGTCCCCGTTTGAGCTTCTGTCGCTGCAGAGACGAACACTCAAAGGGGCAAGATCTTATAGGGTTGTGGGAATCCAATCTCCCAAGGTATCTTATTCCTTCAGTCCTTATTTTCCCTGAAATCATTCATTACTGCCAGGCAAGCTATGATCCCGCACGGAGGGCTGTAATAGCTCCTGAGCAAAGTGTTCTGTTCCCCATCACACCTCAGGCTATCAATGCTATGTTACACTTTGAGCCAGAACAAGAATTAACACCTTTATCCATGGAAGGATTAATTGAGAAAACCAGACAGTTAACCCCAGAAAGATTAAAATCCATGTGTCAGCATTTCATGTTACCTGAGCATCAGCCAAAAGAGTCTCCCCCCTATGGTTTTTGCTATTTCAATATGCTAGGAAGGCTTATTGTAAATATAATATCTTTTGTCTTAGGATTCAACACCAGTGAATATGTGGATGAGATAACTTTGGCTTTGCTATCCATCTTTACTCCTGGGCAGCCTCCTGAGATTAAATATGACTATGCTTCCTTCATAGCCAACAAGATCCATGATCAATTCTTAAGGCTAGATACTGAAAACGTTTTTAAGTACTCCTCAGTTATCTATCATCTCATGATCTATTATCAGTAAGACATATTCCCTTTCCCTGTTCAGAAACTTGATGCTAAGGGTAATCCCAGGTCTGCCATTTTTTGGTCCCCTATCATTCATTTTTCCTTTGATTCTCCCTATTCCTATTCAGAATTCATTGATCAGTTTGTACATCCTGCTACAACTTTGCTAACAGGAATTTCTCCCCCTAGACTCAGTACTGAAATTAGAAAGACCTTGCAATTGTCAAAGAGTTATAAAGTTGGGGATTGGTACTTGTACCAAAACCATACAGTCATCAGGATTTATGGATGTGAATTACATCCATTCAAGTTACCCAGATATGTACCAATGAGAATTTTTTCTTTGGAATACTTTAGACAGATGAATAACTCAGATGTAATCCATTTCTGCAATGTAAAGAAGAAAGCACAGTTAAGGATCAAAAGCCAGTTAGGTCCTTTCATTTGCAATTCTAGGGAAGCTGAGAGAGAAGCAGAACTTTTATTAGAGAAAAAGTTCCAGACATCTTTCCGTTGGGTCCCTTATGACCCTTTTGGTTTCATTTGTGAAAAAAGATTAAAGAATAAGTCATCTCCCTATATACACCACAAGATTCCTGGTCTAGAACAATATGCAAATCAAGATGAATGGATTGAAGGAACTCTTGTTGAAGAGGAAAGTGGAGCTGACAAATTGAATAAAATTATGAAAGATGTTGAGAAGAACTTTGACCTAGAAACGTATGATCAAATGCAGGTACCCTACATTGGCACATCTTCAGCAGCCACTCTACAGCAAGCATTACAGGAAGACAGTCCATCAGTAGCAGCAGAACCCAAGGGTAAAGGAAAGGAACCTGTAATCCAGGTTATTGAAACTTTGGTCATGGCTGAAAAACCACAGAGTTCCAAAGCACCGGAACAATATCAGGCTTCTCCCACACCAGCAAAACACATCCAAGTTCCAGAGATGCAAACTCCACTGAATGTGGAAATAGGGAAAAAGAGGCTAGCTCCAGATACCACACCTTCAAAAGGAGCCCCACAAGTTTATCAAGCTAAAAAACACAAGTGTGATCCACCTCCAGATGTAGAGATTATAGATGAAGTATTTGATGATGGTAGGGAAGATAGTCAGCAAACAGGTACAGCAAGTGAAACAAAAATAAGCCAGAAAGGGATACAAAAGCAATTAGGCACTGAAGTATCTTCTTTCAGACCGCCAAAGACAGATACTGGAGACATTAAGAAAACCTTCATTAATATCAAAACAAAGAATGAACCATTGAAAATGAAGGTATACGATCAGTATATGAAGATGGCTCCTCATAATCAGCAAAGGCTGATGTCTGCATTTGATCTTTCACAAGGTAAAATGCTAATGAGCCACTTCAAAGCCAAGGTGCCAAAGCCAACTTCAGCAGCAGATTACATCAGATCAAATTTTGAAGTTTTAGCAAAAGATATCCATCCCCTGGATCAGATAGAGCTTCATAGACAAACAGGGGAAATGGTTTATTCTACTCTCACCAACAAAGCCATGGCAGATTTAACGCTGCAAGATTCCTTGAATAATACTACTTCACAATTGAAGATTGAGAGGGCCTCCTCACAGGCCAAGGATAATAGAATAAAGTCTCTAGAAGAGATCATCATTGGTTTGGGTCACAATCCCAAAGACATTAAAGGTATTGAGGCATTGGTAAAAAAGAAAGAGGATGATATAGATGCACTCAGAAAACAGCTGAAACTACCAGCCTCGAGGCACCCTCAGACACAGGAAGTTATAAAAGGAAATTCACAGGAAGAAATGATGGAGTTGCTCTTGAATATGACAGAGCGACTAAATGAAACAGAAAAGGAATTGGAAAAAGCATTGCAGGAACAGGAAACTCTCAGGCAGACTTCAACAACAGGTACTCCAACAACAGGGCAGCAGACACAGTCATCTCAAGTGAATACTTCTGGCTTGAGTTCTGAGGATTTAATAAAACAAATGGAGAGCTTGCAACTGAGGGTCACAGAACTCCAAGAAACAAAATTGCAATTAGTAAAATTGGAAGGAAAATATGACACATCCAAAAAGACAGCTGCTGATAACATCAGGGAGATAAAAAGATTGGAAAAATTGGTTGAGGCTTTGGAAAAGGATCTTTCATTGGAAAATCCTCTGAACGAAATAAATGATATTCTTTGGAGTAACATCATTGAATTAATAAAGGGTATTTGGCCCTCTATTCAAGCCATTTTTGAGCAAAATGAGTTAGTTAAGATAGCCCAAGAAGAAATAAATAGAACCATACATGAATTAAGAGGCAGGCCTGAGCAGGCCCAGCAGCTCATTCAATTTTTGAATTCCAGAACAAAAAAACAGCTTGCATTGTTAGGAATTGATGACAGGACAGGTGCAGTTTTGGAAGCAAAGAGAGTTTTCACCAAGAGGACTTTCATGCAAAATTTAGAAAGAAAGTGTACAGACATTTTGGTCGACATCAACAATTTCAGAGAAAAATTCCAAGCTCTACTAGATAGTGGGTTACCAAGTCCCATGCTCACAGAAGATCAAATAGTAGACTTGGAAACCTATGAGATGAGAATAAAGGCTCATGCTAAAAATGCAACTGTAGGTTCTACTAGCTCATCAGAACCTGCATTACCAACTGGGAAAAATATTTATGATAAGGTGAGGAATTTATTTCATCTGGAGCATGAAATAAAGTATCTATTTCCGAATGATCCCACTTTTTATAAACTTACTGAAGCAGATGAAACTTTGAGAAAGCTCAGAAGAACTATGATACCAGATGATCAATGGTGGAAGGAAATGCTGGAAGTTCTGTAAAAGTTGTTTTCAGGATGAGATTTTATCTTTACTATCAAGTAAATGGTAAAAACAGAAAGACAGATGAAAGAGTATCAGATGAAAGGTTAAAGAGCATCCGTGAGAAGAAAGAGTATTCAACAAGTCAAAGAAATACGCAAGGGACAGCACGAGTCCTATTTTAAGCACTTATCTCTGGCACGTCCATGAAAAGAAAGGAACAACACATCACCGTTACCTTATTATTTTTCCTATTTACGAGACCATGTGTCTTTTGTTTGTTTGTAAATATGCTTTAAATCAGCCTGAATTATTGGCTATGATAGAGTAAGATTGTTAGGATTATTTTTGTATAAATAAGCCCTCAAAGAGAGTTTTGAAGGGTGGATTCTATTACTTTGCTGTAACATTGAGGTTTTCGGAATAAAAAGCTTTTGGACAAATTTACTTGTGGCTTACTGGATGACGTTTTGAAGCAATGGACTTGTTGCAGGATTCATGTGTTGGACTTCAGTTCAATAAGTTTTCCAACCCTTGTGTTTAAATTTTATATTAGTTTATGCTATCATCATATCCGTTTCTGAATAGTTTACATAAAGGATTAAAACAGAATTTGCTTAATTGTACTCTGTTTTCAAATGTGATTATTCTCGATGTTTTCTTCTGGATTAGTTATAAGCATGAATTCTTAATTGCTCTCGCTTTGCTAATTTAAACATTGTTGATTACTATAATAAAGAATTCTTCATTGCTCTTTGTTTGTAGTCATCTCATTTCTTTCTTTTTGAACATGGTGAAAGATTCTTAGCTGCCTTTCATCCCTTCAAAATCATCCCATCCACTTTAAATTTTAAGGATTGTTCTCCGTCTAGCTATCTTGCCCTGTAAAGCCATCTTGTGTGTAGAATAGAAATCCAGTAAAGCCATCCTTTGACTCCATAGCCCAATGGACTGAAAACTTTCGACCTTGCCCTTAGTTTGTGGATTCCACCATTTTTCAAAACAAACTCTTGGATCTATAACTAGCCTAAACCTTTCAAGAACAAAGATAAATCATAAAGAGAGAGCTCCTCTCTCGGATGCATTGGCCAGACTCGCATCTAAAAGGTTGGTTTGTGGTTACCTCGGTATACTTTCCTTTCTTACACAACTTCTAGGGAAAACCCTAGAAAGTGATAACATAAAGGATGCACCATGTGAGGGAGTCGAATCTGCCTTATAGTGGCTATTGTTTGCTTATAAGCTACAGACAGAGCCTGAATATCAGCCAGGTAGCCTTTGAACTGCTTTTGCTCTGCAATTGCATAGTAAATAAATGCTGCTTCAGTCTATCTCTTGTCTAGCTTATAAACTAAACTTTGGTTTCAAACATTCAATCGTACTCTAAACATGTAAATCTTTGAGAAACTTTTAATTAAAAATCTTAAATTTTCGAAGAGTTTGTAGAAGTTGTTTTGAAAATACCAAAATTTGTCAAGAACTAAATTTTTCTTCAGAATTGTTTTACAGGTTTAGATCTGATCTATGATGGTTGACAGGGATCAAACACACAAAGGTTAAAATCATCCACCTGGCGACTCCAAAATCAATTTCACTACTAAGACTCCACTGGAGGAATGAACCTGAAAGAACAATACGAAAAGATCAGGCTTTTAACTTGGATTGTTATCCAATACATTATGTTCTTTCTAAATTGATAGAGTTTTCCAATGTATATTGTATTTTAGAGAAGATCTTAGAGTAGTTTTTAATTTATCTCTTTTGAAAATTGTAAATATAAAATCTCCATACACATTTGAGCATCATTCTTCTGACTCTTTTGATATCATTTTCCAATCATGACACTGTTGATCAAAGATCCAGAGCTTCAAGTTTCAGAGCAATTCCACAACCAAATAATCCATATTCCAAAGCATTAATAGTGATACAGGATGACAGGGTTTGTGGAAAATCTTTCATTTGATGAAATTTTAAATGAATTCAGGGATGAGTTATCAAAATTTCAGCTTAATGAAGATTTTATAAGAGATTTATTTATTCTTTTTAAATCAATAAAATGTTCTCCTCAAGTTAAAAAATGGCTTCTTGATATAATTTGCGAAAATTATGAAAATGAAATCAAACTTTTGCATTCTCAACTTCAGTCATACAATTTCCGAAATCCTAAAGAATTCTTTAAAAATATTCCTTCTCCAAAGCAAGAAGAAATTGTACTATCTTTTGACCTGCATATTGAGGATGATTATTCTTTCAAACACAATACTGAGGAAATAGTTTCAAGGATAAATATTCAGAATACAACTGAGCAACTAGTCATTGAAGGCCTAGAAACACAAATCATACATTATGCTTTTAATGATCCTATAACAAATTATGTGGAGAATATTTTTACCTCAGATTTGCAAACATGTTTTATCTATGAGGATCAAATATATCAACAATTTCCATTTCACATCTTATCGTTGATTATAAAGGCACATGATCATAATATGCTTCCAATTTTGATCATAAGCAATCAAGTTAACCATTTATTGTTACATCTACTTGGTTGGCTTCATTGGCATTTTTGTATTATCTAATTCAATAAGATTTTTAGTAGATTAGAGTAGGTAAATGAGTGCTAATAAGATCAGAATTTGGAGCATTTTTTTGTTTTCAATTTTCAGTTAGTTTTTCATTAAGTTGGTTTGAAATTTTTTGTGTGTTGTTTCAGTTTCAGATCAAATTTCAGGTTGTAGAAAAAGGACTATATTCAATTCAAGATTTTCAGCCACAACAAATGCATCAGCTTTTTATTGATGGTGATCATCAGTTGAAGCTCAAAGTGAAGGCCCTAAGCTTCAAAAGTTTACTCATCATATATAAAATAAAAGCTACCACAAGAAGGAAGATTTCATACTTTCAGTTTGAAGACATTCTGAGGCATCTGACCTGCTGTTCTTGACTTTCCACAAGGAAAAGCCATCCCCAAGTGGAGCCAAGGTTAGCCTCCTATATCAATAGGTTTCATCTTTCATGATTGTCTTGATGGAAGTATGGAATATGTTCAAACCTTCTTACTTGAACAAAGGTGTTCCATATTCTTGAAAATCAAAAAATCAAAAAATTTTAAAAAATGTAAAGAGGGTATACCCTAAAAGAAAAAATTAAAGGGTGGAAAAAATAAAATGGTCAAAAAGTGAAAGAAATGAACCCCAAACAAAAATAGACCAGGAAAGTGTGCAAGTCCAAATGCCACTACTATTTCATTTTTTGTAAATAAACAAAATTGTGTGCAGCTTGTCAAACTTTTGCCACAATTTATGAAGAGTCAAACTGTTTAAACTTGACTCATTCATTTTTCAATTTCATGTTGTAGAATAGAGAATAATATCTGGCCAAATAGTTTAATCTTGGCAGATAAGTAGATAGGTAGAATTAATAAAGAAATGCTCATTGCATTAATTCGAGCCCTTGGATGTAATAAGGGTAGAAATAGATCTATCATGTAAAAAGGAAAAGATTGAAAGGGGTTTGCAAGTCTAAATGCACCCTAATAAAGAAGAGAAAATGGTAGTGTTAAGTAGATAGGGTAGGTAGATGGTGCTACAAAGTGTTATCTGATGAATGGTGCTGCTGCATGTTTTTGATCATTTACTTTCACCACAAGTACTAAAGCAAAGAAATACACCGAAAAATCACAAAGAAGCAAAGTCAAATTCATTAACCTCCCTCATCATTTTTCCCTCAAGAGTTATACTAATTTCCCCCAAAAGTACTAAGGTAATTTGAGATCAAAGGGGCTCAAGGCATTTCCTTGACTTCTGGAGGGACCGGACCCTCGGCCTACTGATCAAAAAGACCTAAGCACTTGAAATAATTCATCATTGTTATCTTCCATCTTTAACTTTTTCCTAAGTAAAATCCTATTTTACTTAGGAAACTGATGAAAAATTCCATAAAAAATTCCTCAAAATAATTTGTTATTCTAAGTTTAAGTGTTGAAGATAAAATGTTGCAATTTACTTCATAAGTTATCACTTTCTTAGATGTACAAAGATGTTTTGATTTTCCTTGTCCTTTACCATATTAACATTTAATTCTACTATATTAAATCCCTAGTGAAATCCCTCTTCCTAAGTTTATAACTCCCTTTTCTATAAATATCCCCAAAACCCTTTATTATAATGTTTTACCAAAGACAGTCCCCCATATTACTGATAATAAAACCCCGTCTTATAAACCCCTTGGTTTGGTGAAATATATCTTATACATGAGATCCTTCCTTGCGATGAAATTATTGTATTAATTAATTCATCGTATAATAAAATATAAAACGCAAGCATACAATATGTGTGTTTAATACCAAAAACGCCAATAAAGAAATTCGAAATTCTCGCCACCGTACGTCCACGTGGCATTCCACCTAGGAAAACCCCCGTCATTGGTCCCCTTTCGTGATACAGGATTAATTAAGTCGCCTGGCCTAATTAATAACTGTCTCCGCTTATTAAAAAGCCCCCGAAGTAATTAAAAAACATGTAAAAGTGTTTAAATGTACGACGGGGCCCACACGAAACCTCCGCTCATCTTCCCATCACGCTAGCCGTTGGATCAGCCTCCCGCAGATCAACGGCCAGCGTTGATCCCGCTGCCCATCCCTTGTCAGCATGTTAACCAGCGGGGGATGGGTGGTTTCAGAATAGTAAACCATCCACGTGGCGACTATCCTATGGAATCGCTCCCCCCACGATTAATACTGCCCTCGACCAAAAGTGGTGCGGGCACTTCCCGCTTACCACTTACCGCCTGACGATGCACACGTCATCCTGTACTTCCCTGACGTCACACCTCGAAAAAAACAAAAAACCTTTTAACTTGTAAATAAGCCATTTTTTCGTGTTTTTTAGTCATTTTCATTATTCTGAGAAGAACGTTGCTCCCGCTGCGATTTTCGAAATTTCCGCTGTAATTGACCATTTCGCCCCAAAATTCTGCTACGCCCGTGTTGAAGAACGTCCCCGCCATTGCTCATTACCTGTTAAAGAACAAGTTTCCGTCTAAAATACAGGTATTTATCATTTCACGCCCCGACTGCTAGTCAAACTTAATTTCCTTTGTTTTTCTCTGAAAAAGTGGTTAAAAAGCATCGCTGAGTCCTCCCTGAAGAGTTCAAACCTGTGAATTTGCCCCCAAAACTTGCAAATTGTTTCAACTTCCTCCATTTCAGATATCCCGGTCAGTCTGTAAGGAAAAAACGAAAACCTCCATTTTGAATCCACAAGAACCAAAATGGAGGTCCCGACAGCCCTAAATATCACTCCATTGAATGCTCCTCACCGTGATTTGGACTATCTACCTCTGATAGATGAAGATTTCCAAATAAAAGACCCGGGTTTCGATGAAAGTCCCCGATTGAGCTTCTGTCGCTGCAGAGACGAATTCTCAAAAGGGCAAGACCTTATAGGGTTATGGGAATCCAATCTCCCAAGGTATCTTATTCCTTCAGTCCACATTTTCCCTGAAATCATTCATTACTGTCATGCAAACTATGACCCTGCACAGAGAGCTGTCTTAACTCCTGATCAAAGTGTTCTATTTCTTATCACACCTCAGGCTATCAATGCTATGTTACACTTTGAGCCAGAGCAAGAATTAGCACCATTATCCATGGAGGGATTGATTGAGAAAACCATACAGTTAACCCCAGAGAAATTAAAATCCATGTGTCAGTATTTCATGCTACCTGAGCATCAGCCAAAAGGGGCTCCCCCCTATGGTTTTTACTATTTCAATACATTGGGAAGGCTAGTTGTTAACATAATATCCTTTGTCCTAGGATTCAATACCAGTGAGTATGTAGACCAGATAACTTTGGCTTTGCTATCTATCTTTACCCCTGGGCATCCTCCTGAGATTAAGTATGATTATGCTTCCTTCATTGCCAACAAAATCCATGATCAATTTTTAAGGCTAGATACTGAAAAGGTTTTTAAGTACTCCTCAGTTATCTATCATCTCATGATCTTTTATCAGTCGGACAGTTTCCCTTTCCCTGTTCAGAAACTTGATGCTAAAGGTAATCCCAGGTCTGTTATTTTTTGGTCCCCCATCATTCATTTGTCCTCTGATTCTCCCTACTCCTATTCAGAATTCATTGATCAGTTTGTACATCCTGCTACAACTTTGTTAACAGGAGTTTCTCCCCCCAGGCTTAGTACCGAAATTAGAAATACCTTGCAATTGTCTAAGAGTTATAAAATTGGAGATTGGTACTTGTACCAAAACCATACAGTCATCAGGATTTATGGATGTGAATTACGTCCATTCAAGTTACCCAGATATGTACCAATGAGAATTTTTGCTTTGGAATACTTTAGACAAATGAATAATTCAGATGTGATCCATTTCTGCAATGTAAAGAAGAAAGCACAGTTAAGGATCAAAAGCCAGTTAGGTCCTTTCATTTGCAATTCTAGGGAAGCTGAGAGAGAAGCAGAACTTTTATTAGAGAGAAAGTTCCAGACATCTTTCCGTTGGGTCCCTTATGACCCCTTTGGTTTCATTTGTGAAAAAAGATTAAAGAATAAGTCATCTCCTTATATACACCACAAAATTCCTGGTTTAGAACAATATGCAAATCAAGATGAATGGGTTGAAGGAACTCTTGTTGAAGAGGAAAGTGGAGCTGACAAATTGAATAAACTTATGAAAGATGTTGAGAAGAATTTTGACCTAGAAACATATGATCAAATGTAGGTACCCTACATTGGCACATCTTCAGCAACCACTCTACAGCAAGCGTTACAGGAAAACAGTCCATCAGTAGCAGCAGAACCCAAGGGTAAAGGAAAAGAACCTGTAGTTCAGGTTATTGAAACCTTGGTCATGGCAGAAAAACCACAGAGTTCCAAAACACCAGAACCATCTCAGGCTTCTCCCACACCAGCAAAGAAAATCCAAGTTCCAGAGATGCAAACTCCACTGAATGTGGAAATAGGGAAAAAGAGGCTAGCTCCAGATACCACACCTTCAAAAGGAGCCCCACAAGTTTATCAAGCTAAAGAACACAAGTCTGATCCACCTCCAGATGTAGAGATTATAGATGAAGTATTTGATGATGGTAGGGAAGATAGTCAGCAAACAGGTACAGCAAGTGAAACAAACATAAGCCAGAAAGGGATACAAAAGCAATTAAGCACTGAAGTATCTTCTTTCAGACCGCCAAAGACAGATACTGGAGACATTAAAAGAACCTTCATTGATATCAAAACAAAGAATGATCCATTGAAAAGGAAGGCATACGATCAGTATATGAAGATGGCTCCTCATAATCAGCAAAGGCTGATGTCTGCATTTGATCTTTCACAAGGTAAAATGCTAATGAGCCACTTCAAAGCAAAGGTGCCAAAGCCAACTTCAGCAGCAGATTACATCAGATCAAATTTTGAAGTCTTAGCAAAAGATATCCATCCCCTGGATCAGATAGAGCTTCATAGACAAACAGGGGAAATGGTTTATTCTACTCTCACCAACAAAGCCATGGCAGCTTTAACGCTGCAAGATTCCTTGAATAATACTACTTCACAATTGAAGATTTAAAGGGCCTCCTCACAGGCCAAGGACAATAGAATAAAGTCTCTAGAAGAGATCATCATTGGTTTGGGTCACAATCCCAAAGACATTAAAGGTATTGAGGCATTGGTAAAAAAGAAAGAGGATGATATAGCTGCACTCAGAAAACAGCTGAAACTACCAGCCTCGAGGCACCCTCAGACACAGGAAGTTATAAAAGGAAATTCCCAGGAAGAAATGATGGAGTTGCTCTTGAATATGACAGAGCGACTAAATGAAACAAAGAAAGAGTTGGAAAAAGCATTGCAGGAACAGGAAATTATCAAGCAGACTTCAACAACAGGTACTACAACTACAGGACAGCAGGAACAACCATCTCAGGTGAATATTTCTAATTTGAATTCTGAGGATTTAATTAAACAGATGGAGAGTTTGCAGCTAAGGGTCATAGAGCTCCAGGAAACAAAATTGCAATTAACAAAATTAGAGGAAAAATATGACACATCCAAAAAGACAGCTGCTGACAACCTCAGGGAAATAAAAAGATTGGAAAAATTGGTTGAGGCTTTGCAAAAAGATCTTTCACTGGAAAAGCCTCTGAACGAAATAACTGATATTCTTTGGTGCAACATCATTGAATTAATAAGAGATATTTGGCCCTCCATTCAAGCTATTTTTGAGCAAAATGAGTTAGTCAAGATAGCACAAGAAGAAATAAATAAAACCAGACATGAATTAAGAGGCAGGCCGGAGCAGGCCCAGCAGCTCATTCAATTTTTGAATTCCAGAACAAAACAACAACTTGCATTATTAGGAATTGATGACAGGACAGGTGCAGTTTTGGAAGCAAAGAGAGTTTTCACTAAGAGGACTTTCATGCAAAATCTAGAAAGAAAGTGTACAGACATTTTGGTTGATATCAACGTTTTCAGAGAGAAGTTTCAAGCTTTGCTGGACAGTGGATTGCCAAGTCCCATGCTCACAGAGGATCAAATAGTAGACTTGGAAACCTATGAGAAAAGAATAAAAGCTCACGCTAAAAATACAGCTGTAGGTTCTACTAGCTCATCAGAACCTGCATTACCAACTGGGAAAAGTATTTATGATAAAGTGAGGAATCTATTTCATCTGGAGCATGAAATAAAGTATCTATTTCCGAACGAGCCCACTTTTTATAAACTTACTGAAGCAAATGAAACTTTAAGGAAACTCAGAAGAACTATGATACCAGATGATCAATGGTGCAAGGAAATGCTGGAAGTTCTGTAAAAGTTGTTTTTAGGATGAGATTTTATCTTTACTATCAAGTAAATGGTAAAAACAGAAAGACAGATGAAAGAGTATCAGATGAAAGGTTAAAGAGTATCCGTGAGAAGAAAGAGTATTCAACAAGTCAAAGAAATACGCAAGGGACAGCACAGAGTCCTATTTTAAGCACTTATCTCTAGCACGTCCATGAAGAAAGGAACAACACATCAGCCGTTACCCATTATTCTATTTACGAGACCATGTGTCTCTTGTTTGTTTGTAAATATGCTTTAAGTCAGCCTAGATTATTGGCTAAGATAGTGTAAGATTGTTAGGATTATTTTGTGTATAAATAAACCCTCAAAGAGAGTGTTGAGGGTGGATTCTATTACTCTGCTGTAACATTGAGATTTTCGGAATAAAAGCTTTTGGAGAAATTTACTTGTGGCTTGCTGGATGACGATTTGAAAGAACTGGACTTGTTGCAGGATTCATGTGTTGGACTACAGTTCAATAAGTGTTTCTACCTTTTGTCTGAAATTTTATATTAGTTTTTAATACCATCATATCCATTCCTGAATAATTTGCATAAAGGATTGAAACAGAATTTGCTTAATTGTACTCGGTTTTCAAATGTGATTGTTCTTAAATGTTTTCTTCTAAATTAGCTATAAGCATGAATTCTTAAATGCTCCTGCTTTGCTAATTTAAACATTGTTTGATTACTATAACACGGAATTCTTCATTGCTCTTTGTTTGTAGTCATTTCACTTCTTTATTTTGAACATGGTGAAAGATTCTTAATTGCCTTTCATCCCTTCAAGATCATCCCACCCACTTTAAATTTTAAGGATTGTTCTCTGTCTAGCTATCTTGCCCCGTAATACCATCTTGTGTTTAGAAAAGAAATCCAGTAAAGCCATCCTTAGACTCCATAGCCCAATGGACTGAAAGCCCTCAACCTTGCCCTTAGTTTGTGGATTCCACCATTTTCCCAAAACAAACTTTGAATCTATAACTAGCCTAAAACCTTTCAAGAACAAAGATAAATCATAAAGAGAGAGCCCTCTCTGGATGCAGATTGGCTAGATTCTGCATCTAAAAGGTTGGTTTGTGGTTACCTCGGGTATACTTTCCTCTTACACAACTTCTAGGAAAACCTGAGTGATAACACGTTCCTTAACAGGTACAGATCAATTAATTATTGTTCAGTTATTGAAATAACTGAAGATTATGAATCTTCAAGATTTAAATTGGGTTTCTTACCTAATGATATTTTTTCTTTAGCTATTATGTCACAATGAAATTAATCATACATAGATACTCTCTGAAGATAATCATGAATTCATTATTTATTTTATTTTTTTCATAATTTGGTAAGAGATTTGAAAAACCAACGGTGTACCAACAATGTCTGAATAATAAGAAGCTGACTGGATTGATGGTTGGATATAGAAACCGTGCAAACCTAAGTAGTGAACTGTAAGGAAAGGGGGGGTTTCCCATGTTACAGCTTAACAACAGCCATGAATGAGGGGCACAAGAAAACTTGGGGAGTTTACATGTTCAAACTATATCCATTTTTGTACATACTATAATGTAATTTTCACTTCAAGGTTTGGATAGTTGGCAATAAGTCGATTTCCATAACGACCAGCATTAAAATTTTAGCTGGTGACTAAGGCTCTCTACCATATGCAGTTTTTTTCATTAATTTCTGATGTAAAATCAATTTCCTAATTTATGGAAAGGACAAGTGCAAGACTGCAAGTAAGTTGTTGATGGGTTATTTGGTGTGTGAATAAAAAGTGGGATACCCCACACTTTGGAATTGTTTTATCATTATTAAAGTTCCTCCTTTTGTTTTACCATTATGGGAAGTTGCACTTTCTCTTATCATGAGTTATGTTATGAATGGAATGAGAAGTTACACTTTCTCTTATCCTGAACTGTTTTATGAGTGGAGTGCATAATGTTCGTTTGATAGTATTTTTATATATTGGGATGTTGAATTCTTTAATTACAAGATAAAAATTTGAACACTGCTTTGCATGGTCAAAATTTTATTTTTAAAGTTTTTAGTCAAGCACCGTCGCCGATCAAACTTGTGAGAGGCCACTGTTGTGAGAGCCCTGGATTGTGTAATAGTTGTGTAACTTTTGGTGCCTATTGGTGATTATATGCGTGGAGGAGAGCCGATCTCCATTGTTGCATTGGACTGTGGAGGGATGAGTTGAGCTTCGTGAATTTATGATACCATCCCCTCGAATTCCCCGATCCATTCCCATGAGCAAATTCTTCCATGAGCTGAGTTGGTTTGGATGTGCGTAGCAGACAGTGAGGCACAACTGTTGGTTTGGAGGTGTGTTGGGATTGTCGTATTGACTCTGCTCATTAGTTATTGGCGTTTTAATTTCTGTTTGACTTGTTCTGCTCATTGAAGAAATCAGCAGAGGCATGGGCCTTTGTGTTGGATGATCTTTGAAACAAAATGATCTGCAAAGATCCAAATTTGTTGAAACTCCTCTCCAACCTCAATATCAGTGCTAGTAGTAGCATGAGCAACAACACTACGCTTAGCAGAACTAGAAGAACACGTTTTCCAAACTGCACGAGAACTACTTCCCTCACGAGTCACCATGTGCCATGCTTGGTCTCGGTGGTTCTCTTCCTTCTACTCTTGGTTCAACTACCATATATTCATTGGAAACAACACCCTGAACTCCACTAGACAACGATTCACCATTTTGTAGTAGTGATTCGCCATGATTTTACAAGATAATATAATCTCGTGAGAGATTCGCAAAAAAATTATATATACATATTATATTGTTAATAAAATCGCCTTCCATTTTTCCTATGTATCATGAGGATTCGCCCATTTATTATATATATAAATTTAGGGGGGTTCTTAAAATTTTCCCTGCTCCCACAATGCCACTCGAGGATGCCCCTTTTATGGAGAGGGGTAATCCAAGGTACCACTTCCATTTTAGAAAATAGGTGTTGAAGTCAACAAAAATGAAGCCTCAACCGAATGGGGGGTCGCTGACATAAGGGGTCAGGGACCTGGATGTGATGAGTTTAACATAATCATGTTGACAAGGTGTGACTAAAAACTAATGGTGGGGATTTAGTGGCCCAAGGTAGGAGTGTATTAAGCAACTTGGCAGCAGCCATAGTTATTTCTGATGGGGAAATCCCTGGAGTCGGTAGGACTTCCAGGGTGGGTAAAAATTGGCTATTAATGTCATGGTGGCTTGTGCATGGGGGTGTGATACTCCGACCAAGGGTGTTGAGGGATTGTTGCCATGGGAAAAAAGATGAATGAGAAGGTGGGGGACGTAGTGCATTGTTTGTGGTCTTTGTACACTTACCAAAAGAATAAAATAATGGGGTTTGGTTTGTACAAAACACAAAGATGAGTGCCGCAAAACATGAAAGTGTTCACTCACTGATGTTGTGAGGAAGGTGTTTTGTTGAGGGTGGGGACCCCATTGGTTAGTCTCATGTGTGGGGTTGATGAAGTGAATGAAAAAGTATCGCAGATGGGATTATGCTGGTGGATGTATGGTGGGCCAAATGCGAGGCACGGTAGTGCGCTTTTGATCTGCTTATACAACTTGGTCGTCCGGGAAGGGGGTTTTAAATAATATGGTAAAACTTGACCTTTATGCATGGTGGATGGATGGGCATGAGGTGCTTCCCGGACTAAAGTGGTATGGCCATGGCATCACTTTTGATGTGATATATGTTCTACTGTGGGTGATGAGCGCCATGGAGGGGAGGCTCTACCAACCAACAAGGATGTTTATCATGTGCAGGCTGAGGTGATGATAATCATGGTTGGATATGTGGAACCTATGGTTGATTTCTGATGGAGAAATGATGTCAGGATATGAAGATTTTACTGGGACTCTATCATGCTGGGAGTAAAATGATACCTGCTCTAGCACTTTCAGTAGATGGAGTTGTGAATGGTTTGCAAGATTTTCCTCCAAAAACAACTACCTCAAGTGAAAGCATATTCTTTATCAAATATTATTAAAAGTTATGAGTTTTAAAAAAGATGAGAGAGGGCATACCTACTGGTGCTGAAAATTTATTTTTTCGGGAGTGCGACCTTGTGACATCGCCTCTGTTTTTTATGGAGTGCTGATCATGGTGCAGCTTACGGTTCAGAGAACAGACCTTCTGATCTCTCGTTATGGTCCTCCAAAGTTTTTGAAAAGGGCGATATATAGGTGAATATGGCCCTAATTCAATTCATTTGTACTTGTTGAGTTCTTGACAGGTCAGAGGCTTCTGCGTAGCAGTTCTTGCCATTGCAGTCATCCTGAGCACCAGGGATTAGCGATATCATGCCTAGGTAACCTCCATGATGTCTTGCACTTTAATTTTTTCATTCTGGTGGTGCCAGGGTCCATATAGACTTGGTTTGTACGGATTCTGAGTGTTTTTTGCCCTAGATTGCGCAGGCGATTAGGGAAAAAGCGCGCCCTCCATGCGCATTTTCTGGGGATAAGCACACTTTAAGTGCTTTTTTCCCCTTCTTTGGCGCACCTTAAGCATGCCTATGGAAAATATAGGCACGCCTATTTGAGGGACATGCGCGCAAAAGGCCAAGGCAAGAAAATTTTTGAGTTTTTCCTATTTTCTTTTTTCTTTTTTTGATGGGTACCTGTTTGGATGACAGGTTGTTATGGAAGGAGCAGGATTGGCCCAAGTTCCGAACTACATTGGCTGCTGATGCTGGGGTACACTATTAGCTGGTGCAATGGGGGCTCTTGCAGTTTGCGGAGAACGAGCTTCTTCGGTCGCAGGACCGATTGCTTCGTTACTTGATCCGACATTGGTGCAAGAGGGGAAACATGTTTGTGTTGCGTGGGATGAACCGGGTCATCCGTTCTAAGACAAATGTATATTTTGTGGCCGGGTTACTACCTCATGGTGAGGCGTTGAGGTATCCACTCCCTTTCGAGATGGTGTATTTGGAGAGGTTCCGGAGACGTCATTGTGGTGGGGCGCCTCTTACGGAGGGGTGCATCAGCATTGCATCAGTGACAGATCTAGCAAAGTGATGTGCTCTAGTAGTGATTGTGCGACTTGCAGGGTCTTCGGCTCCGCATCGGGCATCAAGCCCGCAAGTTCGAGTCTTGCGCCGGTTGAGGTCCGGGAACTTCAATTATTTTTTCCCTTTTTGCTATGACAGGATGGTGATGCAGCTCAACAAGGTCCACAATGGATCGAATTTGTTTGTGTATGCTAGCATTTTTTGCAACATTATGTACGATAGGGTAGTGTTGCTGAGACCAGTGGTGGTGGTGCTTCCTGGGGGGCCACGGTAGCCTCATATGAGGAGGTGGGCTCTGGTGATGCCGCGAGGTGGTGGGGGCATGGTGGGGTGTTACTAGAACGCCACGACAGAGGCCTGGTTCGAGGTGAACCCCTAGATGTTCTTGCCATTCCCATATGCAGGGATGGACTTCCGAGGGGATCCAGATTATATGGGTCTCCCTCCTTGTTATGCTTAAGGGCCAACAAGTACATTTTTTATTTTTTTTGCATTTATTTGAGTATATATGTTCTTATGTGTTTTTATGGTGACACTAACATAGTTTTGGTTACTCTTTGCAGATGTTGGCGAGGTAGGTCGCCCCGTGGCTTGATTGGTTGGCCATGGTACTTTTCGGAGACCTCGGGGTGGGCAGGGAGGAGATGTTGCTAGAGGACCTGGTGGTGGCATTGGCCCTTCAGGGGAGGTAGCAGCTTGACCGTTGCTGAGGCTGTGGCAAGCTAGCTCGTGTTGAAGTAGAGGCGGCACATGAAAATACGACAGAGGCTCACATTGTGGAACTGACTGCTCAGGTGTCAGTTCTAGAGGATACCTAGGGTTGAGTGGACCGCTTGACCCAAGGGATGCCTTCTCGGGGTTTTATGAATGATCTCAAGGAGGTCTAACTAGATATGGTGATGGCTCGGGAGAGGTACTATCAGCCCATTTTACGTCAAGTTGTAGTCTCAGTTGTGACAGCAGCTCCAGTGGTGGTACTAGGAGCAGTTGTGGGTCCAAGTGCCCCTCTTGAGGGGGCACTGCCGTAGAGTATACTTTTACATGGGGAAAGCACCCATTATGAGGATGCTTTCCCCATTTTTGATGATATTTTGTGTATCTTTGGGTTGGCCGATGGGTCAGCGACACTATTTTTTGTACTCATATATATACATCTTATATATGAGAGATATTTTTTGCGACTCTACATGTTGTGTCACCTGTTTCGGTTTATGGATCATGTTATGCTAATGGATATCTATGTTTTTCGTCTTTTATGTATGATGGTTTATTCGAGATACATTCTAGTTAGGATATTGTTAGTTATGCGATCAGCTGCTTGGTTTTGACTCCTTGGTACATGTGTTAATGTAATATAGTCAAATTGTCTGCTTAATCTTTTTGCATGCAAATATTTTCTAAATAGATATGTATCTCTTGTCTCAAACGTTTGGTTTAACTGCGACACTACTAACTGGGAATCGAGGTAGACGTGCATATGGCATATGCCCTGATGGAGGGCGTCGCACATAAGTCCAATGATGGCGTCATATTCTGCTTGATTGTTTGTTGCTGAACCGATGCACACACTGTTTGTATAGAGTGGTGATCAGTCAGGGTGATAGATGACCCAGGCAGCTGCAGCTAAAATTTGAGGCCATCTTGATTCTCCATCAGCAAATCCAAAATAAGGTTCAGGTTGGTCATCCATGGTGACACTTTGAGCGTGTTTGATAATTATTTTGGTCAAAAACTTTCAGTGGTTGGGTTTTTGTATGTTCACCCTAGGGAAGGGCCATTTTGGCCCTTATGGGTAGAATTTCATGAGGTAAAGGCCGTTGATGGGGTTGCTGAGGCATGTCATGTCCAATTCCATCAAGATGTATGCCCCCTATCGGAGGCAATTTTTGATGATGTAGGGTCCTTTCCATAAGGTTTCGAACTTTCCTGGTCCTAGGGCTTCTTTTGAAACATCATAGCGGAAGACTAGTTCTCCCTCGGTGAGTGAGCGACGGCTGATGTGGCGGTCAAATGATTATTTTACCTGTTCCTTGTGGGCCTCGTTGTGTTGTAGTGACTATCGTCAACTTTTTTCAATGAGCTCTAGTTGTACTAGGCATTGTTCTAGAGGTTGGGTATCATTAAGGAGTTCGATATCGACATGTAAATTCAGGATCTCGCGTTCTATGGGAATCATGGCCTCAGCCCTGTATACCAAGTGGAAGGGAGTGAAACCAGTGGATGTCTTTACAGCCATGCAGTATGCCTACAGAACAGAAAAGAGCATGTGGTGCCAGTTGGTTTTATGGTTATTCACCATGCGTTGTAACATAGTTTTGAGTACTTTGTTTACAGCTTCTACTTGTCCGTTGGACTGGGGGTAGTATGGTGAAGCGAATTCGTGGGTGAATTTGAGGTGGTGAGATAGCTCCTTGAAAAATTCATTCTCGAAGTGTTTCCCATGGTTAGAGACTAACTCTTTAGGGATGTCGAACCGGGCGATCACGTGGTTAAATAGAAATCGAGCGGCAGTTTCTGTTGTGTTTTCGTATGTAGGCATGGCCTTAGCCCACTTGGTGAAATAGTCGACAGCCACGATGATGCATTTATGGTTGCCCAATGATGCGGGGTTGCAAGTGATGAAGTCAATCCCCCATTTACAAAAGGGGTCAGTGACAATGATAGGATGCATAGGAGTGGGAGGTGCTCTTGCTTTGTGGGCGAAGCGTTGGCATCATTTGCATCTTTTGACTGTTATAATGCAATAGTGAAATAGAGAGGGCTAAAAATATCCTGCCCGTAATATTTTTTGGGCGGTGGCCATTCCAGATAGGTGGTCGCTGCAAGCTCCTCCATGGCAGTCATTGAGGGCTTGATCGTGAGTGAGGCATCGACGTAAAATTTCGTCAGTGCATCATCGGTACAAGACATCTCCTATGAGGAGATAGCAGGGGGCCTGCTGGCGTATGCGCCGACGGTCATCTCGAGTGATATGAGGTTTGAACTTTTGGGTTCGCAGGTGTTATCACCCTAGTAATTCTTAGGTCATGGGATTTTGGTTTATAGTTAAATAAAACTAGGGGTAACCAAGAACCTCTTTTAGATTTCAGGATCTAGCCTTCGTGAATTCTAGAGAGGGATCTCTCCTTATGATTTAAATTTGTTTCAGATTTAAGTTTTAGGCTAGGTATGATTGGAAAATAGGTTTGTTTGAAACGTTTGGTGGGAAATAATATTACTTGGAGAAAAATTAAAGAGGGATCTACTAGTCCATTGGGCTATGGAGTCAAAATGTAGCAAGCAAGACTGAAAGGCAAGGCCAAAAGGATGCTAATGTACTCAGGGCAAGGTAGATAACCCTCAGATATTTGAATAGTTTGGTTGGATGGGATGGCTTGATTTTGGGATAAAGGGCAGTGAAGGATCCTTTGATCCGGAAATAAGGAGGAGGCAGAGGTCAAACAGGACTCAGGAACAACTAAGAATTCCTAGGTCCGGAAATCAGCAGAAAACATTGAAATGATCACTTAGTTAAGACAGGGATTTTTTTACACTTATCCTGAAATAATACTCCTAATTAATCATTTTGATTTGAACACATATATGAAATTTCATGGAACTTCATAAAAGAAAACAATGACATAAAGAAATAACTTTACTCATTAGTTTATCGCAAGAATCCTGAGTTATGAAGTCCAGTTAGCTGTAGTCCAGCTTGCTGCTATACAATCAACACATGAAACCTCCAAAGCACCAGTAAAAATATCTATAATAATCTCAGAAAATTTTATTCCACCCCTAATACTTCAAAAAGAGAAGTATTTATACAAAAATTATTACAAAATATCTTAGAGACATATAGGAATATCTCTAGGAAAAAATAAATATTATTACATAGAAAGAGGGACAGCTACAAAACAAACTGGCAAGTTGTCCTCTTATCAATAAAAAATAGGACTAATTATCTTAACTTATGGCTTTGTTGTAGTTGCTTGCTGGTACTTGGAAGCAATATCTTGTTAGAAGATAGCTTGGAAGACACTCCTTCCAATTCACATCCTTTAACCTGTGCTTTATCTCTGATACTCTTTACGATGTTTTCTTACTGCCTTACTGCTGTAAAATAAGGAATAACCCTCAGTAAAAAAGTGTTTTGACTGATACTCTTTGACTCTGATTATTACCCTAATACACTTTAACTGCAAATCTTACCTTTTATGCAACAGCAATATTCTGCTTTTCATGTAATTTTCTGCTTTTTTTTACAAACCTTAATATCAAATCAATGAATTCCTGCCATTGCTCTACACTGGGAGTTTTCATGTTCTTTAATTTCCTGTAACTCTCATCTGCCTCTGTGTACTTAGAAAAGTTGGGCTTGACAATGAAGATGTGTTTAATCTCATTTTGTAGAAAGAACAAGTTCTCAAAATATTCCAAAATAACTTTTCCAGTAGGGGAACCTTGTGGCAGAGGTTTATTTACCTGTTCTTTGGCATATGCTCTTATCTTCTTTTCATACTCTATCTGAACCATTAGTTTTTCATTGAAGAAAATAATTTCTGGAAGGCCTGCTTGTGTTAATATAGTGTATTTAGCCATGAACTTTGTTATTGACAGGTTCATGTCTTTGCATCTTTCCTCCAAATTGTTCACCACATTTCTTTTGTTCAGGACTTTCTTGATTTGTAGTATGCTCTTAGTCCTGTCATGAATGTTCAGCTCTTCAAGCTCTTCTCTGTTTTTGCTATTCAAAAATGTAATTAGTTTCAAATCTTGAGAAGGTTTGTCAGCTAGTTCTTCTTTTGTCTTCTGAATTTCTATTTGTGCTACCTTGAGTAAATCCTTCTATTCATAAATGATTTGGATTGAAGGCCACTGTATATGTATTCCTTGAATTATGTTGTTCCATAGATATTAATTCTTGATATATGATACTTGTTCACTGAGATTAACCTGTTGTTGTAGAATCTTCACCTGCTCTTGAAGTCTGTTGGCTCTCTTCTCATGTCCCTTGGATGTAATCAATGCATCTCTATTTGATGTTTCAAGATTTCGGATGGTACCTTTCAAGTTGATTATCTCTTTATTCTTTATGGTCATTTCTTCCATATCCTTTACTATGTCAGCTGCTTCACCTGTTTGATTTACTTGTGATGTAGATGATGAAGCGGCAGAAATATCTTTAGATGTAATTGACATTGTAGTTGCCAATACTCCTTTTGGTGCTAAATTTTCTGCCAATGTAGAAGGAACAACAGTACTGACAGTTGGAATAACTGTAGGAATGGAGACTTCCTGTGCTTTTTTCAATGTTTCATTTTCTTTCATTAGAATTTCTGTTTGATTCTCCATTTCTTTGATCTGAGCTGTAATCTTTAAAACTAGCTGCATTAGTTCATATTTCTCTATTTTCTCTTGAAGAATTTCTTTAGCCTGTGGGTGCTCACTCTGTGGAAGTTTAAGTTGCTTTCTCAAGGCAGCAATATCTTCATTCTTTTGCCCTATGAGAGTTTTAGCAACTTCAATATTGGAGGGATCCACTCCAATTTCTATCACCAAGTCTTCTAAGGATTTGATCCTCAAATCCTTAGCATGTAGAGATGCTTTATCTAATTTCATTCGAGTTTGTAAATTAGATACTATCTTTTGAAGCATGGTAGTATTCATGGTTTTGTTGACTACCTTTGAATACAACATTTATGAAGCACTTATATGAAACTCTATCTCGTAAAGTTCATGTATGGTATATGCATTTACTTCAAACTCTGTTTTCCTGTAATATGTAGCTGACCTTGGGTCTGTAACCATTTGCTGGAGAAAAGACATAATCATTTTATTTGTTGAATAATCAAAAGTTGTCACAAGTCTGTCTTTGTCTCCTGGTTTTTCTTTAAGAAGTTTAGAATAGACCTCATTCTTAATTTCCTCATTCTTTTCTCTGATCTACTTGAACTTTTTATGGATGTCAGAATCAGTTTCTTCTGCTGCTTTAGAGGAGGAGGGCTTCTTTATTTATCTGTGTTTCAACCATTTCTTTGCCTTTTCCCTGTGATAGTACCTGCTCATTCTGAATTTCTCTAAGTGTTTCATTGACAATTATTGTGGCCTCATCATCTTTTTGTTGGTAATTGTTGTTTAATTGATCTTCATTATCATCTATCTCTATGGCCTTTTCTTCTTCTTCAGTAATCATTCTGGCCTTCTTGCTGCAAATTGTCTTAAATTTATTTTCTATAATTGTTTCTACTAAATAACCTTCTTCTTTTCTAGGTCTTTTGTTAGACACTTCTGTTTGTTGACCAACTGTAACCACCTGTGTACTATCCATCTATTTTTCCTGTAGGTTATCTGTTTGCATCTACTGAATATCATCAATCAATGTGTTTGCAACCCATTCAATCTGATTAGCATATTTTTCAATTTGTGGCTTTGAATCATGGAGGAATGGGATTAACTTACACTTGACCTTGAGGCTACTTATAACACCTTGAGGGTCATAATTCCAAGAAAAGATTTCTTGGAATTTAAACTCTGATAATTTGTTGACTATGTCTCTCAAAGCATCTCTACTATTGACTATGAAGGGGCCAACTTGAATTTTTAGCTTGAACTGTGCTTTCTTTTTGGAGGCTATGAAATTCACTACATCTACATTCAAGATCTATCTTAAGTACTCCAAAGCAAAAATCCTGGTAGTTAGAAACTTGGGTAATTTTTAAGGAGTCAGGAGTGCACCATAAACTCTGATTTCTGTGTGATTTTCATACAAATATCAGTCTCCTACCTTACAGTTTTTAGACAACTGTAAAATTATTTTGATGTCTTCATTAATCCTTGGTGGTTCTGCTTTTTTCAACAAACTCATGGCAGGTTTAATAAACAAATCATTGAAGTTCATGTAGTTGTATTCATTGTTGTTTTTCCTGAGTAGAGAAGTCCATAATATCACTGAAAGAGGTTTACCTTCCATATCCATCTTCTGTAATGCAATTGGGAAATTGTCTGCTTGAAAAAATAGGAAGAGATGTAACAGATAGGATGAATATCTGAATACTCCTTCATCAGGTAATTTAATCAACTGATAATGCATATTATCAGCAATGAATTTGAAAAAGTTGAAGACTAGTTCTGGATGTTGTCCTGGAGACAAGGTAGAGAGGAAACCTAGAATGGAGGCATCTGTAAACTCATCATTAGCATAGCCTAGAATGAATGAAAGTATGGAAATGATTTGTCTATAGCCCTCAAGAAAATCAAAAGTATCATAAGGTGGATTTACCTTAGGAAGGTTAACATGATTAGGCATGAAGTTTGAAGGATCATAAACTTCCTAGGGAAATCCAGGTCTAAATACATCTGAGTTAAATCTTCAATGGACAATGCTACTACTCGTGGATCGTGCCTCAATTGGAGCATATCATTGATGGCTTCAGCAGTTATGTAAAACATGACTTCATTATCTTTTTTCACCATGCATCTCTGGTCAGGGATATAGTGTAACTGACACAACCTAATGAAATCTTGAGCTTGATGGGTGATGGGAACCACATATTTAGGCAAGTTGGAGTCCCATACAGGTATATCATTTTCCACTTTCTTATAAAATTTCTCATGACACTAGATATGTACTTCAATTAGATCGAACTCTAAGGTAGGATCAGCAATTCTATAGTCTAAATCAATCAAGGGACTGTTATCTTCAGAGGTGACAAGTGGCTGCAACGGTCTGACTACTTCAGTGGAATATGCAGTTAATGCAGGAGTAGGTTTATCAATTTTTAAAGGTTTCGAAGCTTGCTGGATGCAGGCTTATGAGGTTTGGGACCTCCAATACTAGGACTGACTTGCTTTTTTTATCATTTTGAATAAAACTGAGCAAGATTAGACTGTTTGCTTAGTTTCTTTTGGGAAATAGAAGGAAAATTAAGTTTCTTTCGAAATAATTCAGAATCTGGGCGAGGGTTTTAGGATGAAATGGAAAGGGATTTTAATAGATTTTTCAGTAATTCAAATGGATTTTAACCGCAAAAATAGCTTTTGGATGGTCAAAAACTCTTTACAACCGAATTAGGTGGTAGTGGAAAATTCTGAGAAAATTTTGACAGGGTTTCCCCTTTTTCTTCAGGGTTTGAATACTTTTCAGATGAGTAATTTCGATCTTATATATTCAAAGTGTTTTAATTTTGTTCTTTGAAATTAAGATTTTGCAGGTCGGATTACTGAAAAATACATTGAAGAGGTATGGTTGCAGTAGAAGAGGGTTTCCAAGTTTATACCAGTCTTCAAACTGATCACATTTGCTTGGTAGAAGGTGCTAAGAGTATTCGGCAATGAATTTCAGAGGGGGAAATGGTTTTAGAACGACAAAATGGTTCGAAAATAGCTCTACAATGGTGTCTGTGAGTGATTTCTCAGAGAGCGAAGGCGCAAAGGTATGCAAATGATAAAACTAAGGTTAAAATCTTAAGCTTTATCGATATGCGAAGTATTAATTATAGGTCAAGTTGAAATGGCGGGAGTGGTTTTCACTTTGAAGGCAAAACCATTAATGGTTATCGCATTTTTCCTAGGCGGTAAATGGTTTTTCACTTTTAAAATGTGATCCAGTAGAAATAATACACGTAACAGATGGTGGTTTCACGAAACAACTTTTATCGCATAATTTTTTACAAAATTTGCCCGATCACTTTTGTTGTGTGATATTGAATACACGTCGTCGGATTTGATTGAGCGATGTGAATGGTCGAGATCTTTCGGAAAGTTGCAGGGAAACAGTAAGGTGGGGCCGGGCTTTTACGGTGAGCCATTGATCTTGAAAGATAAAGATCTACGGTGTGAGACAAATGCGATATCAGGAAAAGGTAGGGCATGAAGCAAGGGAAAGTGGGACATGGGTTCAATATTATCCATTGATTTTGATAGGGATGATCGAGCGGTTGAGGTTGAACCCGACGCTGCGAAAATGGAATGGATAATGGGTTTGAAATTTATAAAATGAGTTTATATATAGAATGGGCTGGGTTTAAAAATGTATAACCAAGGTTTGATACTTATATGAAACATGAGGTTTTACATATTATGAAGGGGAAAAGGCTTAAGGCAAAAAATAGCTTAGGCTTTTTAACCTTGGGTTAAGGGTAATCGGGGAAGGGAACAATGATGTAAGTATTTTTTGTGCGTTATTTTAAATACACAGAATGTAAATAAAATGCGCCTTTTTGTATTATTTAACTTTATTATATAGTTTTAGACTGCGGAGGGATCTAAATACCATAGGGGAAAGGGGTATATTTTTATAGGTAGTTTTATGTCAAAGGGGTAATTTCGAGATGGTATTTCAACATGTGACTAATATCTTTGACACAAAAGCATATAATAAGAAGGTTTTTTGGGATATTAAATAAAAATAAGTTATATTACTAGGACTAGGATTTTTGATAGGGAGTTAATAAAATAGGTTAAGTGTTAATATGAAAAGGGACAATGAATACTCAAAATTTCATAAATAAAACTAAGGAAAGTGAAAATTGGTGTAAAGCCTCATTTTCATAATTCATTCACTTTTACTTAGTATATCATGTTTTTTGAGAGTTTTATGCTTTATAAAATGGGGGAAGTTAATTAAATGGGATTTTATGTTACATTTAAGCAAGAAAAGAGTTCTCACTTATGAAGAAAAATGGTGATGAATGCATGGAGGGGTAAATGATGAAAATTTTCGGGATTAATATAGAAATTTAACATTTTCAACCAGTCAGTCATTGAGCCTTGGGTCCGATCCCAACAGAAGTCAAGGAAATGCCTTGAGCCTCTTTGACTAATAGTTTAGAATATCAAATTTCTATGGGGAAGGGAAATTAGTTGTTTATAGCCTGGTGAAAGATATTTACAATGATGTTTCCCACCTTTTTCTACCTACCCAGTTATTATCTTCTATTTTGATTAGGTGCATTTGAACTAGCAACCTTACAACCTTTTATTCTTTTTGGAAAGAAGTAAACTATCTAATTCTACACTTATTGCATCCAATAATCCAGATTAAACTGTTGGATTATTTTATTCTCTACCTAACTACTGAATTGTCATGATTAAATTGTATGACAATTCTTTATTCACTATCTACAACAAGTAAAATTGAAACATGATAAGTCAAGATTAAATTGTTCAACTCATCATAGATTATGGCATTTATTGACACTCTGCCATAATCATCTGCAAAAAGTAAAAGTAGTGGCATTTAGACTTGCACACTTTCATGTTTTATTAATATTTTTCTTTTGGGGTATATTATTTTTTCTAAGTCCTTTAATTTTTCTTTTAGGACTTTTTACCCTCTTTTGGATTTTTTTTCTTTTCTTTTTTACAAAATATGGGAAAATATCTTGCAGAAAGAAAAGTTTGTACATATTTACAAGACTACCATCAGTTAACTCAAAATTATGAATCCTATATTTATAGGTCACCAATAGCATGAACAGGAGAATGTCTCTGTACCAAGGGTCGTCGATTGCTACAAAGAAGAGATGTTCATCTGGTAGTGAATCATTTACTGATGATCCCTTGGTATCTCCTAGGAGATTCGTAATGAACTCTGCTAAGGTAAGTTCATTTTTTATTTTAGGGGAGCAAAACCGTAAGTCGTATTCTTGGAGAATTAATATCCAGTGGGCATACTTATGGTTCATTAGGCGGTGCCTATGCAACTATTTAATGGGATTAATATCTGCAATGACCGTAGTGGTTTTCAAGATGATGTAGTGGCGAAGTTTCTAGACTGCATGAATTAATGCTAGTTCAGTCTTTTCTTCAGGCTCATATCTTAATGTTGGGCCCGATAAGGTTTTACTGACGTAATAGATTACGTGCTCCTTCCCATCTGGACCTTCCTGGATCAAAACTCTGGCCAATGTGGACTCAGAATCTGATATATACAAGATATTATCTTTGTCATAGTCTAGGGGACTGATGAGTGGCGTTGAAGATAATGTTTCTTTCAGCGCATCAAATGCTTGTTGGGCGTAATCATACCATTTAAATGGGATGTCCTGGCGAAGGAGGCACAGGAACCCTTGAGCGCAGGTGGCATAATCTGGGACGAAGCGTCTCAGAAAATTGGCCTTACCCTGCAGGCTTTGCAATTGCCTGAGGGTTTGAGGTGGTGGTACCTCTTTGATGGCTTGGACCTTAAGGGGGTCCACACAAATCCCTTGCTGGGACACGATAAAACCTAAGAGTCGTCCTGTGCTGATGCAAAAGACACACTTGAGGGGGTTCAAGCATAGGTTGTATTGACATCATCGTTGGAATATTAATCGCAGATCCTCAAGATGGTCTGAGCACTTCTTAGAGCGGATGGTAAAGTCGTCCAGGTAGGCGAGGATAAGGTGTGCTAAGTCATGAAATGTGTAATTCATGGCCCTATGGAAGGTGGCTCCGGCATTTTTTAGGCCAAATGGCATTAATTTGTATGTGAATGTGCCCCAGGGGGTGGTGAATGTGGTTTTGTACCGGTCTATATGGCGGATTTGGATTTGATTGTACCCAGAGAATCCATCCATGAAGGATAGAGCCTCATGTCTTGCGCAAGAATCGATGACCTGGTCGATGAATGGGGTGGGATAATTGTCTTTAGGACAAGCTTTGTTGAAATCCTGAAAATTGGTGCAAACGCGTATAGTGCCTTGCTTTTCATGACGGGAACAGGGTTGGAAACCCAAGATGTATAGGCGATGAGGTAGATAAACCTGGGTTTGTGAAGCTTGTCGATTTCTCATTTTATTTCTTCTGCCTTAGATGGGTGCATTTGACGTTGTTTCTAGCACATTGGAGGTAATTCAGGCCAAGTATCAATATGGTGCTCTACGATAGTAGGACTAAGCCCAAGGATTTTTGAGTAGTCCCACGCGAAGATATCTTGATACTCTTGTAGAAATTGGGTATAAGAGCTTATTTCTTCTGGAGATTATGTTTCCCCCAGTGAGATTTCTTCGACCTTTTCAGGATTTTGGGATATGTTCACCTTAATGGTAGGTGAGATGTTTGACATATTTCCTTCCTCAAACGCATCGGGTGCTAGGATGGGGTTTTTGAACCAATCGAATTTCCCTAATGGGAGGAAACCTTTTGATTCGATCACATAGATCTCTTGTTCTTTTGTCTTGTTGGGACTGAATGTGTGCTTGTTGAGAAAGAGCGAACAGTGATGCATTGCATCCCATGGATAATATGGCTCCCTCATAGCCTCTAGGATGTCTTCATCTGAATGAAATAGGGACACTAAGGGGGATTGTTCCTGCGCTAGGTTATGTTGAATAGGGTTAATCCGCATGGAGCTAGTTGAGAGACATGAGAAGGATTCCATCATCGATGTGGTGGAACCATATGCGGTCAACAGAGTGCAAATAGATTGGGTCTGAATTGTCGTAGGTACAACTACTCTCATAGAGAGGCGGACTATGGTTGATTGCATACAGGCTAGTGTTGTGTGAAATCTCGGTATGTAGTGACAATGACGTACTGGGTGGCTGTCACCACATATCTGACATGAATATGGGACGTCCATGTTGGCACGATATACTATGTGAACTGGATACCATCATTGGAACATTTCCAAAGCTAGGAAATCAATCATGAAATGATCAAGTTCATCGCAAAGTATGCACCTTTCGATTGGGGGAGGGGGTTTGGTGGGGAGCCTTTCAGGTAATCGTCGTTCTCCCTATAGGTATAGGATGATACGAGGTTCATCTCCGACAGATTGGGTGGGTGGATCCTCTTGATAGGATCGCTCAATGGTGTGTAAGGCGTCCCTATATCGTGAGATTTCTGGGCAATGATGGGTATAGTGCCCTATTTGTTGCAGATAGCGCATGCATGTTTGGTACGCAATGCTTTACCTTTAACTTTGGTGGTAGGTTCCTTTTTATGGGAATTTGGCGTCGTGATGTCTGTCTCAGAGCGAAGGAGTGGTTTTAATTCATCAAGCTCTGGGCAGATATGGGTAGGGTGACCTATTACGTCGCATATGGCGCAAACTAGTGATTACCATTGTATGGTGGGAGTCACCATCTTCTGTCCTCTCTTCTTGGTTTTCATAGTCGTAATCACTGGCTTTGAAATGTAAATTTCCTTTGCAGGGGTGTTTTCAACCGTTTCTTGGATGGGTGGGGCCTCCTCGGGACTAAGGGGCTTCAACCCTGTGGCAGTGATGTGAGTGGCTCCTGTTCCCGTAGGGGGAATGAGATACCAAACTAGTATTGCCAATGATATGTTTGGTAACACCAATGTTGCCAAAACCTGCTGGGAGATGAAATGAGCTAGGGGGTAGAGGAAAGGGGTTTGGGAATCAGCGTAGGCTAGAGAGGCTGACGTGGCCGATGACTCGGTTCCATTACTACTCATGTCCGTGTCCTGACTAGATTTGGTGCTTGATGTGGACATCATGCACACCGGAGCCCCTATGACATTAGGTGATGACTTAGGCATAATGGGAGGATCTCCTAGGAAATATCCTAGAAAGAACGAAAGTTTGAACTGGCCGGGGCCATATTCTTGGTACCATGAAAGCGCATATGAGGATGTATCTACGTAGGGTAGAATTACATCAGTGTTTTTTATGGGTTGCTTCTCGCTATGCGTCAATTGGTCTACAGTAATGATGCGGTCCTCGTGGGGGAACATCATAATGCAAAAGATAGAGGAGGCTATGGCTTACATGGCGTATATATAACTTTTCCCAAGGAGTATATTATAATCCAAGTGAGCGTCCAAGACTTCAAAGTCTATGTGGATTGTCTTTCCAGCTAAGCAGACCGGGACATTTTGGTAGAGGCCGATGGGGGTCAAAGGATGACCATCGTATGCACTAAGCGTGATGACTGAGGCTTTTAGTCTGGGAGACCCTAAATTCTGCCAAACATTTTTTGACATGATGCACGTGGATGCACCCTCGTCAATGACACATTGGTTAACGGTGATATTCTGCACTGACACTGGTATCTAGAAGGCGACCATGGAAGGAAGGCTGGGGGTGGATTTGTCTAAGTCAAAATTCATTAGGCATGTATGGGCAGGGTCGATAGTGCCTAACGCGAAAAGTATGGATTTCCGTTGTTTTGGGCATGACTGCAATACTTCCAAAGATGACATAGCAGCGGGATATTGTTCTAAATCATCCATGATACTATAATTATGGGACACTTTGGAGTAGTTTCCTGCATGCCTATTTGGTCCCTTCGCCATCTTTGGCAATGGTTCGATAGGCATATTTGAAATGGTCAAAGGTGCAGTTAGTGCACTGGTACTTTCCCCTGACGTATTTGTGTCTGGTGGGGTGTCATAATTGTGATTCCGTGTTTGGAAAAACATCTCTTTGCCAATCATGTAGATTTCGTGGCTACTTTTCCCGAAGTCGTTTGGATTTTGTTGCTGAGTGCTTACCGTCCCTTGATGGGGGAAAGGTTCCTACATCATAGTTGTTTTCTAGGAAGATCCTCCTTGTCCTCGGTTACTCCGTAGCTTCTTCAGCTCAAGGAGATTGGGACAGTGGTGAGTATAATGGTCGTACTCACCACATATTGAACAAGAATGGTTTGTTCAAAGAGGTGGCCTTCTGCTCTATCATTGGGCATTGCTTGGCTTCTGGCTCTTATTCCGGTTGGAGTTTCCTCCAACCTGGGATCGCGGCGGGTGTTGCTGGTTGTTGCCCCCCTGTCCAGGATTCTCTTTGGTTTTTTTTTTCTTTTTTCTTCACCACATTAGGAGGGTATTTCTCCTGGTTATATCGGTGTGGTTGGTTTTGGGAAGGCTGCACAAATTTCACCTGTGCATTAGTTTGCATAGAAGGGCCTTGTGCTAGGGACTAAGCATAAAGCGGTCCCTAGTTTGCACTTGGTTGTTGGAGGGGAGCTCTTTCGTCAATGTTTCTCTCTGCGTACTGGGTCCCCTAAGCCATAGGATAGGGTCCTTTGTGGTGATACACTTGTGCCCTATTGGTCAAATTTTTCTGAGGCATATGATGACTTTGAAAACTGGGTTGCGGTACGTTCTGCGTAGAACTGTACATGTAACTGGGGTTTTGACTACTATTGCCTAGGTAATCTTGGGTGAATGACCCAATTATTTTGTCTTTAGAGTTCAACGCACCTAGCAATTCTTGATAAGTTTGCAGGCATGGGGCGTTTGGCAAGATATTGTAAATATATCCTGATTGGGTATAAATCATCTCAAGCTACTGGGCTTTCCTGATGGCGTCCTCTTCAGATATGGGCCTTTGTTGCACCACATCCTTTGAAATCTCTACAGTGAGGGTTTTTAGGAACAAATATAAGAGAAACCGATTTTCGAGTTTAGCTTTACATAAACTACGATGCCGCCTCCATTTGTGGAGATGGTCTGAGATATGGACGGCGGGGGTTTGTCTAAGATGTGTCATTAATTCCATTCCAGAATCATGGTGAATGGGTAACTGAAAATATGTTAGGAACGCGGTGGCAAGGGCACTAAAGGTTCCATGTGAAGCAGAGGGTTGCTCCACGTACCATTTCGCAGCTACTCCTGTAAGAGTGCATTGAAATAGTCTCAATCGAATAGTGTCATCAATGATAATGTTCGATGAGCACCACAGGTGGAAGGTCATGACATGATTACCTAGGTCTTCCGCTTGCTTTCCTTCGAATTTTGGAATATCCGAAGGGAGCTTTGTGGGCATGGGAGGCCATGTAGGGTTGTGTGTGATGGGATCATTCATCAGCTTGGTTAAATCGAGTAGATTCAACGAAGCTAAGAATGGTGACTGGGAGGTTGATGCCATTGCAACTTGCGAAAACAAAAAGTTCTAGTTAGGAAGAGGGTTAGTCTATGATGTACCCTGCTATGTATTCAACTGGCTTCCCAAATGAGTCACACTCCTCTGCCCCCTAGGGGTCGTGGGAGGAATGGTGTGTGGTGTGGTGTTGGGATACTGACCAGGGTTCCCAACTAAGGATGCCCCAATAAAGGACGAACCAATAATGGTGGCAGTGTTCCGTCTTTGGTGCCTAAATGGCGAAAGACCTGGAACCCCTCCCAGTAATGGGGGGAGGTCCAAAAGATGCCTAGATCAACGAGGTCCCGTTGGGTCCATTCTAGTGTCGACTAGGTTTGGTTTTGGAAAAAATTGAGAGGAGAGAGTCTATGATAAAAGAAAAATTCTGGTCACATACATAAAACAAAGCAAAAATAAAATAAATATTCACTTTAAATTAATTCTATGTGATCAAGCAATCAAAAAAGTGGTTTTTGTTTGTTTACGTATGATACTCAAATCCTAGAAGACCTATTCATCCTCACACACTCAAATGTAACTAGGCCTTGAGAAGATATCTTGGGAGTGTTGGCACAATGTCTCGTAAGAGTTGGCGACGCCCCCAGTCAACCAAAGAAAATCCACCAAGGTAAGAGTAGAGGGTCTGGCGATTGCCTGCACAATCACCTATAGGGAAAGGATGCCCTAGATTTTGCCACTAAGTACCACCATCCCACGTGAGTGTTTGATTCTTGGGCTTCTTGGTAAGTCAGCTAATAGTAGCGAGTATCAGCCAAGTCAGGTAGCCCTGACTGATACCTACCCGTACTGTGCCTAAGCCTAACCCCCTCTAAAACGGGTCTCTGTCGTGCTCTGGTTTTCTTTTCTGTGGGATGATAGGTGGATTTAAAGCTACCTAAATAGTCAAATTATATGTTTCAAGATGAAAAATTATCAAGGCGACTTATTGGATGCCTACCCCCTTGATCCTAACTTAAACTATAAATTCTTTTGTGGCCCCTGTGGGGAGAAATTAGTGAGTCTGGTTAAGTTAGTTTTAGGTGTCTTTACTTTGCTTAGTGGGTGGATGTGTGTGAGAAAAAACTGGACAAGCACATAGTTTTAAAATGTGGATATGTGATGATCCTTTTCAAAATCCCCTATTAAACTATGTTGTATTGTTCCCTGCTCAAAATAAAAATATGTGCGGATATGGGCCGCTTTCTATTTTTCCTAGTTAATCTATGTGATCAACTAAAGGGAGATGGCGAGTTGTGAATAGAGAGCGTTCTTATGCTTGCTTAGGATCACCTAAGGGCGCAAAGGCAGCAGAGATTACTTGCTCTTCTATCGATAATTCAATTCTAGTCCCGAAATCCTAGTGCAAAAATTGAACTAAACTAATAACTTTTACACTAGAAAAAAAGAAACTAGCAAAGCATGTGTGGACTTGGGCCACTTAATTGGGCTATTTATCTAGGTGTGTTGGTACCTAAATTTTCAAAACAATAAAATTTTATCGGAACGCAATTTATTTTTCCGAGCTACTTAAACTATGTGTGAACTTTGCAAAAATCAACTTGAAATAAAACTGACATTAAGCCTACAAAAAGCAGCTAAGAGTGAGCTTTCGCAAGCTGCGGGGTACCTCAACCAGTGCTAGTAGATGTATTATGGGCTGCCAAACACTTTACAAGTAGGAAAAGTTAGAAATGTGGGAGAAATTTCTCTTTCTATCTTTTGAGCGAAAAATGTTGAAACAAGCGTGATGTCTGCGCGCAGGTCGGCTCTGAACGCGCGCCCTGGGTGCGTCTGTGGGAGGGAAAAGCGTGCAAATTCCTGCAAAAGTAATTTTTGGAACTGTTCTGCTTTATTCTGTCACTTGGGATGAAATAGGGACTACTAGAGAACAAGGGGGAAATTCAACTCCACTCCATAGCACAAACAGGGGTCTCTGCAAAAAGGCACAACCACATAAACTTGGTAATAAACATTAGTGGAGTCACCAATCCTATGTTAGTGTGTTTGGTGCACGCATGTACGAAATCACATCAACTTAAGGGGTGTGGTTTACCCACCTTAAGTTATTGGTCATAGGCAGAGAAAGAAGTGGAGTCAAGCAAGTTAGTGGAACAAGCGAGAATCATAAACATACTAGATAGAGAAATAGCATGCATATATAAACTAAAACTAAACTAAAACTAAAACAAATAAACAAAAGCTCTGAATAGATTCAAACAACTGCAATAATCCAAACGGTGGATCTTCGACCCCTCTTATTGAGTGCTGGTAGGAAATGAGGATGAAACTTTAGCCCTCTTCCCAAAGGGCCCCTAGAACATGGGTTATAAGTCCCGATGCAAGGATTTTTTTACTTCCAAGCTTGCCTTGGTGCACCATCTCCCTCTCTCTATTGTGGTGGACTAAAATTTTTGGATGGCCAACAATTGAGTCCCCTCTATCTTCAGCTCCGGATCACACACTACTGGTATTGCATGGGCAATTCTGGCCAGCATAATAGTGTGTTCTCAAGTTCTTCATCTCATGGTGGCCTTATATAGGAGAATTCAAATCCTTCTTCCCTCTCCTGGTATATTGTGGATGGTGACCAAAGAGAGGGGGATGATTCCTTTGTGTGCCAAAAATATTCCATTGTGTGCTTCCTTAATGTCTAAGGAGGCTTTGGTAGTTGTCCTTAGGTGGCTTCAAGTGAGGAATCATTGTCCTGGAGTGTGCTTTTTGTGGTCCCGGAAAGTGACTTTCGCCACTTCCAGGATTGCACGCATTTTAGGTCAAAAGGCGCGCAAAGGCACTCTTCACGAAGGATTATGCACGTAAAAGAATTTATGACTTGCTCAAATTTGATTTTTCCTCAGACCTTAGAGATTTTTAAATACTTTCAAGATTCTCCAATGTCTTTCAGCCCTGTAAATTCTTCTGCATGACATTAATTAATGTTGTATTCTGCTTGTATGATTTTCCAGTGTTAACAACAGTCATATTATTAATCCATTAAGGGTAGGTCCTTTCAGAGTGGGAAGCTTGATGAAAAGAGCAGAATTTATCTTTGCCAATCTCCTCTGGGTTGAAGTTCGCATTGGGGTTCGACAGAGGGCGATTAGGCATGATGTTGTTCTTCCTAAAGAAATGATTTTGAGTTTTTCTACCTGATGTAGAGTCATTGTTCTTTCTTTTCAAATCATATACCACATTTGTTAATAGTTTTAGGGATTTCGCGATGTTCTTGAAATCGAAAGGATCCTTATCCTTGTCCCTGAATTTATTGGCTAAGGGTTGTGTCCTCTTCCCGGCCGATTTTTTGTGATCCCGGTTATCATGGTCTATGGGCCCTATTGAAAGCATGTATTTCTCAATGGCAAGGGTATTGGTGAAATTTTCTGTTAGGGTGGCCCTAGCCTCTCGTTTAACAAACACATCGATGTCCCGAGGTAGGGCTCTTGTGTAGTAATCTATGGTGATGGAATCGTCAAGGGATATGTTTGGGGGAAATTTGTTCAAGATAGTAGCAAAACGCTAGTTGAAATTTTTAACCTTCTCCTTCTTCTAGCACTTCAAGGTACTCAACTCCGTGAGAAGCATAGAAGGGGTCGTGTCCTCTAAAAAAAATTTGAGGAATGTGCAGTGGAATTGCTCCCAAGTCGAAATGGAAGCAACAGGAAATGAACGATACTAAGTAGTAGCTTTGTTTTCTAAGGTGTGTGGGAAGATTCAGCATGTTATGTTGTCGAACTGTACCCTCATCATTTGCAAGGCCAGGTAGAAATTACTAATGTGGTTTTCAGCCAGTGTTCCCGTCTTAGGATCAAACTTAGGGAGGTGCTTCTCCGGGTGTCGGGGCATGTCGTGCAGAAGACCACGGAGGCCCAGAGGAGACTGTGCCATCCAAGCTAGGGGCTGGACCCGTCTGGCCTTATGATGGGCTGGAATGAAAACATGCCCAATCTCGTTTTCGGACTCGCTTCCGGTGCCAGACCCGGAAGCTTCACCTTCATGTTCAGAGTGCATGTCTTGGTTTTGGTTAACTCTAAGATCTTCTAGGTTTCTATAATTCCTCGGGTTCCTGAAATCACTAAAGTTTCCATTGAAAAGGAAGGGTTGTCTATTTTCATTTTGGTGGTGGTGATGAGTATGGTCTATGTTTTGACCGTGCCCCGGCCTCTTCCGACCCTTCCCCCAGGTGGTTCATTCACTTGGGTGTTGTCATTTAAAGGCTGATCGGGCTGGGGATCGTTGTTTGGTTGGGTTTTGGTAACTTTAGGGCTACCTCCGCCGACCCCTCAGGGGCTGTCAGGAGGTTCGATTGAGAGCCATTTGACCACATTTGCATAGTCTTCGAGCATTAGTCTTATACGCTAAGACACATAATTGACTAGGACACCCTGGTGAGTATGATGTGTCTCGGGAGTTCGTGGAATGGACAGGGAACTAGTGGTGGGGAGGTTTTGTAGACCTCTAATGAGATCTTGGAAAGGTGAAAGAAAAAATTCCCTGAGCTCATGCCAGAAACCTACTTAGATCGCGTCCCTTATTATGGAGGCATTTTGCGCCTTGAACCGCAAAGAGAAATGCTAGAGCTGCATAAGGTCGGTCTACTCAACTTGTTACAAATTCCCCACTTTGGTCGTAGTGCCATCAATGACATCTGCATTAGACAACTGTTGGCCCTGGTTCATGAGGATGCACTTTGGTTAGGAGAGCGTATCCCAATTCATGCATGTAATATTCCTAAATTAGCATGCAGCTAATAGGAATATTAAGTTTTTCTTTTAAAATCTAGTTAGATGAATAAATGGGGAAGGAGGCTCATAAGTTGCTTAAGTAGGCATAGAATCCATCATAATGTGAAAAGGGATCATGTTAATAACTATATCAAACATCCTCATATGTGAAAAGGGTCTAAAATGTGTGGAAAAAATCAAGTTTGACCAAGTCAACAACATTATTATATGAGGAGTGGATCATAAATAAAGGCAGCTCAGTGTGAATGAAGATCAATCTAGCTAGTCAAAATGAAGACACCTTGGGTGTGAAAAGAGACAATGCATGAAGATCAAGTCAAGGTTGACTAAATCAAACAAAACTGTAAAAAGATGAGTGGGACTAATGGAGACAACGTAATTTTGGTGGAGGAGCCTTTGCATGGAAGCAACCTCATAATTGGGTGGGACCCTTGGTGAGAAAGCTCATCAACTAGATAATGGAGGGAATGGCAGCCATATGGGGCATGATTGAATATTATATTTTGTATGTGGTTTGTTTATAATTATTTCATTCTTTTGCTATTTAACTAAGTTTGTTGCACTGTTTAGTGCAAGGGTTTTCTCATGCGGGAATTCCCCACTCTTGCTTAAAGATCTTGTTTAAGAGATCTGAGGAGAGTATTTTGTGCTTTATTTCCACTATCAGGCACTTGGCCAAGCATTCACCAACAGCTACAATGCAATCCCTTGGAGAAACTACGTATTTTCAGGGTGTTGCAGTGGGAGGGGTTAAAACCCCACTTGTATGAGCTAGTTTCCCAGGAGGAGGATCAGCCTTTTCCCGGAAAAGCTAGAAAAGGGAGCTACAACCATTTCTTTGCATGATCAACCATTTTTATGTAGATATTCAGCCATACAGCATGCTTCAACCATAGATCTACAGCAAATATTTCATGTATATCATGTTTGTTAAGAAACCCTTGCCGGGTCTTCTTGGATATATGTAAAAAGGACTATATCTCTGGCTTATGCCTCATTGATTAATATAATAACAGATCTGATTTGTCTCTATATTTTTGAGTATATACCCTCAATAAACTGCGTTGTCACTTTCTGTAGTAATTTTCTGTGTTGCAGTAGTCTTGGGGTTTAAGTGTTTTTAGGTTGTTTTGAGCATGGGAGGCATGTTTAACTAGGCTATAATGATTTTTTTATGATTTCCTTTCAGATATGGTTGTAATAATGTTATATCTAATGGATCCATGGGCTGAATTTTTCTTTTAATGCTCATATTTATAAAAAAAATGTGTTTTTTGTGCATGTATTGCTAATTTTCCCATCTGGGAATATTACAGTTGTATCAGAGCTCTAATCTTGGCTCAGCCTATGTTCTTCAATCATTATGGAGTCTTCTCATGGGAAGAAGAAGATATTAAAGAGAGATCAAAGAAAACCTTTATTTTCTGGAGGAAGGAGATTCTCAAAACTTCTCTTTCAAACTCTATAGGGTATAAGCAAAGACATCAAAGAAATGAGGAGGGAAAGGCATGGAGATCCCTCAATAATAATGATACATGAGGAAAGATCTAATTCCTCATACTATGGGTGTGAGTATTCAGCAACACCATAAGATCTAAAACGCTCTACCAGCCATATGATCAATACAAGTGAGATGGAGAAAGGAGATGTGCCAAAGAAGGAGACTCTTAGTGAATATTTGCAAGAGTATGAAGCTCAATCTAAGGGGTTCAAAGATCACTTGAAATTCCAAGGGTTTTGAAATATCAAGGAGGAAATAAGCACAAGGATCAAGCAGCATAGTGTGGGTAGATTCTTTCTATATATTTTTGATGGTTCACCTAAATATCCAGTGAGGGTTTGGGTGAAGGAGCTAAACACCTATGTGCAACAACATCAAGTATCAAAAAAGGAAGCCATCAAAGTAGTAGCACTGCATTTTGAAGGTAAGGCTTATGCTTGGTGGTTGTTTGAATATTTTTCCTTAAAGAATGCAAATACATCTACTTATGCAAGGTTCATTAAGAGAGTAGTGGAAAGGTTTGATGAAAAATTTCATGAAACACCTTCTATTGAGCTTATCAAACCAAAACAAACAAAATCTTTGCATGAGTTGGAAGGATATATAAATCCAACTCCATTTCAGAAAACCATTGAAGGGGATGAAAACTTGTATACCTTGCTAAGGGAAAATTCCCCATTGCATGATGAGATTTCTTCTCAAGAGAAAGATAAGGAGGTTCCTCTTTCAAGGGAAGACCAAGATCTAAGGTCTCTTATTGATGATGAGATATCTTCAACTATTGATGAGGAGGAAGAGAATGTTGGAGGTAACAGTGTAGTAATATCAAGAGCACATCTAGTACCTGATGAAGAAAAAGATGGAGCACTTTCTCCAAGGAGAGAAACTCTTGTTCTCTTGCAAGGAGTTCCAAATAATCTCACACATGGAGATCATGGCACAATCCATGAGCAGCGTGCACCATCATTGTCAAATAGTGAGATCTTGGAGATAGGAGAAGAAAAAGAGGAGGACAAGCATCATATGATGAGAATCACACACCCTTCTCTATTTCAGAATTTTTATGCACAAAGGAGGCAGGAGGATTTGTGCAATGAAGGCAAGGACAAATCTGTCCACACATATGTACATCCTGCTCTAGGCGCTGATGTCTCTTTGTAGGGAGGCATTCCACTAGGGAGACCCCCTAAGTGGAAGAAGAATAAAGTTTTCTCTCAACTATGGGCAACGTTTACATATTTTTCTAAGGAAGGAGCCTTGGGAGAAGCTAGCACAACGCAGAGAATCTTTTATGGGTTCAAAGGAGAGGTAAGCAACTTTCTGAAATGGACATTGCTATCTCCCACTTAGCTATTTACGCTGAAAAAGGAGGATTCAGAAATCTATGATGACATGAATATGATGTCAAATAGCCACTCCATATCTTTGGGATAGCCAATGATATTCTCACACACAAAGAATATTTATGAACATAACAAGAGGATATCAACACTCTTGCATGCATGGGCCAAATTAAGGAAGTTTTGTAAGGAAAAAACTTTCCAAGGGGAGGTTGACTTCCATCTGCTTCAATCTTGTTTCAATCAAGATCAGCTGAAAGAAGGGCAGCAAAAGCAAGTTGATAGTACTCCAACATGTGACTTTGGCATCAATAATTTCAAAGAGGAGAGCCATGTTATGACAGGGGATGCATTTCAGATTTCTACAGCGTTGTCATTCTTGGGGAGCCTAGATCCTTATTGGGAGTCCCAACTCTTGATGGAATATTCCTAGAACCTCTTCACATGTAAGGTTCATTATGGGCAAGTGATGGATGGGAGGTATAAAGTAGTTGATGGAGTGATTTATTCTCATGATCAGATCTATTTGGCTAGAGACTCCAAGCTTAAGTATAAACTACTTAATATAGCCTATGAGATCTTGCTTTCTAAACCCACTGGTTTCATTAGAACATACCATACTATCTTATATGGTTTCATGTGGGAGAACTTCAAAAAGGAGATGCACTATCACATGAGAAAGTGCATAGATTATTTGTTGGTTCAGAAGGAACATAGTTCTTGGGAAGAGTTACCATCACCACCTCCTCATTCATTGGGTGTGAGAGGGAGCTCATCCATGAGATACCTCACTGATTTGAGCCAAGTGTATGGTAAGACTTATATTTCTGAACATCATAATGTATCTACTATATGCTTTTCTTAACACTCATGTACAGGGCTTTGCTCCAAGAGGGGGCACTTTTCCTTATGGGCTTCATGGGCTACTTGGGGCCATGGGCAAGGGAGATGTTGACCATTCCCTAAAATATTTTTGGGAGATGTTGTATTCTCCATGGTGTGCTTCATTAACACCAACCATCATACACCTTCTCCAAATATGTAAGAATAATGGGGCAGCAAACAAGTGGTGGAAATCACACTTGTTATATCATACTCTATGGAAATTAGGAGCAAAACTGTGTTGGTTACACATGAGGGACCATTGTCCTTCTCCTTTACTACATATGGCAGCTAGCATGACTCTAATTATGATTCCATATGCTGAAAATGTTCTTATCTTTTTTGGGAACATGGTTGGGAGGAAGACACATTGGTTGGATGTGTCCTTGGGGGAAACAAATTCCCACACTTTTTGCACTACATGTTTCAAGGGGAGCATGGGAGACTATATGGCCACTACGGTAGATCACTTGTTTCTTTATGAGGTGGGCCATATGATTTTTTAGAACACTTGGGACATGCCTCTCATGGTAAATTGGTAGGAGCTTTTCTATGAATTACCAAGCTGGGAGGTGAGTCATTTCATTTGGATGATAGCATGGATATGGGAGCCTTTCATTGTTAATAAATTTCCCCATGATTTTCATCACTTCTATCTTGAGGAGGCCATTGAATAGCAAGAAGGTTTCCATATAGTCCTTCCACTCTTTCATGAAGAGAGCCATTTGGTTTATCCACCAAATGCCAACTTACGCATTTAGGAGGAACCATTGAGAGACAGGACAGTTGTAGAATATTCAAAGCAATGGTGGAGACTATTGGATGTGGAGGCCCCAAGAAGAGGAGGGGAGATTTTGTAGCACCCTTTCAGTTTCTTGAGGGAAGACTATAATATTCCTTGAGGGAAGACTATAATATTCCTAAATTAGCAAGCTAATAGGAATATTAATTTTGCTTTTAAAATCTAGTTAGATGAATAAATGGGCAAGGAGGCTCATAAGTTGCTTAAGTAAGCATAAAATCCCTCATAATGTGAAAATGGATCATGTTAATAACTAGATCAAACATCCTCATATGTGAATAGGGTCTAAAATGTGTGGACAAAGTCAATTTTTACCAAGTCAACAACATTATTATATGAGGGGTGGATCATAAATAAAGACAGCTCAGTGTGAATGAAGATCAATCTAGCTAGTCAAAATGAGGACACCTTGGGTGTGAAAAGAGACAATGCACGAAGATCAAGTCAAGGTTGACTAAATCAAAAAGCTCTGTAAAAAGATGAGTGGGACTAATGGAGACAACGTAATTTTGGTGGAGGAGCCTTTGCATGGAAGCAACCTCATAATTGGGTGGGACCCTTGGTGAGGATGCTCATCAACTATATAATGGAGGGAATGGTAGCCATATGGGGCATGCTTGAATATTATATTTTGTATGTGGTCTGTTTAGACTTCTTGTATTCTTTGGCTGTTTAGCTAAGTTTGCTGCACTGTTCAGTGCAAGGGTTTTCTCATGCGAGAATTCTCGACTCTTGCTTGGAGACCTTGTTTAAGAGATCCGAGGAGAGTATTTTGTGCTCTATTTCCACTATCAGGCACTTGGCCAAGCATTCACCAATAGCTACAGTGAAATCCCTTGGATAAATTGCATTATTTTCAGGGTGTTGCAGTGGGGGGCGTTAAAACCCCACTTGTATGAGCTAGTTTCCCAGGAGGAGGATCAGCCTTTTCCCAGAAAAGCTAGAAAAGGGAGCTACAACCATTTCTTTGCATGATGAGCCATTTTTTTGTATAGCTTCAGCCATAGAGTGTGCTTCAGCCATATATCTCCAAAAAATATTTCATGTGTATCATGTTTGTCAAGAAACCCTTACCGGGTCTTCTTGGATCTATGTAAAAGAGACTAGATCTCTGTTTTATGCCTCATTTATTAATATAATAACAGATCTAATTTGTCTCTATATTTCTTAGTATAAAACCTTAATAAACAGTAATTTATGTGTTGCAGTAGTCTTGGGGTTTCAGTGTTTTTGGGATGTTTTGAGCATGGGATACCTATTTAACTAGGCTATAATGATTTTCTTATGATTTCCTTTCAGTTTGGTTGTAATAATGTCAGATCTAATGGATCCATGGGCTGCATTTTTCTGTTAATGCTCATATTTCTGAAAAAATATTTTTATGTGCAAGTATTGTTGATTTTCCCATTTGGGAATATTACAATGCAGCATTAATCCATCGCATCACCGGCCTACCAGCATAGGGGCCTGATCCTGGTGTTGAATTCAGAGGAAAATCACATGAGAAAGTCATGGCTGAGAAGATTATGCAAACATATGGTGTCACACGGAAGAGTCAGGCTTTGTGGTCGTTAAAATTAATGACCCCATGGTGCGCTTCGACACTCTTATTCTAGCCTACAAAATGATGCAAAAATGCAAACCCAAATAGGTCCCCTCTCAAGCAATCGTGCTCGCTAGCCAATGCTAAAAAGGGGTGATCTATAATTGGTCGAGTTACCTGTGCCGTTAGTTTCTTGAAAATGTGCAGGAGGTTCAGGAGGAAGGAGCACCCTTCCAATATGTGTGGCTATTATTACTCATTTCACTCATCGGATGGTGAACACTGGAGGATACCCAGTTCCCCGAGATTACATCGACCATGTGCAAATTTGTGTGCTACACCACACTATGGCACTCAGCAGATCCGATGCGAGTTAAGGAGAATAAAATATTCTGGGTATATATGATAGTTCATTATACCAAGTAGTGCAATCAAGGCCGCGACTATCACCAACCTTATATGAGAAATATAATATGAGCGTTGATTTCAAGGCGACGTTCCATAACATACACAACTGTGCTAAAGGTGTTATCGAAGGGGTCTGGTACGAGCTCCCTTATCTTTTGGCGGAGGATTATTTAGCGCCCACTATGGCCATATGGCTGGCGTCCTATCTGAGCCCACCAACACCTACAAAGCTGCACACTTCGACTAGCAAGGCTACATAGAAGGCCTTTGAGCTTCCCAAACAAATAATTACATAGCAGGTCACGAGAGAAAAGGATCCCAAAGAAAAAGAGGCTACTCCCACAGCCACAAAGGAAATTTTTGACACTTCTGTTATGTAGGTAAATCCCCTCTGTGGACAGAGACGATCCCTCTAGGCCTAGGGTGGGTCTAGTAACAAGGAATCATGCTAAGGTGTAGGTTCCTAGATATTGGAATGAAAGAGGACGCGATAAGATAACCTACCTGTGGTCCAATGTTGTTTTCGGAAATCGTAGTGGTGATGATAATTGCTCGCTCCCGATCTAGCAAGTCAAAATCCCTTCACTTATCACACTTGGACACTTGCAAAAATATCAGAAAACGGAAACCATATTCCACATGCTAATTTCATCCAAAATCTACTAATCAGTTAGAGAATATTATCATATTACATTTAATAGAGATAAAACACAAGACGGGAACCAGACAATAGTCACTTATATTAAAAGGTAGAAAGAAGAGATACAACCATGCTCTGACGTTGCGGTCTCCTCCAGTGGGGCTTGGGTGAAGCACGTCTCAAAGCTCGTCGGGGAATTCGGACGGGAAAGGGACCTCTCGATTTATTTCTCCTTGTTCTACATTCTCATAACTCGGTTATTCAACGATGACTTAGTCTCTCAAGTTCAGCACTTCAGTTGTATAATTCTCTTCGTTCAGCTTCAGTCATTCAGCTCTGGCTCGTTCATCTCTGACTCGTTCAACTATTTTTCATCAAGAGAGATGGCTTCTTTATATAGAGGCAAAGGAGGAGGTTGGGATCCCTACAAATGTGGAAGGGAGGCCTATCCTCTAGGAGTGTTCCAAGGGAGGTGGAAACTACTAACTAAAGGAGGAGGCCCGTGATTGTTTCAGTTCAACCACTCCCAATGACTCATCCCCGTGGTGGTTGGAATGGAAGCTCTGCCTCTATTTTTAAAAAATATTTCATAAATAGCTCGACGCAGGCATCACACTGTGACAGAGCGCTAAGTGGCACGGGCTTAATGTAAAATTCCCAGGTTGGTGCGAAGAGATAAAGGGCTACTCACGCCAAGGAAAAAATAGGGATTTTCACAACTCTGCTCAAGAAAATGTCAACAAGGAGAATGTTTCCTTCATCAAAAGGGATGCAAAGATGTAATTTGCAAAGCATGACACTGTGCATTGGTCACAAAGATGACCCTTAAATGTGCGAGTTGGGGATTGTAGGGATAGTGACAAAATTTTGTGTAACAACTTCCACTGCACCAAACAAGAATGGTATTGTGCCTAAAGAAATAGGCAAGGTTGATACCTCCAAGGGGGTTAAGCGTGGTGGTCAGGTCATTGACAGAACAAGGAAGAAGAAAAAGGGTTCAAAACAAGCAAGGTTGGAGGCTCTAACGCGAATCGAAGATGATCTCATAGAAATAGCCCACATTGTCACATCTGCGATAGAGTATCGTTGGATAGATATAGAGACCCTGTATAAGACCATGCTCGAGAGTGTATAGAGCGGCTTGCAGGAATTCAAAATTTCAGGCGTGCCAGATACAAGAGAGACCCTGTATAAGACCATGCTCGAGAGTGTATAGAGCGGCTTGCAGGAATTCAAAATTTCAAGCGTGCCAGATACAAGAAAGCATGCCTCAAGTGAGCTGGTCCAGCGTACCTGTCACCAGCACGCGACCCTTGGGAGTTTCCCTACCAGTCTCTAGGGTGGTGAAATTTATTCTATCTCCTTGCCCGTAGTTCAAATGGATGCTCAATGACATCTCTAGTTCATGGGATCAGGTGATGTTGACATTAACATTTTTGTGTTACCTACAATTAAATTATACTTGCTTCATTCAGTAATTACAGATGAGCTGCAATGCCGAGAAACGATTGCTCACACCTAGACCAGGGACGCCTAGGAGTAGGTTGTGCAAGCTCACCAGTAGCAGCAACAAGCATAAGCCACCTGTCATGACGCTGAAGCCCAGTGCGTAGTGCTAGAGGAAAAAATCCACCACATCTGCCAAGATATTCCAGATGTCTTAGCCACCGCAGCGCCCGCTGAAAAGTTTCAAGGAAGGGCTGCTGCGATAAAAGCAGTGTGCGAGGAGGTTCACACTATTAGGACTACATATAAGCAACATATCACAGACCTCCAAACCAATTTGTAGCCTGAGACACCCTTGGAGGTTCACGCATAGTGGGTTGTCGAAGTCTAGAAGGCCAAGGATAGCATAATTGTCACGGTTACCCAGTGTGACAGCCTTTTGAAAGATGCTCTGAATGTGTGGTCCTCAGTCCAGAATGATCTGGTTGCCCAATAGTTGCATGATTATCTCAGCCATAAGGAGTAAAATTTTGAAGAAATCAGAATGGTTTCACCTACATTTGTCCTCCCGCAACGCCTCGCTCAAGTACAGGAGTGCATAACCATCCAGACGAATATTTTTTAGTTGTGCAAAAAAGAACAAGAATTGATAGAGCGCATGCAACCATGGGTCGAAGAAGCACTGCAGCTTTCGCAAACCTTGGACAGTACTTTGAAGGTCATCCAAAAATCCCAGTGTAGCATAGATATGGCCGTTAAAGGGCCTACCACTGAAAAATGGTGCAACAGGCATAGATTGCAGCAGCGCAGAGTCTGGCACTAGTGCTCCCTCTCCAGACCTCTGTAAAGACGCTTCAAGCTAAGACGAAGGAGCTAGTTCCTTAGTGACTCGGGATGAGTCACATGTTTGTGTTGGGGGCCTGTTGGAGCAAGGTCCCCTGAGGAACAAGTTTCAAAGCTCCATTTTTGGGTAATAGTGTATATGTGCACTGCGCAAAGGGAAGTCAAGGGGGATTTGGGTCGTCAAAGTCCCCTATTTTTGTGTAAATTAACTTTAATGTAAACTATGGGTCTCAAACCATGGTTTGAGACCATAGTATCTGTGCGCTAGGCATATTATAAATACATAGAAGATGTCTAAGCTAAGTAGTTAATGAAGGTAAAAGATAGCTTATGCTTCTACTTACAAATAGTCTATAAGAGTTTCATCGAGTTAGGGTTGGGTAAAAGGCTCCTATTGGTTGTTTGCGTGGAGACCTAGTCCTGGCTGTGTGAGGAGTCTGTTGGATTTGTGCGTGGAATGGATAGTAAGGATTTTCCAAGCGTTTCTGAAGAAAAGTTGATGTATTGACAGATCTGAATAATTAATAGAAGGAATTGTTTGGCGAACTTCCTGTGTTATGAATCTGTGCTATTTATTGTTATGCTTCAATGAGATCACACTCTCTATTTACTTACTAATGAATGCGCCTAGCTGATTGATGTGTTTATGCATGAATACTAATTTATGTTAGGTAAGAGTGAGATCTGGTCCTGATCTGTTTTCTGCGTTGAGAAAACCCTATTTTTGTGATATTTTCTCTATGTTATGTCATAGCTATTGCGCTAGATATGTGGACAACTTACAATTAGATGCTGAAAAATTATAGATTTTTTTAAGTCTGTGATTGATCTAGATCTTGAGGAGAGGCCCCCAAGATCTAAAAATTTGAAATGGATCTCACAAGATCTGCAAAATTAGAATGCCAGAAGAAAAAAAAAAAAAGAGAGAATACAAAGCAAATAAAACCACAAAGAAACTTATTTTATTAAAACAGAGAATAACTGTAGAAGCTACATTGTGGTGGACAATCTGTCCTTTTACAAAGTGAGGCTTGTTATTTATATCCTTTTTTTTAGTTACAATACCATGGGTAGATACCATAGGTGGATACCATGGGTCGACACCATGGGTCAATACCATGGGTGGATACCAATTACAATACCATGGTTAAATTCCATGTGTGGATGAATACCATGGGTCAGTTCCATTTACAATACCATGGGTGGATGGATAACATGGGTGGATAAATACCATGGGTGGATGCCATTTTCCATTCAGATCATTCCTCCCTCTTTAAGAAGCAATGGTCCCCATTGCGTGAAGTTCCCTCTTGAGCAGCCTTTGTTTAATATGAAGAGCCACTGAAGATAAGGGTTTTGTGTAGTTAACCCATAGTCGTGATGAACGAAGATCCGAGGATAGAGATACCCTGTAATGCTTGTGACCAACTGTGATATTGACAGTGTGCGGCATAACAAATGGACTTACTATGGATGAACCAAAACCATGACAAACGAAGATCCGAGGATAGAGATACTCTGTAATGCTTGTGACCAACTGTGTTACTAGCAGTGTGCGGCCTAGCAAATGGACTTCGATGAGAAGGATTTTGTGTAGTTGACCCATAACCGTGATATGATATTGGGGCAGTTCTTACTCAACAGGGGCATCCAGTGTCATATCACAGTGAGACATTGTCTGACACAATTTGAAAGTATCCCACTTATGACAAAGAAATGTATTCCATTGTGCAGGCTTGTCAACAATGGAAGCATTACATTTTGGGGAAGGAGACAATCATCCACACAGACCACTGACCCTTGCAGCTCATAAATACACAAGGGAAGTTGCAGAACAATCACCATCAGAAGTGGTCCACATATCTGCAACAATTTCATTTGAACATCAAGTACAAGAAGGGTAGCACCAATAATGTTGCAAATTGCCTCAGTCGACCACCGATCGTGGCCATAACCACCGTTCTCAACTCTTGTGGGCATGAGACTTCTGATTGGCTGCTTCTCTACAAGAGCGATCTAGAATTCAGCTACACATACAAGGCACTCTTGGGGGGTATGCAAGTTCCAAATTTTCACCTCCAAGATGCACTATTATGTCACCTGGGACACCTATGTGTTCCTTCAATTGAGCATGCCAAGATGATATGGGAAGCGCACTACAGTCGAGTCACTGGGCATTTTGGGGTCAAGAAAACAGTGGCAATACTGCAAAAGTATTTCTATTGGCCGAACTTTCGACAAGATGTCGGGAAGTACATCAGATACTACACTGCTTGCGTCATTTCCAAACCGAACATCAAGAAGCAAGGGCTCTATACTCCGCTACCTACCCCTAGTCGACCTTGGGAATCCATATCCATGGATTACATGTCAGACCTTCCTTCTAGTAAGCATGGAAATGACTGTGTTTTCATGGTCGTCGACAGATTCTCAAAGATGGACATTATGGCGGCTTGCAAGAAGAATATCACAGGAGAAGCTACTGCTAAACTCTTCTTTGAACGAGTGTGGGTGCACTTTGGGATCCCACAGTATATCTGTTGGAAATATGATGCAGAGTGTTGTCCTTGATGGCAACCCACTGAATGAAGATGAAGACATGCGACTGTTGACATGTATTGTCCTTGATGGCAATCCACCTGATGAAGTTATGCTTGACTTGATGGACTTGTTAAATGATGTAAATCTGAAGTGATATGATGTTTGTTGATGATATGATGTTGAGTGTTGTACTTGAAAGGCAACCCTCTTGATGAAGATGATGACAACTTACTTGATGAAGTTGTGCTTAAGAGAAGATGTTCCTGATGAAGAAAATATGATGTATCTACAGTGTGTACAAAAGGCAATGAAGAAAGGATTTCAGAATGTACTCAAAGTATGATGAAAAAGAGTATGTCTCTTGGTATACGCGGATTTGCCTAGGGGAAGTCGCGTATGCACGCGGAAAAGAACGTGCCAAATAGCGTATGGGCTAAAGCGCTCAAAAAGTGCAAAACCAAGGGTAACCACCATGGTATTGACCCATTGTATTGGGTAATGATCCGCCTAATTGACCCCGTCCAGGTAGTTTTGGGCTTATGGTATTGTTTTGGTCCATGGTATTGAAAAAGGGGCTCGTGGTATTGAAAAAGGATAAACATATAAAAGGAGAAGAAATTCATTGTGCACAATGTGTGTGTGAGAGCAAGATGTCTGAGCTTGAATGAATACTTCTCTGTGAAGTATATCTGTATGGAAAGGGTAAAGGTTTGATGATAGATCTGAATCTATGAAGCACTTATGAAGAAATGATGAAGCGGGATCTTTAGATCTGAAATGTACTTGTATTTGCTAGATCTGTTTATGGAGTGATTAGATCTATGATGAGGCGAACATCTAGGCGAACATCTGTCTGAAGCAAAAGGGTAGATCTGAACTGAATATCTGATCTGATGAAATATGCTGCTCTGTAAAGATTGAAGATCTATACGCTACTTCGCCGCGGAGGAAGCGCGTATATGTCACCGCCTTCTATGAAGTAAAAGCTGCCAGACAGCGCAATGAAATATATACCGAGACTGAGGTATACGCCGGTATGTGTGATTCGAAGGCGGATATACGCGACATCAAGAAGTAAAGGAGTAACCAGGGTTTGGCCGGGGCGAAGGGGTAAAGGAAATATCCGATCTATTCCGCCGTGCTTCTCGCCATCCCGATCCGTATTTTGATATGTATCTCGCTGGTGATTATGGTTGTCTAAAAGTATGGAAAGGGTCCAAATCTGAAAATATGATGAAACGTGGCCTGCAAGTGTTGTTCTATTGAAGTTGTTGGATCCAGTGTGAAAATTGATGAAACGTGGTCCAAGGTGGTGTTGAAGGTTGTAGCCTTCAGTCAGGGGGTCGTAGCTCCCTTCCAGGTGAGGCTGGTAAACGAGATCGGGGGGTCGTAGCTCCCTTCCAGGAGAGGCCGGTAAACGAGTCAGGGGGTTGGAGCTCCCTTCCAGGAGAGGCTGGTAAACGAGCGCAGGTGGGTGCCTGCGTGCTGGTCAAGTCTGCGCCAGCACATATGTTGTAATATGTTTTCTCTATAATAAAATATTGAAGGCTGAGCAACTGCAGCGGTGGTTTTCTCCCGATTTGGGTTTCCACCTAAAAATCCTGGTGTTCATGTGTGATGGTTTATTCTGTTCTTACTGCACATGTTTACTGTTTATTGAACATCTGATGAATGAATGATGGAATAATATAAGTGAAGATTTAATGACAGATCTAAATCTCTGTGTATACGCTAGTTTCATAAAGGGGATCCGCGTATATACGCTAGTTTACCGAAGGAAAGTAGCGTATGGGTTTTAAGGAATGAAAAAGTAAAAAGATTTGATTATGCAGTAAATACTGATTCACCCCCCCCTCTCAGTATTTTTCCCAACAATTGGTATCAGAGCGTGGTCCTTCTGCAGAAGCTTGATCGCTTGAAGGAGATCCGTAACAATGGGAAGTAAGAAGAATGAGGAACCTCTACAATCTGAAACTGAAGAACTTGGAGCAAAAATCTGGTCTGTCATAGAACGTCTACAAGCAGATCTCGAAGAATCAAACAAGAAGAATGAAGAATTTAAAGCTGGAATCATCTCTCTACTAGAAGATCTTGAAGAATCAAATAAGAAGAATGAAGAACTTGAAGCAGAAATCATTTCCCTCAAAATAGGTCTCGAAAAATCCAACAAGAAGAATGCAAGATTTGAAGCAGAAATCATCTCCCTCAAAGAAGATCTAAAAGATTCAAACAAGAAGAATGAAAAACTTGAAGCTGAAATCATTTCCCTCAAAGAAGACCTGGATAAATCAAATAAGAAGAATGCAGAACTTGAAGCAGAAAACACATCCTTGAAAGTAGATCTCGAAGCATCAAAGAAGAAGAATGAAGAGCTGCAACAAACATGTGAAGAAAACGGAAATTGGTTGAAAGAAGAAATTCTAAATCTGAAGGATCAAGTAGAAGATGGAAGAAGGAAAGAAGAAAGCATGACAAAGCAATGTCAAGCCCTGGAGGTTGAGGTAAACATTCTCAAAGGTAAATTAGAAGAAAAGGTTAAACTTTTGAGGTTTCATGATAGTACTAATATTTTGGACAATATTCTGAGTAATCAAAGGTCTCCTGCTATCAAACATGGTCTTGGTTTCCATGAAACTATTAAAGGAGAATCTAGCTCACAAGGAAGTGCTAAAAATTCAGAGGATGTCAAAGCAAAACCTGAAGTGTTGAAAGAGACAAAAGATCAACCAACAATCATGAATTCTCAAAGGAATTCACTCAAGAACATTGAATGTTTTAAATGTCATAATTATGGGCATGTTGCAGCAAATTGCAGAAGCAGATCATTTCAGCCTCAAACAAACAAATCCTACATAGAAAGGTACTCTAGTTTCTTCAAGGGATATTGTTTCTCATGTAACATGTATGGACATAAAGCAGTTGATTGTAAAAGGAGGAAGATTATAAATACTCATTATGATTCTTATGCTTATTTCTCTGGTCACATGAGATGTTATTCTTGTAACAAGTATGGACATGTAGAAAAGGAATGCATGTTGAATAGATATGAGAAATTGGATAACTTCCAGCATACAAATAGAAAGTTCAAACAAATCTGGAAGAAGAAGGAGGACCGATCAGAAACGTAGGGAATTCATATCCTACTGCAGTCGTCCGCTTTTGAAGCTTACTTCTCTGATTGACTGCAGGAATGATGTGGGATACATAATGAGATTTAGTAATGTATCGTCACAGGGGGAGCAATGCATGATGTCTCTCATGGTTGATTTGATTATTCTGGTTATGTTTACTTCTGACAGTGCATCTGATGTGAAAAGGACAGGTACAGGAGGTACAAGCTCAGAAGGAAATGAAGGAGGATAAAAATTTTCTATGCTTCACCTTCCATACGCGGGTCCTATGAAACAAAGTCGTGTATACACGCGAGTTCCAGCAGACACAGTCGCGTATGCATTGATGATAAGAGAATTTGTCTGGTAGCTGAAGATCTGGAGCAGAGGCTCAGGGGGAGCATCAGTCTGACTGTTAATAACTGTGTTATTGACTCAGAAACAGCTTAATTTCTCAGTTCTAAATGATGATATGATGCTTAATGTCTTATGTTGAAGATTATGGATGTGTCTTGTTTGTTGAATGAAGAGAATTTGTTGCTGAAGTGAAAGAATTATAATTCAGAGATAAGGATAGATCATGCAGAAATTGTTGCTGATGACTTGCTGTTGAAGGTGTTTTCAGATTGCACAAGTTAAGAAGGAGCACTGGTTTAGGGGGAGCAGCAGGTTGAATACTAACGATTGCATTGTTGGCAATATGATTGCTTATTATCTGGTTTTTGTGATGCTCATGCTCAAATGAAGATGACCTGGTACATGGTTCATTATGATGAGTTTTTGAGCCCTGGTTGCTGATAAGTTAAATCTTGAAGATCATGGTGATGTTGGACCACATGGATGATTGCTTGACACCTATGTGAAGATGTTGTTCTGACATGAGAATCTTTCTTGGAAAGATTGTATTAATGCTGCAAAGAATCTAAAGGCTTGGTTACTATTGTGCTGATGCTACAACCGTTGGATGACGCTTGAAGACACAACTACACTATTCTATCTATCTGTAGTCCAGGGAAGCATTCAAATGTCTCAGAAAGAAGCTGAACACTGTCTTTGCCTTACAAAGAATCAGATCCGGTTGAAATTTAGAAGATGGTTTGGGATACGCGGGTTTCCTGAAACACAGTCGCGTATGTACGCGAGTTCCTGCACATAAAACCGTGTATGTTTGGTTGCTGACAATTTTTTGGTTGGTTCAGCATTCCTCAGCACAGCTGCAGTGCTGTCTGGTATCTCTGATACTGTTTGGTATCTCTGGTGGTATTCCGCTCTCAGCACTCGTTTCTAATGTTTTGATGAAGATGCCTTGATGATTTGTTGGTGGAAGTTTTCAGGATGCACAAACTAAGGGGGAGCCTTAGTCTTTTGGAAAGATTGCTTGGTTGCATAGATTCAGGGGGAGCATTAGTTTTTCTGAGTATAATGCATTGCTGGCATTATGGTGGTTCTGATACATGATCTCTCTTGAGGTATTTTTGGTATTAATTATGAAAATTCATATTTGTACTTTGATGAAAAGCTCTGGTTGAGACCCATGTTGTAAAATTGTAATATTCAGTCATGTAAGGACTTGTCAATTTGTAAACCCACTTGGTTGAGTAGCTGAGTCATATTTGTAAACCCACTTGGTTGAGTAGCCGAGTCATGTTTGTAAACCCACTTGGTTGGGTAGCTGAGTTGAAATGTGTAAACCCTCTTGGTTGGGTACTTGAGTCTTATATGTAAATCCACTTGGTTGGATATTTGATGTAAGTATGAGTCTTTTCGTGATAGGAAGTTCATAGAGTCATGTACTTCATTGAAAATATGTTTGAAGATTCAGCATGAACTCAGGGGGAGCTTGGTCACTTCAGTATACATCTGATCTGCAGAACGCTTCTTCTACATGAGGAGAAAAGGGGGAGAGTGTGTTGGTTTTGATCTGCTGGTTTTGTCCTTTGCCCTTGATGTCAAAGGGGGAGAGTGACATGGTGTTTGAATGAAGATAATGATGTGCCCTTTACCCTTGATGTCAAAGGGGGAGAGTGACATGGTGTTTGAATGAAGATAATGATGTGCCCTTTGCCCTTGATGTCAAAGGGGGAGAGTGACATGGTGTTTGAATGATGCCAAAAATGGAAAGAGTGACATGGGAAATAGGGAGAATAACATGGTGTCATTGTATTCTTAATGTATCTATCCGTTGTGGTAACCAAACACCATCGTGGTTGCCATCAAGTCCAAAGGGGAGATTGTTGGAATATGATGCAGAGTGTTGTCCTTGATGGCAAACCACCGAATGAAGATGAAGACATGCGACTGTTGACATGTATTGTCCTTGATGGCAATCCACCTGATGAAGTCATGCTTGACTTGATGGCCTTGTTAAATGATGTAAATCTGAAGTGATATGATGTTTGTTGATGATATGATGTTGAGTGTTGTACTTGAAAGGCAACCCACTTGATGAAGATGATGACAACTTACTTGATGAAGTTGTGCTTGAGAGAATTTGTTCCTGATGAAGAAAATATGATGTATCTGCAGTGTGTACAAAAGGCAATGAAGAAAGAAATTCAGAATGTGCTCAAAATATGATGAAAAGAGTATGTCTCTTTGTATACGCGGATTTGCCTAGGGGAAGTCGCGTATGCACGTGGAAAGGAACGTTCCAAGTCGCGTATGGGCAAAAGCACTCAAAAAGTGCAAAACTAGGGGTAACCACCATGGTATTGACCCATTGTATTGGGTAATGATCCGCCTAATTGACCCCGTCCAGGTAGTTTTGGGCTCATGGTATTTCTTTGGCCCATGGTATTGAAAAAGGGGCTCGTGGTATTGAAAAAGGATAAACATATAAAAGGAGAAGAAATTCATCAGGCACAATGTGTGTGTGAGAGCAAGATGTCTGGAAGCTGAATGAATACTTCCGTGAAGAATATCTCACAGAGTGGAAAGGGTAAAGGTTTGATGATAGATCTGAATCTATGAAGCACTTATGAAGAAATGATGAAGCGGGATCTTTAGATCTGAAATGTACTTGTATTTGCTAGATCTGTTTATGGAATGATTAGATCTGTTATGAGGCGAACATCTAGGCGAACATCTGTCTGAAGTGAAAAGGGTAAATCTGAATTGTACATCTGATCTGATGAAGTATGCAGCTTTGTAATCATTAAAGATCTATACGCTACTTCGCCGCGGCGGAAGCGCGTATACACACGGCTTCTATGAAGTAAAAGCGCGTATGCGCAATGAAATATACACTGAGGTATACGGGTATGTGTGGATTCGGGCGCGCGTATACGCGACATCGCTGAAGTAAAAGCGCGTATGCAAACTAGGGTTTGTCGAAGCAAGGGGTATGAACATCTGATCCGTTCGCCCAGGAGCTTCTCGCTATCTGGATCCGTATTGATATGTATCCGTTGCGATTTATGGTTGTGCTTAAAAGTATGGAAAGGTCCGTGTTGTGAAAAAACATGAGATGAAAGGTGGCCTCGCAAGTTGTGTTCTATTGAATTTGTTGGATCCGTGTGAAAATTGGATGAAACGTGGTTAAAGGTGGAAGCCGAAGGTTGAAGCTTGGGCCAGGGGGCTCGGAGTAGCTTCCTGTGTGAGCTGGTAAATTTGACCGGGGGTCGAGCGTTCCCTTCCGTGGGAGAGGCCGGCAAATCCAGCCGTGGGGTTGGAGCTCCCTTCCAGGAGAGGCTGGTAAACGAGCGCAGGTGGGTGCCTGCGTGCTGGTAGGAGTCTGTACCAGCACATATGTTGTAAGATGTTTTCTCTATAATAAAATATTAAAGGCTGAGCAATGGCAGTGGTGGTTTTCTCCCGACTTAGGTTTCCACCTAAAAATCCTGGTGTTCATGTGTGATTCTTTTTGTGATGGTTTATTCTGTTCTTACTGCACATGTTTATTGTTTATTAAACATTTTATGAATGAATGATGGAATGATTTAAGTGAAGATTTAATGACATAATTAAATATCTGTGCATACGCGAGTTTCATAAAGGGGATCAATGGAGACACGCCAGTTTACCTAGGAAAGTAGCGTATGGGTTTTAAGGAATGAAAAAGTAAAAAGATTTGATTATGCAGTAAATACTGATTCACCCCCCCCTCTCAGTATTTTTCCCAACAATATCATATCAAATCACGACAGCAGGTTCCTCAGCACATTTTGGTCCAGCCTCTAGTCAATGTTGGACACCAAGTTCACCAAGTCCACAGCTTTCCATCCCCAAATTGATGGCCAGACAGAGGTCGTCAACAGGATGATTGTACACATTCTATGCATGTACAATTCAAAGCATCCATGCACATGGGATGAGATCCTTCCCTATGTACAACACAGTTATAATCGAGCTCTCTACAGCTCAATCGGCCATAGCCCCTTTCAGGTGGGCTTGGGATTCCAGCCACTATGTCCCATTGACGTAGCCATGCCATTTGCAGCTGCTCAGGCCAATTCAGCTCATGTCCAGTCTGAAGTTGACAAAGCCAGTAGCTTCATCGAGCGCATTCAACACATCCTCCAACAGGTTCATGATATATTGGACAGAGCCAATGCCAAGTACAAGCAACGCCATGATCAACACCGGGTGCCACACAACTTCCAGGTGGGTGACAAAGTATGGCTACATTTGCAGAAGGAGCGCCTCACTGGACCCCACCGCAAGCTTCGCCCGCTCCGATATGGGTCGTACACCATCACCAAGGCTATAGGGAACAATGCCTTCGAGCTCAGTATTCCACCATTCCTTGGTCTGCACCCAGTCTTCAATGTAGACCACCTTCATCCCTACTTCCCACCTCTATTGGAAACCTCTGACATTGCAGAATAACTCACACCAAAAGAGTTAAACCCAGACTATATGGAACAGGCCACAACAGACTGTATCATGGACATGAAAATCAAGAACGCTCGCTGACAGAAGATCCAACTGTATCGGGTTGTCAAAGCTAGCCAACTCCTGCACCAAGGCAAGTGGTTCACTAGGGACCAAGTCGAACAAAATTTTCCTCATCTCATGGAGGAACTCAACGCACGGGGGACTATTAAGCTCGAGGAAGCCCCCAAGATTTGGGTGTGAATTGAAATGGATCTCACAAGATCTGCAAAATTAGAATGCCAGAAAAAAAGGAGAGAACACAAAGCAAATAAAACCATAAAGAAACTTTTTTTATTAAAACATAGAATAACTATAGAAGTTGTTAAACACCATGTTAAGCACACACATGGTGTATGAGGAAGATGAACACACACACAAGAGACTCAACACACAAGAAAGATACTTGAGGCTTTTCTGATGTTTCCATTATACATGATGTACATTTATAATACAATGGTGTGACTCTTTGGTTTCATATTCCAAGGTCACTGACCCATTGTGACTTTTCCCATTCCAATACACCCACCATAAAGGATTAGAACACATCCCCCCTTAATCCGAAGGGGTATGTGTGAGTCCAAGAAAATAGTTGTAATACAAATTTGCAAAGTATACATGGCAACACTTGGGCTGAATCAACTCTCTGAAATGTTGGAAAAAAGAGGTGGTTTAAGGATGACCACCAACACTGGAACGCAAAACTTGTTGCAGTTCCCGGAACTCTTCCAAAACTGGCAAGAAGCTGAAAGCTTCTGCTAGAGGAATTGTCCCTCATAAGAAAGGGAGACCTTCAACCTAAAAGAATGGAGGTATACTACCTGTGATGGTTTTATGGTTACCAACAACACTGGAATGCTTGAAGCATTTCCTGGAACTCAACCAAAGCTGGCAAGAAGCTGAAGGCTTCTGCTAGAGGAAGTGTTCCTCATATATGAAAGGGAGACCTTCGACCTAAAAGAAGGGAGGTCTACTACCTGTGATGGTTTTAGGTTATCCATCAACCAAAGATGATGGTTTAAGTTTTTCCACCAACCGAAGGCATGCTCATGGGCATCTGTGTCTCTGGCTACATCTTTGAATCTGGAATGACGAATTGTGGCTCAGGCTCGCTTGAACTACTGTGTCTCTGGCTACAACTCTAAACATGGAATGAGAGATTGTGGCTCAAGCTCGCTTGATCTGTCGTCGAAGCTTGTACATGACCACCATTTCCCCCCTGTCAGGGACATGGTGAGATGATGGAAAAAACTCAACTGCAAGTTTGCTCAATATCCGTGAACAAATTCTAACATGTGTCGTAAACATCCTCTTGGCTGCCGACGCCCATTGCCAAGAAGCGATCCATCCAAGATGAATCTTTGTTCTTGCAAGAGGCTTGTTTCTGAAGCATTTGTCTGAAGCATGGGTGTGTTGACCACAGTGCTTGCATGGATGAAGATCAAAACAGTGATCTTTCATATGACCAACTCGATCACAGTGTTGGCATTTTAAGATATGTGATTGTTGTTGTGGAGCAGGATCTGAAACAACTGCAGGTGAACTGTCATACATGAATCCGACACTCTGAAATATGATGGGCTTGGTGTAGTCTGCAATATGAAAGGACACATCCTTGTCATATCCAAGACCAATTCGGTGCTTGTTGTGGACAAGCTCTTCCCAAGGTTTGATGATGGGCTTGAGAAGTGCAGGCTGAGCTGCTGCATCTGCATGTACATCTGCTCTAGTACAAGGAACTGAATGGGGATCAACTGCAAATTTATCTTCTTTCTTCTGATGAGATTCCTTCACAATCTTCTGAACAAAAACAAGTTCAGAATGGTGACTCTTTTGCTAAAGTTCGTCTTGTTGGAGCTGAGTTTCCAACTGCAAAAACTCAATCTTTTCTTATGCATCTAGCAAACAACTTTGAATATTACAAAGAGCATCCTTGCTCATTTTTATCATGTCATCAACATTGAAATGAATGAGGCTATTAAACAACACTAATGCCTCATTGATTTTAGCCATTTCAACAACTTAGGCTCAAAAATTGAAAGGGTGTCGGCTTCAACCGAAAATGCACCCATTTACAATGTGACTCAACTTCCTTTCAAAAATACAAATGACTTATAGAAATGTCAAAGTACAAAGTGTGCTCCTCAAATGATGGAGGACAATCAACAATGAGTTACATCAACAACTCAAATTTACTCATTGCAACTATGAATAAGATGCAAATACAATTTCAATAACTCTGCAAAAATATTTTGTAAATGTGCAATTGAAAACACTTGTGCAAGAGGCCTTTAAGGCGACTGATTTTTCCTTCAAAGAGTTGTTTTCAATGATGGCAAACTTGTCTTCAAATGTCAATTTCTTCAGAAAATCACCCTCTTATATATGCCACAAATCATAAAATGTCAAATCTGCAATTTATCATTTTCTCATTATGTCATTTCCTCTTCCGTTCTGCTGTTCATGTCTTCTTCTTCCTCTCTTTCCGTTCTTTCTCTCTCTCTGCTGTTTTTTTTTTAAATTAATTAAAATTAATTAAAAATGGGGGAATTTAAAAAGGGAGGGGAATGTATTGAGAAGGGAGGGAGTATTATATGGAGGGCGGGCATATATTAAAATAAAATTAAATATGAAATTTAAAAAGGGTGGGAGAGTGTGGAGTTTAGAAATATGGAATTTTTTTTTGTATTTTTCTTTTTTAATTTAAATTATTTGAGATTAATTTAAAATGGAGAGCCAAATTTATATGGTGGGGGGGTGGATATTTAAAAAATTTTAAATTTTTAAAAAAGCTGAAAAAGAAATTTTAAAAGGCTAGAGAAATCGCTGAGAAGGCCAAGCTAGGATAGCAGTGAGGGGGAGGGGTTTTGAAATGGGAGTAGGGGAGTACGGGTGAGGGACGAGTGTTAATCGCTGAGATAGCCGTGAGGTAGGAGTGATAAGGTGGTGGGAAGGGGGCGTAGATTTGTTTGAAGCGGCAGACGGGAATGAGGGGAGTTGTAAGGGGAGGTAGGGGGAGGTTAGGGGAGTGAGGGGGTGTGGGTAGGATAGGGCGTAGGGAGGGTAGGGAGTAGGGAGGAAGAGTCGAAGGGGGTCGGCGGTGGAGTAGCAGCCAGGGGCCGAGTTGAAGTGGGCCGAAGGGAGAGTTTCAATGCGAGCGGGAGAGGAGTGTTGTAGTGTAGGGGGAATGGGAGTGCGGCGGCAGGGGTATTGCAGAGGGCGCGAGGAGTAGTGGTAAGGTGAGCGGTGTTGTATGGCGGGTGTGGAAGCCGTGTAAGGGGGCGGGGGGGCAGATTTAATATTTTTTTTTTTTTTTTTGAAAAATTAAAAAACTGAGAAGGGCGTATGGAATTGGAGCGCTGGGACTGTGGGTTGAGTGCCGGGTTGAGATTTTGTACTTGGGAAGTGAGGGTGGGCCATAAGGCCGAGTTTTAAAAAAAAAATATTTTTTATTTTTTATTTTTTATTTTAAATACAACAGAGAAGAATAGCAGAGGACAGCAGGAAATTTATGCTTTTCAAGAAATATACAGCAGAATAATTTGCAGAGATTGCCAATAAAACTTCGAAATTTTTCCAGTAGCCCAGCAGCAGATAAATGAACTTTAAAAATGCAAAATTTTCCAGAAGATTTCAGCAGTAAAACCCAGAGATTTGCACAAATTTTTCAATGAAAAACTCAGAAATTTTCCATAAATCCACTTTGAACAATTTTCCAGCAGCTCTTCAATGCAGAAATTAAAAGTGGGCAGCAGAAATTGCATAGAAATCAAAATGAAAACCTGCAGAAATCTCTGAGTGCTGTAGAATGCACAGTGCTGCTTTTTTTTTCAAAACCAATGCCGGAATGCTGCCAATTTCTGAATGCTGCTCCTTCTCCAAGATAAAATTTTTGAATGCTGCAAAATCACTGCTACAAAAACTCTGAGTGCTGCAAAAATGCCAAGAATTTTGCAGATATGCACAGGCCATCAACACAAATGGCTCACTCAAGTTGGAGCAGGGCCAGCAATCGCCCGCTCTGATACCATGTTAAGCACACACATGGTGTATGAGGAAGATGAACACACACACAAGAGACTCAACACACAGTGAAAGATAAGCGTGAGGCTTTCTTATTTTTCCATTATACATTATGTACATTTATAATACAATGGTGTGACTCATGGTTTCATATTCCAAGGTCACTTGGACTCCATTGTGACTTTTCGCATTCCACACCTACCCATAGAGGATTAGGTGTTCCAACAAAAGCTACATTGTGGTGGACAATTTGTCCTTTTACAAAGTGAGGCTTGTTATTTATAGCCTTTTTTTGAGTTACAATACCATGGGTAGATACCATAGGTGGATTCCATGGGTCAATACCATGGGTGGATACCACTTACAATACCATGGTTAAATTCCATGGGTGGATGAATACCATGGGTCAGTTCCATTTACAATACCATGGGTAAATTCCATGGGTGGATGGATAACATGGGTGGATAAATACCATGGGTGAATGCCATTTTCCATTCGGATCATTTGCAAAAATGATAACAATTCTGTGGTATTATGTTAATAATTGTGCAGTATTTGTGCGTGCATATATATACGGTTGATGTGGATTTTTACAGGGAACCACTCATCAATTCCTCCCTTAGGTTGCGGAAACCTGGTTCCACCAACCCCCCATACTGCTTCGGGTGATACTTTGGTCTACGCAAGCAGATCACTTCCAAAAGGGCCAGTTGTTACACCAATTTTTGGTCATATAACTTGTTATTATTAGATGGATCAAAGTACACCATGTAAGACCAATTTTACCGCAGTAAAATTTCTTTCACTATAAAAAATAACTTAATAATCCATAATTTATTAAGTTGTTTCTAATCTAAACAGGAAACCCCATGAGGAATAATAGAATAAATTCTTATTTGTTTGGCTTTCCTCAAGGGATAATTAATTAAACTAATGTTTAATTAATATTCTTGGTCATATTTAACCCAAAATAGGAAAAATAATTAGATAAATCATTATTTATCTTATTATTTTCTAGGAATAATTATTAATGATTTATCTTATTATTTTCTAGGAAAATTATTTAAAACATTATTTAAATAATATTCCTTGTTAAATTTGACTAAATCATTTATAAATAATTGAATAAATCATTATTTATTTAATTATTACTCAACCATGTCCTTAAAATAATAAATAAATCATTTATTTATTTATTTATTTATTATTTACGAATAAAGGGATTTGACCAAATTCAAATTCTTTTTCCCTCAAACAAAAATAATAAAATATTCCATAAAAGTTGGATCTAGATCTGGTTAATAATATTTTAATTATGCACCAATATCTAGACTAACTCAATAATTTGTTATAAATAAGAGGGCTTTTCCATTCATTCACTACATTTTTTTCCCTAAAGATCACTCTGGATCTATACTTTTGGTCTGACTTTGATCCTCCATAATTTTCATATTTTTCTACTTTTGCTTGTGAACTCCCCTTGAGTTATATTATCACTCTGAAATTTCCAAGAGTTGTTCTTAAGATTTAAAAAGAAATATCAGAGGTAAATATCATCCACTTTTGGAGATTAGGATCTAGCCTTCCTAAACTCAGAGAGGGCTCTCTCTTAATGATTTAACTTTGTTTGTTTTAATAGATTTTAGGCTAGTTATGTATGTTTGTTTGGTTTGAGTTTGATTGGTTGGTGGAATTAATGATTTAGATGGATAGATGCTTTTCCATTTTCCATTGGGCTACTTTAATAACAAAACAAAATCAAATTATAAAGAAAGTGTTATGGGTCAAGATCGGTGAGACAAATTAGATTTCAAGGCTGAATGGTGAAGTGATCTTTCAATCAGGATCAAGGAGCAATTAAGAATTCATTAAACCAGATAATGAAGAAGGATTGAAGAGGTCAATCAGGATCAGAGGGAAATTAAGAATTCTCTAAACCAGATATCAGAAGAAAACACAGAAACATATAATAGTTAAAAGCAAAGTGTAATTAAACAAATTCTGTAGTAAAACTCATGTTATAACATTCAAATTTAGAACACATATAAGTTTATGGAATACTTAGAAAAAGAACATGAACAATTGAAATTAATACTTCACTGAGATCGCTCAACACATGAATCCTGTAAAGAAGTTTCTTTATTACTTGACCTCTCTGTCAACTGGAAATGGTACAATAACCCTTAGGTAATAGATTAGTCAACTATGGAAATATTCAGATATCCACCCTTAATACTTCGAAATGATGAAGTATGTATACAAATTATTACAAAAATATCATGTCAACTGACTAGGATTTATTCAAGGAAATAAAATATCTTTATGCCAAAAGATAGTGACACCTTTCAACTAATTGAGATTTGTCCCTGTATTATTTTATTGTTGTTACTGTTTGTTCTTTCATCTGTATGCCTTTCATCTGCATTTTCTTTCACCTTTCATAGTAAATCACACCATTTTTCATGTGTTTCTTCATCTGGAAGTTTGATCTTCATCAGCCTATGATAAATCTCATCTGCCTCTGTGTATTTGGCAAACATAGGCTTATTCAAAAAAAGGTGATTTACCTCATGCTGGAGGTAAAATAAGTTCTCTAAAGTTTGAAAGAGTGACGGCAACAAAACTGAAAGTCGCCCCTAAGGAGAGTTTGGTTGCTGTAGTCATGGCTCTGTCAGCGTTCCCACAATTAGCTTATTTCACCCCCATGTGGTCTTTTTCCTTTGTCGGGATTTTATTTATCAAATTCGAGGAATTTGATAAATAAACATTATTAACAGTCTTTGAAAAATTAAATTACGTCTCCGAACTTTATATAAATTCCCAACGCATTTATCAAATGACTTTGGAATAAACCTTTGGCTCCGGGCCCCACCTCTATGATCAATAGCCCAATCAAATGCACACACAATACCTCGGTTATCGTCCGCGCATCTTTCTCAAGCGATCACAGTCTGATGGCTCCTTCTCAGATCAACGGTGTTCCGTCCCTTGGCCATGCATCAGCTTCTCTATGGAATTGCTCACGATGGGAGAAAACGGCTTGCTCCAGAAAAGCGGTGCGATATGGGCAGGGTGGTTTCGTCAATCCACTTGCGAGTTTTGGTACAGTAATTAACCACGGTTCACGTCGGATTGCGTAATCCTTCGTATGCCTTAACTCAGGTTCACAACTCAGGTTTATTTCAATAGATTTCGGTCCGATCATTCGGTGGGGATTTTCATAGTAATACAAACAGAGGACTACGTTGGAGTTCAATTCACAGGGTTTATCCAAACAATTCACGAGAAAAATGGACAGAGAAGTGGAATTACCATTACACAATCGCCTCACAGTTAAACAATTCTTCACAATTAACAGTTCGAGACAATTCAATGGCCAACGAGCACTGAATTTATTTAACTGGAAACAATTGTTAACACACAGAGATTTTATTACAGAAAATCTCTCTTCTCCTTCTCTTTTTCTTCTCAATACATCTGATGAATACAATTATGTACATTACAATGCATCTCTTCGGTTCCTCTGTGAGGACAGTTTTAGAAAATCAAAAGCCTAATTACAATAATTCGACTAACTGAAACATGACAGATGGACTAACTGAACTATTCGACTCCTACAACTCTGACTAATCTAAATGATACAATCAGCTGAGGTATTGACACCTAGCTGTTACAATTTAGATGATTTCAAACCCTCCTAGCCACAACATGTGGACAAAACCTCCTACATTGCTGGCTAGTGTCTAATGCCCCTGCATCAGACTCCCGAGGGCAATTTTCTTCATGGGCTCCTGTCCATGAGCTCTTCCACTGATCTGCCTATCTTCTGTAACATTCCCTCAGACATCTAAGTGGCATCTTCTTCTGGCTTATCCTTCCATTTGATTAAGTACTGAAAGTACTCTTGTCCTCTGGTCCTCTTCAACACTCTTTTGTCCAATATATTCTCTGGTTGCAATGATTGTGTTGGAGGTAGCTACTCTTTCCACTCAATCTGTCCCTTGTTTGTTGATATTTCTCCTTCATCATCATCTTCATACTTGTACAAATCTGTAACATTAAAAATGGGAGATATTCCAACATCAGGAGGTAATTCAATCTCATAAGCATTTGCAAAAAAATCTCTAAGTATCTTGCATGGCCTAATCTTTTTTAACTTCAATTTGTTATACTGCTTCTTTGGGAATCTCTCCTTTCTCAAGTGTGCCAAAACCAGATCTCCTACTTCAAAATGAACTTCTTTTATGCTCAAGTCTACTCTGCTTTTGTATTTGATGTTGCTGCCTTGTAGTTGTTGTTTCACTTGTTCATGTATGGCCTGGATCTCTGAAGCAAATTCCTCACCATCTGCACTCCTTAGCTCTGCCCTTCCCAGATTTCTTAACTCTGATATTCCTCTAGGGTGCATTCCATAAACAATATGGAATGGACTCTGCCCTATGCTTCTGTTCGGTGAGTCATTATATGCATATTCTTCCTAGGGAAAAATATGGTCCCACTGCTTGGGATGCTCTCCTACAAGACTTATCAACAAATTTCCCAGACTCCTATTCACTACCTCAGTTTTTCCATCATTCTGGGGATGATAAGCTGAGCCAAAACTCAGTTTGGTACCAATTTTCTTCCACAGTGTCCTCCAAAAGTGACCCACAAATCTGGTGTCTCTATCTGAAACAATGCTCTTGGGAAACCCATGCAATCTAACAACTTCTTTGAAAAACAAGTTGGCAACATGGGTGGCATCACTAGTTTTATAACATGGAACAAAATGCGCAATTTTGGAGAATCTGTCCACTACAACAAAGACTACATCATTCCCTCTCTGAGTCTTGGGCAATCCTGGAACAAAATCCATACTCACCATGTCCCAAGGCCTGTCTAGAATAGGCAAGGGAGTGTACAATCCTGTGTTTTGGCTCCTTCCTTTAGCATATTGACAGATCTTGCAATTATTCACAAACTTATCTACTTCTATTCTCATCCTGGGCTAGCAATAGAAGTGACTCAGCTGCTCATAGGTTTTATCAGTACCAAAGTGCCCAGCAATTCCACCACTATGCTTCTCTTTGATCAAATTTTCTCTCATGGAACACTTTGGTACACACAGTTGGTTTCTTCTAAATATTAAGTCCTCCTGCAAGAAATAATCTAGCCACTGGCTTCTATCTGTTAAAACAGGGCTAAAACATGCCTCAAATTCTTCCTTAAAATCTGAATCTGTTTTGTACAATTCTTTGAGAAAATCAAACCCTACAACTTCAAAATTAGTTTCTTGAACAAGCATGTGCCTCCTACTCAAAGCATCAACTACTTTATTTTCTTGGCCACTTATATGTTTCAAAACAAAATTAAAACCTTGGAGATACTCAACCCATTTAGCATGCTTATGCTTCAACTTGGGCTGCTGTACAATATACTGCAAAGCATGATTGTCAGAATACAATACAAATTCCCTGGACATCAAATAATGTCTCCACTTTTTCAATGCCTGAACAACTGCATATAATTCCTTCTCATAAGAGGAATACTTTCCCCTGGTGTCATTCAGCTTTTCATTGAAATAGGCTACATGCCTATCATCCTGACTCAACACAGCTCCAATGGCCTCTCCACTGGCATCACATTTTACTTGAAATGGTTTAGTAAAATCAGGCAGAATCAAAACAGGCTTCTCAGTTATCTTTTTCTTCGAAATTTTAAAATTTCTTTCTGCTTCAGCAGTCCACTTAAATGGTTGTTTTCTCTTCTTTATTGTCTCAATTATGGGTGCATTGATCTTAGTGAAGTTTCTTATAAACTTTCTGTAAAAACTAGCAAGTCCATGGAAACTTCTTACCTCAAAAACATTCCTGGGTGAAGGCCACTCCACAATTTCCTTAACCTTTTCTGGGTCCATCTTCAATCCTTCTGCAGAAACAACAAAGCCCAAATACACCAACTCTTCTTTCATGAATGAGCATTTTTTTAAATTTATTAGCAGTTTCTCTTGGTGCAGCTTTTTCAAGACATGATTAAAATGCCTTAAATGTTCTTCTTTAGTTCTGCTGAAAACTAATATATCATCCAAATATACTATCACAAATTTTCCAATGAATTCTTTCAATACTTCATTCATAAGTCTCATGAAAGTGCTAGGTGCATTTGACAACCCAAAAGGCATTACCATCCATTCATACAGTCCTTCATTTTTTTTAAAGGCAGTTTTCCACTCATCACCCTCTCTTATTCTAATTTGATGGTATCCACTTTTTAAATCTATCTTTGAGAAATATTTAGCACCACTCAAACAATCCATTAAATCCTCAACTCTGGGCAAAGGGAATCTGTACATGATTGTGATCTTATTGATTGCTCTGGAATCAGTACACATTCTCCAGAACCCATCTTTCTTTGGGCTCAATACTGCTAGTACGGCACATGGACTCAAACTTTCTCTGATCAGCCCCTTGTCCACCAATTCCTATACTTGTCTCCTGATTTCCACATTTTCCTTGGGAGTCATTCTTTAGGCTGCCTTATTTGGCAGGTTTGAACCAAGGATAAAATCTATCTGATGGCTGATCTTTCTCACAGGTGGCAGCTCATCAGGTAAATCATCCACAATAATGTCACAATAATCATCTAGCATCTCTTGGATTTCTACTAGAAAATCAGAAATATTTGTAGAAGTAAGAACTACCTTAGGTTTGCAAACTAAAGAAAAACTTACCTCTTCTTCTTCTATCTGCTGCAGATATTCCTTCCCACTCAGCAACAAGGTCTTTGGATCAATCACTCTGTTGGATGGCTCTCCTTCTTCCATGGGTATCAATGTATGGTGTACCCCATCTTTGAAGAACCTGTAAGTGTTCTTCTTGCCATCATGCACTTCTACTCTGTCAACTGCCAAGGTCTACCCAGCAGTATATGACACATATCCATGGGCATTACATTACACAGGACCTTATCTTTGTATTTTCCCATTTGCAACTCTATCTCACATTGTTCCTTTACAACCAGCTGGTGCCCTTTATGCAGCTAGGACACCCTGTAGGGGGTTGGATGCTCCCTTGTCTTCAACTTCAACTTCTCTATCACCTCAATGAAACCAGATTGTCTATGCTGTCACTATTAATGACTAGCTGGCAGCATTTCCCCTGGACTTTGCATATGCTCCTAAACAAAGTCTTCCTTTGTGCAGGCTCAGTGGCCTCTTTGGTTTGCTTCAACAGGACCTTGTTAACCACTAAGTATTCTCCCCTCTCTAGTAGAATTTCTTCTTCAATTTCTGCCTCTTCTCCAGCCTAGGCAACAACAGCATTTCTTGGACCAGCACCCACATTCTCTGGACACTCATAGTGCTTATGTCCCACTTGTTGTATTCTATAACACCTCAACTCTCTACCTCTGCCTCTGTCTCTGCCTCCTATTCCTTTTCCTCTGTAAGAACCCCTTCTTCCCCTTGCATCATCCTCTGTAGATGCATTCTGAGGTGAGCTACTGTTAGCTCCATCCCTGGGTGTAGTAGGCTTTCCTCTGCCACCCTGACTTCCCTTTCCACGGAAATTACCTTTCTTCTTGGCAAACTGTTTCCTCAGGAGTTTCTCCTCTGCTTTCAAGGCCATCTGGTAGGCCTCTTCCACTATCTTAGGATACAGTAGACCAATCTCATCTTGGATCTCTAGCTTGATACCATTCACATATCTGGCAGTCTTCTCTGGTGTGTCCTGAAATTGCCCAACTCTTATGCTTACTCTGTATAATTCCTCTGTGTATTCTTTTACTGTCAGCAACCTCTGTCTCAAGTTCTGCATTTGCCTATACAATTTCAGCTGATAATCACTAGGCAAGAATTTACCTTTTAATTTAGCCATCATTCTGGTCCAGCTCTTGATAGGTTGCTTGCCAACTCTCCTTCTTTCTGCCTGCTCTCCATCCCACCAAAGTGCAGCATGTCCTTTCAGCTTTGTCACCGCAAACTTGACCTTTTTATCTTCACTTATTTCTTCATAATTGAAGCACTTATTCATTTCATTTATCCAGTCCACCAGCTCTTCTAGATTCAGTCCCCCTGAATAAATCGACACTTCAATTCTGGGCTTAACTGCAGACCCCAGAACAGTTCTGAGGAGCCTCATGTTGGAAGGAATCTCAATATTTTCTTCCACTTCTTCTATTTCAGGTTCATTGATGTCTTTGGGATCTCTGGGTTGTCTTCGCTCTATGGCGTCCATTTTGGCCTCGGCCCTCTGCAACATCCCCAACACCTCTGCGTTGGCAACAGGTCTCCTTCTTCCAGCACCTCTACCAACTCAGATTTCCATGTCAGCTCTCTGCAAAAACAACTTGGAAACAACAGCTCTGATACCACAAATGACGGCAACAAAACTAAAAGTCGCCCCTGAGGATATTTTGGTTACTGTAGTCGTGGATCTGTCAACGTTCCCACAATTAGCTTATTTCACCCCCACGTGGTATTTTTCCTTTGTCGAGATTTTATTTATCAAATTAGAGGAATTTGATAAATAAACATTATTAACATTCTTTGAAAAATTAAATTACGTCTCCGAACTTTATATAAATGCCCAACGCGTTTATCAAATGAATTTGTAATAAATCTTTGGCTCCGGGCCCCACCTCTATGATCAATAGCCCAATCAAATGCACGCACAGTACCTCAGTCATCATCCGCGCATCTTTCTCAAGCGATCACCGTCCGATGGCTCCTTCTCAGATCAACGACGTTCCACGATATCGCTCAGCTTCCTCATACGAACTTTAACGCGCGATGGCGTGAGGGAAAAGTGGTTTTGGGGTTCCATCCCTTGGCCACGCGTCAGATTCTCTATGGAATCGCTCGCAATGGGAGAAAACCTCTTGCTCCAGAAAAGCGGTGCGATATGGGCAGGGTGGTTTCGTTAATCTGCTCGTGAGTTTTGGTATAGTAATTAACCACGGTTCACGTCGAGTTGCGTAATCCTTCGTATGCCTTAACTCAAGTTCACAACTCGGGTTTATTTCAATAGAGTTCGGTCCGATCATTCGGTGGGGAGTTTCATAGTAATACAGACAGAGGACTGCGTTGGAGTTCAATTTGTAGGGTTTATCCAAACAATTCACGAGAAAAATGGACAGAGAAGTGGAATTACGAGTACGCAATCGCCTCACAGTTAAACAATTCTTCACAATTAATAGTTCGAGACAATTCAATGGCCAACGAGCACTGAATTTATTTAACTGGAAACAATTTTTAACACACAGATATTTTATTATAGAAAATCTCTCTTCTCCTTCTCTTTTTCTTCTCAATACATCCGAGGAATACAATTATGTACATTACAATGCGTCTCTTTGGTTCCTCTGTGAGGACCGTTTTAGAAAATCAAAAGCCTAATTACAATAATTCGACTAACTAAAACATGACAAATGGACTAACTAAACTATTCAACTCCTACAACTCTGACTAATCTAAATATACAGTCAGCTGAGGTATTGACACCTAGCTGTTACAATTTAGATGATTTCGAACCCTCCTAGCCACAACATGTGGACAAAACCTCCTACATTGCTGGCTAGTGTCTAATGCCCCTACATCAAAGAGTACTTTGCTTGTGGGCACGCCCTTCATTGTTGAACTGTTGGAAGTTTCTTTGGTTACTTCCCTCATCTTCTTATTATAATATTCATGCCTCATGAGTTTATCATTGATTACTAAAGGGTTAGGTAAACCCTTTTGTCTTAATACATCAAACTTGTTCATAAACCTGTTCATTGAAAGTTCCATTGTTTTAAATTTGTCCTCAAGCTGTATCATCAGATTTCTCTTGGAAATCACTTTTTTCACCTCTAATATAGTCTTTGTTCTGTCTTATATCCTAAGTTCTTCTAATTCATATTTGTTTTTCGAATTAAGGAATTTGATTATTTCAAATGCTTCCTCTGGTTTCTTTCCAAGATTGACTTTGACCTTTCGAATTGCCTCACCAACTTCCTTTACCAAGTCATTATGTTCAAATATGACCTGTATAGAAGGCCAAATATCATTAACGGAGTTAATGATATTGGCCCACAACTGTTGTTTTGTTTAGGCTAAAGGCTCTTTTAGTGATAACTCCTTTTCCAGCTTGCAGATTCTTTCAGTCAATCTATTGGCCTTTTATGCTTCGGCTTGATACATTACTTCTGCCAACTTATTTCCATCTTCTAAACTCTTTACTTGTTCTTTGAGCTTATTGATATCTGTAGTTTGAATGGACTTATGTTCCATTTCTTTGATCAATTTGTTGGCCTCATCAGTGGGATGGGTTGTTGGTATTTCTGATGTTGTTGCAAATGTTGTTACTGGAATTGATGTAGACGCTGGAGTTGTTGTAGACATTGGAGCTACTATATATGCTATAGGAATAATAGTAATGGGTACTGCTTCCATACTGGCTTGCTTTTTTAGCACAATTTTATCCATTTCTATCTCCATTTCCTTCAGTTGAGATATCAACTGAATGATCAGATTCATCATTTGATCTTTTTTATTATCTATTTCCAAAAACTCCTTGGTTTTTGGATGCTCAGTAGTTGGTAACTTTAGCTGTTTCTTCATTGCAACTATGTCTGTATTTTTCTTCTTGATTAGTTCTTCTACTGCTTTGACATCTTTAGGATTATAACCAGTTGCAATCACCAAATATTCTAGTGAATTTATCCTGTTATCCTTTGCTTGTGATGAAGCTCTCTCTAGCTTTAACTATGACTTTATATTTTCTAGAGAGTTCTGTAACTTTTTGACACTTAGAGTTTTGTGTGTCATGGTTTAATAAATCATTTCTCTTTCCTGTTTGTGAAATTCAATCTGGTCAATTGGATGCACATCCTTGGCGAGAGCTTCAAAGGTTGTTTTAGTATAGTCTTATGAAGTTTTAGGGGCCTGTACCTTTGGCTGTAGAAATATCATTTGCATCTTCCTTGTCTTGAGATTAAAAGTTGAAAGCAATATATTCTGATCACTGGGAGTTTGCTTCCAATATTGTGCATATTTTATAGCCTTTAATGCTTCATTTCTTATTTTAATCTCTTTGTATTTCTCCATGATATCCTTCTCTTTTTCAACTGTCTTGCTAGATGATGAAACCTTTGCACTATTTTTCTTTTGAATAATTTATGCACTGGAAGTTGATGGCTGATGTGTTTCTTCTAAAAGTTTTGGAGGTGCATTATCTCTAACAACAATATCTGTTTCAATGGTTTCAACTGTCTCTTTTTGCTCTATCACTTGATTTAGTTTTGTTTTCTTCCTGTACATAAGCTTGAATTTAGTATCAGATGTAGTTTTTGCAGAATAAGAGCCTTATTCTCTAGCCCTTTTTGAATTTCTATCCTGTGGGGCTGGAGTAATTAGGATGGAACTAGTATCAATCTACTTCTCCACCCCCTGTAAAAAATTTTCCAACCACTCTGACTGGTTGGAATACCTCTCAATTTCTGGCTTAGACTCATGAATGGAAGGGATCAATTTGAACTTAACTCTTAATTTACTTATGACACCCAAGGGGTAATATGACCATTTGAAACTATTGTTGAACCTTTAATATTGTAAGCATATGTTTGCTTCCTATCCAGCATTCCTAATATTGCATATAAAAAGCCCTAGTTGGTTTTAAATCTTGAATTGGGTCTTCTTTTTAGCTGAAATGAAATTGATCTCATCAGAATTCAAGATTTGTCTGATGTATTCTAAAGCAAATATCCTCATTGGGAGGTATTTGGGAAGCTTCTAAGGAATTAATTGGCTTCCATACACTCTAATTTCTGTATGATTCTGGTATAAATACTAGTCTCTTGTTTTGCTTTGATATGACAACTAGAAAACCTTTTTTATTTCTTCGTTGATTTTTGGCTAAATGCTATTTCTAATCATATTAACTATTGGATATACAAAAGAATCAATAAAGTCTTTGAAACTAAATTTAGTGGAATCCTTTCTGATCAAGGATGTCCAAAATATAACCAACTGGGGATTACCCTTAGTGTCTAGTTTTTGTAGGTTGACTGCAAAAATTTCTGATTTAAAATATATGAATAAATGAAACAAAACTAAGGAGTATTTGAATACTCCTTCTTCTAGTAGTTTGATCAATTGATCATGCATGGCATCTGCCAGGAATTGGCCAAAATTGAACATTACAACTGGTGGCTGACCTGGGCAAAAGATAGAAAGGAAACCAAGGATGGATGCATCTACATGCTCATCAGTAAAATATCCTAAAATGCAGGATAGTATGGTCACAATTTGTCTGGTTCTTTCTTAAAACATGGTAGCAAATTATGGAAGATTTTTTTAGGAGTTTCTACTGATGGAGGGAGGAAAGTCTAAAAATTTTGAAACCTTTTAGGGAAGTCCAGATTTAAGTAAAGCTCAATAAAGGTTTCAATGGGGAAAGGCACTCCATCAGGTTGTGATTGAATTTGTATCATTTTATTAATAGATTGAGAAATTATGGTAAATAGGATTTCTTGGTTAGGGGTGACTATGGCTCTTTCATTGGGAAAATAGCTGATTTAACACAGTCGAATGAGTTCAGGGAATTGGTAGGTCTGTGGAAATGTGTACTTGGGAAATTTAGAGTCCCATAGATGAATATCATCTGCCTGATGAAAAAATTATCATGGCTCCAGCAATGGAGCTCCAAAAGGTTGTTATCAGTCATAGTGTCATTAACTTTGAAGTCTTTATCGGCCAAAGGGGTGTGGTCGACATCTAAAAGGGGTGGTTGTAGAGGGTTTACAGTCTAGACTCCGTGGGAAGCCATTAATTCATTTAATTATTGAATTAAAAAGTTTATTTAGTGGCGTCGAGTATTCAAAATTACCTGGAATAGAGTGAATTTAGTCATAGAAAGGTCCAGGCGGCAGCAGGGTTCAATCTTGTTCGAAAATGGTTTTTTGGTCTTTTTGCAATTCAACAGAGATAATGAAATAACAGTTAGGGCAGGGTTATTATTTTTTAATGTTGGGGTTTATTGCATGGCGCGGAGGTTCTAACATTTTAAATAGCGGTGGTTTTATCACTTGTCTTAGAAACAGTTTAGTGGTTTATTGCACGACGATGGATGGTTTGTCATTTTGGGACTGGGGGGTGTGATAAAACAAGGTGGTGTCACGTGGTAGGGGAGCGGGGGAACGAAACCACCAATTTTGCACCCCCCCCCCCCCTTAATTTTAAATTTCAAACAGTGGGGAGTGTGAAAGGGTTCGAGAGTTGTTGGATGTGATCAATGGTGATCGGGAAATAGATGGAATTACGGGTTTTCAAAGAGGTGGGGTCGGGTATTTGATAGGCGGAGGGTTAATATGAAATGGGGTTATGTTAAAATGAAATAAGGGGGGTCAGGGAATATATAAAGCGAAAGGGTTAATTCAAATTAAAGTGGGACCTTCTTTAATATTTCCTCTCGCGCTTTAAAACTTTGAATAAGTGGGTTTCTGTGTTTTATGAAAATATAAAGTTTATTCAAGCAGAGAAGGGGTTTTAACAAGGGAAAGGGGATTTAGGAGGGGAAAAGGGTTTTAATGAAGGGGAAGGGGATTTTCAAAAGGAAATAGGGTTTTTAGGAGGGGAAAAGGGTTAGGATAAGGGGAAATGATTTCCAAGAGAGGAAAAAGGGATTTTTCAAGGGGAAATGTTAGAAAAACATTAGTGATAAGAGATAAAACAAATGATCTTTTCCATAACTCTTGAAAAGTATCCTACCTACCCTTTTTTTATCCTAACATTTTATATTTCCTTTATTGGGTGCATTTGAGCTTGGTGACCCTTTTATTTTCTTTTGATAAACAAATTAACTTATTTCTAACCTTATATATTCCAATGGCTCAGATTAAACTTATGAGCTCATTTTTATTCTCTACCTAACTACTGATCTTCCAAGATTAAATTTTTTGGTTAGATATTTATTCACTAACTATCATAACTTGAAATTTAAAGACATGAATAACCAATATTAGACAATATGATCATCATGAATTGTGGCATTTTGGACAAGTTGCACACAATTTATTTTCAAAATTAAAGTAAACTAAGAGTAGTGGCATTTGAATGTGCAACACTTTCAGAATTTATTTTTGTTTCATTTTATTTGTTTCATATTTTGTATCTTTTTTTATCTTTATTTCTTTTGGTCCTTTGATTATTCTCTTAGGACATGCCCTCTTTTCATTTTTTAATATGGAAAACATTTGCAGAAAGCAAAGGTATGTATAATATTACAAAACTTAACATAGCCAATTCAAAATTATGATCTCTATTATTATAGGACCATAACAAGTTCCATTTTTGTCTGGGTTTTCTACACCATCAAGAGAGAGAGATCTTAGATCTGAAGCGTTGAGGACATACAAGAAACCATCCCATTGAGGGGGGACTGGTAACATCTTTCTATGTTCCCTTCCTAGGTGTCATAATACAAAAAATTATTTAAAAATTATTTTCTTGTTCATTGGATGCATGGAGAAAATCTTGCTTATTATTTGTTGTTTAATGTCTTTAACTACATAGATCTGGATTTCTATAGCATTTATTCTGATCACTAACTGCAGATCTAAGGAAATTCCATCTTTGATGTTAGGTTTTTTTGTTATGCACAGATAAAGTGGGATTTTTTCGTACACTTGCGATTATATATCACACTAACACTAGCAGTTGGAGGGTTTGTTGGTTTACCTATAAATCTGAACCTAGGTCAGGACCCCTCAAGCCAACAAGAACAATGGATTATCAGTTTTTTCTTTTGTGGTTTTAATTTCTTTTGATCTATTAAGTACTTCAGTGTCCATAGGACGCTTCCCTTTTTCCTGTTCTTTCTTCTGCTCTTCTTGCTGATCTGTTTGTTGATGTTTCTATGAAATAGATTTGGATACCTATAAAAATTCTACAGGAGTACCTTCCAACCTATTGTTCCTGTATTCTTTGAACTGTACAAGTTATTCAAGGTTGCGACACATGGTTGTCAACTTTCCAACATCTAGATAGGTATTGGAAAACTCAAATAAGTCATCATAATCATCGTCTTCGTGAAGGAACTATATGATATTTACCTGAGTTGTAACATTTTGAGAAACCTTGTTTGGATCAAATTGTCTGTTAGGAAATGTAATTAATTACAAACGCTGGATTTGATCAATCTCTAATCCAGCATGTTTAAAATTTTCCAATGCATAAACACCACAGTGGATGGGAAAGGTAGGCCAAGAAGATTTCTTAGCCTCTTTCAAGGCTTTAGTCAATCCATGCCCCACTGTCTCGTAAGCAATTTCTCTGGCGAGAAGCTTGTATAGTACATATAGTGGGAGTAAATGGGGTTTAGAAACACTTCCATAAACTCTAACATAAGTAAATAATTCTTCACCAAACAATTTTCCTATGCTTTTAAAGTCATATTGGGATTCCTTAGAAAATATTGGGGCTTTTCATTAAAAACAACTTGAAAGAGTGGCAGAATAACTCCATGACAAATCTTGTAAAAATTAGATTCATACTTGGATTCCCAAAGAATAGTATGGTAAACATGAATGGGGGTAGGGTCTTCGATGGTCCATTTCCAACCCATGGTTGGAAATTCAGAGGTAAAATAGACATCATCCATGATGTACGCACTCACGTAGAATGGGGGGATTTTCTTGGAGGTAAAAGAGTGTTTTTTCCTATATCCAAGGATCTGTGAAGCGATATTATTTGAAATAATGGTACCCCAATCCATGATATAGGAGTTTGTTATGACATCCATGAGAGGGGACCATTCCATGGAAAATTTAATGGTATTGGGTGAGCCGAATAATCTACACATCATAGAAAAGATATAACAGTAGGGACCAGCGAGAGAGGCAATGGAATACATATTGTTTTCATCATGCTTGTGGGTGCTGGGGTTATTCCTCCATTGCTTTATAGGGTCTAACTGTAGCTTGTTTTCCTTTGAAAATTGTGCAAGGTAATCCTTGTCATAAATCTTCTGTGGGTTGGGTATATCGTAAATTCTCAAATCCTCTACCTTGAATGACCCTATCACTATTCTTCTTGTAGCCAGAAAGGTTTTGTCACCAATGATAAGATGATTAATTATCCATTTTACCATATTTGTGTATGGTAAAATCTAAGGGCACGTAGAAATTCTGTGAAGAAAAGAGTTGGATACAATAGAAATAGTAGTTTCTGAGGTATCAGGGGCATCCACTGTAGCTGTTATTTTGGTTATGCGCAGTTTTTCATCTTCAAAAATCCTATACATCGATTCCCAAGAAGAAGAACCGCTTTCTATAGCACATGTAGCATCTAAAAATAAGGGAGGCATTTCAGACACTTCTGCACCAAGAGTTGCAGGATTTGCAGGAGCCATAGGTTTTTTTGATTTCTTTGTAGTTTTAGACATCTTGGAGGAGTTTGGTTTTTTAGGGATAGCCTGCAAATAAGGAGAACGGGGAGTGAAACAATTTTTGAAAATGAGGGAGATATTTTAGCAATAAAACTGAAATGATGGAGAATATAGTGTCGCATGCATAGAAATCCTAAACATTAATTAATCCACCATCAAATCACATTTGGAGGCTCAAAGCTATCATACCGTTATGACTGTGCATTTATTAAAAACGTGAATTCACGTGCTTGAATGGACACTTAAGCATTTTTAAATTAAAATACCCCACATAGCAGTTTCATGTGTGTCAAGTCTCTAAAAAATAGAGTGCACTTGTTTCGCCGATTTGCGATCAAGATTTCCCTTTTTGAATAATTCTTTTGAATTCATTTATTGAAGGTTTTTTAGCGCTTTGGAATGTTAGCGGGGGGAAGAGAAATGAATGATTTTCGATGTGATATCGTATCGCAATCACAATCTCAATGAATATGGATGGTGGAAGGAATTGATACTTGGCGAAAGTGCGATGTGATATATCACATCGGTGAAATGGAGGCGGGAAGAAGTGCATGATAGCGAAAGGAATTGCGATTTTGTGATTAGTGATGTGGCAGAGGGTCAGCCCCGCTAATGGATTCTTATGAAATATAACTTCGTCGAGGGCCTTTATGCTTTGTTATCGCATTTTTCAGCTTTTGTCATTGATGAGAAACTGAATTGGGGGGAAAATTTACTAAAAAATAAAATTTATTGGAATGGAGTGGAAGTTGAACAACCGAATAGATCTCGTCGCCCTCATTTCGGCGCACTTCGTTTCATTGGAAACCGACTCTGTATGTGAAAGGTAGAGCCTATTTTCCATTTTCTCATCAGAGTAATGTGATTAATCTGAAAGGAATTTATCTAAAATAATATTTGTGTAGAATTGATAGGATGATGACTGGGCAGCCCAGTCTGCAAAGAGAATATTCCTTCTAATATTCCCTAAATATTCCTATAGTTGGTCAAATGAGGAGCTGACAAGTGTCAGCTGGTAGTTGGTTGAAATTTTGGTGATTTGGCGCGATTTGATTGGTTTCGGTCGGACCAATGAGGTCACAACATGTCGCTAGCCCAAAGGCCACCACATGCCCCCTCCAAGGTCGAAATTTTATATAAGTTTGTGGGTTCAAGCACGCGACCTCCCCTCCACCAAGACAATGCCTTACCACCTCCGCTTCGAGTTGGTTCTTACCGTACTATGCACTCCATACATACTTGTGTTTTAAACAAAGTTTCGGCTGGGGTAAAGAGCGGCCAGCCCCATTCTATAGGACCACCACCCAAAACCGACGACAGAGCTCCAATTTAAATGCGCATTTTAATTTTTAAAATCCACTTTATTAACCTTAATCGAGGTTTATTATGCGCTAATCCATTTTTTTTAATGTGGATTTGTTTAAGCACTATTAACGCGCCTAAACCACAGCTAAGCCACTAAACTAAAATTATTCTTAATTAATGCGAGTTTATCTTGGCAGTTAATTTGGCAGAGTTTGCCAATTTCGATGGGAACTCAAGTTCTGACAGAATTAACTGGAGTTGATCCATATTTGGAGGAGTTTTCCTAGGAAAAATTGAAGAAGCCATAAATTGAGAAAATTTCGACCAAATTGGACTCAGAAAGTGTCTATCCTAGCATATTTGGACATTCAGAGCAAATTGGTGCTAGTTTCAGAGGCAGACGAACACTTCTAGAAGTGACTTTTTCAGTTTTAAAATTAAATATGCTAAGGGCCACTAGGACAGGAGGCCATGTCTACTTCACCTGAAGACCATTTGAAGAGCCAGAAGAGGCTACTTAGGGGTTTTTGGGTCTTTTGAATCCACTGTATCAGGTTGTAGAGCCATTGGAGCACTATAGGTGCATGTAATCAAATAATTGACCATTAATCCAAAAAGGGCCAAGCCATTGAAGCAGGTCCAAGGAGACGTAGCCCGGGAAGGGTGAAATCCTTTATCAGGTCTGTGTAATGTGTTTCTTGTGTATTAATTCTCTGCAATTTACTTTTTGTTTATTTGTTTTTAAATCTAATTTATCTCATGAATTGCTCATAAAAGACACACAAATTTGACACATAAACCCTCTCATAAACTTTCTATTTGACACAATCCTTAAGCACACTTTTCTTTTGCACTGATGAGGAAGCTTGCACAACAAAAATAGTTTTTCCATATTCGGATCAGTCATCTTTTCCCTTTAAAACACCTTTTGCGTCTTTTATGCTTTTTGGCGATATCACATCACAAATTTTATATGGAGCACCTTATATGCTGCCCGCTGCATTTGCGATTTGTGATTGCGATAAAGGCTTATTTGGATATTCAGCCTAAGTCTTTAGCCAACAAAACATGAATTTTAATTTTTCAAATTCTTATTTCTATATTCATAAGGCACAAATGGTTTTATTGTCTTAACGTAAAAAATTTTAAAAGGGTCCCCATTATTTCCTAAGGAATCTATTCACAAATAATGGGGGTTGTTGAATAGCACAACACGGTGGTAGTAAAATTCTCTTGTCGGCCTTGTTCAATCCATTGCGCCATCAATCATAAATTATAAATATGCGTCTAAAGGTGATGAAGTGTGTTGTTGAACTTTTTTTGTGCACACCTAGACGAAATTGAAGATATTTGATGCAAAGAACCGAAAGCTACAAGGCTGAGTTTACTTTCTTTGTTAACGTGGCCGAATTTCATTTTTGTTTTTTCTTGATGATAAGGCTAAATTTCCGTTTTATTTCTTCTTGGTGAAATTGTTTGATTTATTTTTATTTTGGTGATTGGGTTATATTCACGTTATCCTTAAAATACATGCTTCGGAAGGAATAAAGGTTGAAGATGATGTTTAGCCTATGTTGGGTTTTTTGTTCAAGTTTGTCTGATAAAATGAAGTTTGCATAAAGAATGGTTGTTATCTATATATCAAGCTAGTCAATTTATATTGACATAGTATGTTGTGTTTTTGTCTACCGCTAAGATGTTATTGATGTCAAATGAATCATTATAAGGGTATTACTACAAAGACCATAGTTATAAGGACCATGCTTATTGAGGGTCATTATTAGTAATTGAAAAGATATATGAAGTTGCAGGTCAGAGAAAGAGTACTCGACCCTTTTCCATTGATGTCAAAGGTGAAGAGTAATCTAACATTGAAAATATTTAAGATGGAGAGTGACTAGTCATATTAATCAAACATTGGAGATATTGAATATGGAGAATGATCAATCATTAATAGATGAAAAACATTTTCTCTGAGATTTCCCATGTTATAGCTAAATCCATTATAATTTTAAAAATATTTGTCACACTACCAACCTTCTTGACCTATTAAGGAATCAAAACTATGGTGATTTGGGAACACATCTCTCACTTCTCTCACTTCTCTTTAAGCATATAAATAATATGTTAAATAATTTTAATTAATTGTTTACCTTAAGGTTTGATAGAACATATTGGTCTTGGGGGACATTAATCATCATCATCATCATCATTATCATCAAATCTTAATCACATAATTTATATTTAGGAAACTCACATCAATATATTTTAACCAATAAAAAATCAAAGTGCACTCTTTTTTTAAATTTTAAAAATAAAAGTATTTTAAAATTTTCTTTATAAAACTTTATTAAAAAATTTAAAAAATAATATAATTTAACATAGCATCAAAGATAATAATCCATAAAAATATATAAATCAAAATTTGAAAAATATTATATACTAGTGCAAACATGTAAATTAAATGGCTTGTAAATGTTGATATGCATCAATCCATAACAAGTGATGTAAGACAACATAGTCCCTAACATTCAAGTGGAAATTATGCTCTCAAAAAATTTCCAAATTGATATATGAAGTGGAAAAAATAATTTCCTACTAAGGGACGAGGACTTGCATAACTTTTGGTGGTTAGTAACCACTAGCAAGCTTACACATTTACATTTTTACTCACTCTTGTTAAAGTATTGAAGAATGCATAAATAATGACAGGCAATAACTTTAGGTAAGTATATTTTTTTACATCTTGTTTCTATCCATTTTTTATTCAATTACCTTTTTAAATTATGTTGGGTAATAATTAACAATAAATATGTTATTTATATGAGTATGGACTATTTTCAAAGATTTCAATTTTAGGTGGTTTAATAATAAATCATTGCACAAATATTTAAAATCGTGGCATAAATATTGCAACTACATCCAAAAGTTATTGCATAAAAAATTGAGGCAGTTATCCACATATCATTGCATTGTGAAAAGGATACCTTCAAGTTATGGTCCATTCAAATATTTGAAAAACATTTTTTTTATAACATTGAAAAATAAATATTTATTTTTCAAAGTTAATCGTTATAATTTGCATTGGTCAATGCTAAATTAATAGTAGTCAACATAAGTCTTGCCTTGGTAGGGACTAATAAATATCAATACACTTACTTCATTATGCACATTAAATTTCTAAAATTTAAAAAAAAAAAATACATAAGAATTAACTAAATTATAACTATATTATTATTACACTTGCCACATACATGATATTACACATTGGATTTTTCCTTTGACTAGGTATTACTTTGTCTTTGACCAAAAAATTATGCAACTTCTCCATAGTTGAACATTGTGGATTGAATTTTGTTATTTTTTATTATTATTTAAATTTATTTATCTACAATGTGATTGGTTCAGGTCTTATACTACAATAATTGTTATTACAACCTTTGCAGAACACAATTCCATGTGGATAACTACCTCAGATTTTTGTGCAATAATTTTTGGATGCAGTTGCAAGTCATTGGGAGCTCACCTACCACGTCTGAATCCAACTAGCCTAAAGGAATAAATTAAGCCTTCAGACTCTAGCTTCGTGAAAGGATTATAAATGTTGAATCCCCAATTTAACGTTCAACTAAATATTTATACTTTTGCGTCCCAAGAAACCATGGATATTGGATGATATGAAGGACATGTTGCATCCATACCCCACCCTATTTTATATTACTTTTGGAACCCACCATATTTTATATTTTAAACTAGCAGCTTTATTGAAGATCAAATAATTATGATGAATTGTGAGTATGTGTGCCTAAGAGTGTGGTGTTTTCTACGAATGCCACAATTTCCCCTAGACGATGAATTTCCAGCTAGAATCCACTGAAAAAAAAAATCAAAAAATTTGATTGTTGTAGTGTTAAAATCATTTTTTTATGGTATAAATGGATTCAACACCATCATGGCAATATTCTTGCACCACACATCATGGAAATATTCAACAAAATCATTTAGCAAGGATTCCCAAAAGACTAGACGACTAGCCTAAAAATACCCCTTTTTAAAAGTGGAGACATTAATAATCCTTCCAACTATAAAACCATTATGATTAATCCTTTGTTTGAAAATATCTTTGGTAACATGGTAGAAAATATAATTAGTCACTACAAGAAAAATACCTTCTAGTGGAGGTTGTAACGGAGGTTTTTAGCGTTATAAAATTGGAAAAAATTATCAAAAAAGCACGTACTAAAACCTTTGTTTGCGATAGATGTTTTAGCGGAGATTATTGTAGAAATTTATTAATACTGATACCGGACTCCCTTGTTCTAAAAAAATAATCTTATGTTAAATACATAATCCTTCCACTTAATTCTTTGAGGAAATTAAATCTCCAATTACAAAACACATGAAGAAAAAATCAAGCGCACATAACAAGATGTTTTACTGGGAAAGCTTAAAGTTAAAAACCCCAACTATCATATACTATGTATATCATGGAATCATGTAACAATCTCATACAAATATCATAGTATAGAGCTTTCAATACAGTATAAAATTGTCACACATTGTCTTGCAGAAAGTTTCACCTCCAAGCACCAATTTCTTGCCTCCTGATAGCCTACCTCTACTATGCAATCCCTGCTGAAGAAGATCCCTAAATGAATTCAATGTTGCCTTGCTTGCACTGCGCAATCCTCATTGGCATCTCCAATTTCAATGTAGATACATTGAATGCATCAATATAGTCACAATTTATATTCCATCTCACCCTTTCACCTATCTTTCCACTGGGTCTCCACTAGATCTGACATGCAAGTAGTTTACTGTTGTATTTGTTCAGTTGCAAGTAAGACACTACTTGTGAATTAATTAACTAATTAATTCACTCATATTTCACTAGTGTACCTTTAGTTACAACTAGCACAACTAAGTTAGACTAAATAACAACTCACATAACTACTCTTCCAACTCTATTACAACTTGCCACTATCAGTTATAACGAAGTCCTCCATGCATGAGTCACCAACCACCCTAGGAATTGTGTAATTCCTTCAGCCCACTGATGTGCCACATCTGTTCACTGAAATAAAGTTTTCCAAGAGAACAAGTTACTATTTCTAGTCTGATTATTATTAAGGGCTAATAATAATCGACATGCATCTATTTTTAGATTAGCGATCTATAAATAGACTTCGCCCAACCTTCTAAAAATAGAAATTCATCCAAAGATAGAATTTTCTCAACCATCTAGAATCAGCATCCTGCTAACTTTAGAATATGCTCACCATTCTAAAAATAGACATACACCTAAAAATATCCTGCGTGCCCCACTTAGTGAAGATGCTTAATTTTCACTAAGCTCATCATCTTATTGAATCTCAACAAGACAGGGATTATCCTTCACCCCAATCCTGCCCCTATGGTAATCGAATTTTCTCCTGCTGAGCACCTTCGTCAGAATATCTGCATCCTGATCTTCTGTAGGAATGTACTGAAGCAACATGATCTTTCGCTGCACACAATCTCTGATATGATGATACCGGATATCTATATGCTTAGATCTATCATGAAACACAGGATTAATCGAGAGTTTAATGCAACTGTGATTATCACAATGAATCACTGTAGGATCTAAATAAGAACTGAACAAACCTACCAGGATCTTCCTCATCCAGATAGCCTCACATGTAGCTTGACTTGCTTCCATTTATTCTGCTTCCGCTGAACTGAGTGCCACTCATCTTTGTTTCCTACTATAGTAATAAATTGTTGTAGATCCGATACTAAAAACCCTCCTGATGTGCTCTTTTTGTCCATTGGGTTACCTACCCAATCTGCATCTATGAAGCCATGCAACTTCACTTCATATGTCTGTCTGTACCATAAGCCATACTCAGATGTGCCCCTGAGATATCTCAGGACATGCCTGTCCACCTTCCAAAAGAGCTTGGTAGGCATAACCATCACTTGACTAAGCTAGTTCACCGCATAGAATATGTCTGGTCTTGTATTAACTAAATACATGAGTGAACCCGCCAATTGTCGATAAACAGTGGCATCCACTACCTCTATCGATGTAGCATCCTCTTTCCTCCAATTTCCTAGAAGAGGAGTATCCATGGGCTTGCAGTCCTCCATGTGAAACTTAACAAGTATCTCCCGAGCATACTTGCCTTGAGACACAAACAGTTCACCTTCTCGCTACCATATTTCTAATCCAAGGAAATAATGAAGGAGGCCCAAATCCTTCATCTCAAACTCCTTTGCAAGGTCCTCCTTGCATGAGTGTATCAACTGCTCATCACCCGTTAGTATTAAATCATCAACATAAAGAACAATGATTAAAAGTTTAATCTCCACCACAATTTGGTATAGGTTTGCATCCGCCTCACTCTTGGTGAAGCCAAGTCCGATGAAATAGTTGTTGATCTGAGTTTACCAAGCACGGGGTGCTTGCTTCATCCCATACAACGCTCTTTTGAGTCTGCACACATGCGACTCGCTGCTAAAGATCTCAAAACCTTCAGGATGCTCAATGTACACTTCTTCCTCAATGATCCCATTAAGGAACACAGTCTTCACATCCATATGATGAATGTGCCAACCCATCTACATTGATAGAGCAAGAATGGTCCTTATGGAATAATACCATGCGACAGGTGCGAAGGTTTCTTCATAATCAATCCCCTCGATCTGTGAGAAGCACCGAGAAAAAAAATCTTGCCTTATACTTCTCTATGCTCCCATCAGCAGCTTTCTTTACCTTGTAGATCCATCTCGAACCTAACACTGATTTAACCACTGGCTTTGGAACAATCTCCCAAGCATTTTTTCTGACAACGGAGTCAAACTCCTCCACTATGGAATCTACCCATGTGGGCTCCTGTGCTGCTTTCTCAAAGGAAGATGGCTCCGTCACGATACACTTGCTCATGAGAGCCATGTATCCAGTGAATCGGTCAGGTGATTGTCTCTGCCTACGTTGTGAAGTAGGGACTCCTACATTCTCTACTGCATCAAGCTTCAGTCTCTCATCTTCTGTGGTATGCTTTCTGCCTGTTCTGATGTTTGGTTCTGCATGAGTGGACTCCTCCACTCCATGAATCTCCTCCTGTGGCTGATCCACATATAGAGGATCATGTTTGGGAACAAGTAGCTCCTCCTCTGCATGAAACTGTAGCTCCCTCTCAAGCGATGACTTCATGGCCTTCTCCTCATTGAATTTTATATCCCGTCGGACCACAGTCATCTGACTAGTTGGCAAATACACATGATAATTATGGGGTGTTTTTGTGTACCCCACAAATATCCCAACTTCTACAGTCGGCTCCAGCTTCTTCCTGACGTCCTTGGTCACATGAACATAAACATATGAGCCAAATATCTTTAAATGAGAAACATCCGGCTTCTTACCAATAAAAGCTTCTTCAGGTGTACTCATACCAAGTACTCTATGAGGACAAAGGTTTTTCACATAAACCGCAGTGTTGCATGCTTCCACCCAGAAGTGCATCAGTAGGCCCTGGTCATGTAGCATATCTCTTTCAGTACCCACGATCGTTATGTTCTTTCTCTCCATGACCCCATTATGTTGTGGGTTATGGAGCGCTATGAGTTCTCTTCAAATTTCTTCTTTGCTACAGAAGTATTTGAATTCATTCAAGATATATTCACCACCATTATTTCTCTGTAGAGCCTTCACTTGCTTCCCCGACTCTTTCTCCACCAATGCTTTAAAATCACAGAATTTTGAGAATGTTTGATCCTTCTTCTGCATGAAGAAGATCCAGAATCTACGAGAATAGTTATCAACAAAAATAACATAATACATGTGTTTTGTTGTTGAATCAACTGAGAAAGGTCCACACACATCTATGTGAATTCTCTCCAGGATCACCGAAGCATGGTTCTCCTTCTCATGAAATGTGGTCTTCACAAACTTACCCATAGTACATCCTTGCAGTGATCTAACTGTGCAATAATACCCTAGGTAGTCCAGTAGAAATCTGTTGAAAAATCTTCAAGGTGCCATAATGAAGATGGCCCAATCTCCTGTGCCATAATTCGCCCTCATCCTAGCTCACCACTTCTTCTGCGTTTCCCATCATTGTAGCACAACCATCTACCTCCATCTTGTAGATATTCTTAACTCGAATCCCTATCCTCTTGGTTTGACCCGTTATTTTATGTCGCAAGAAAGCTTTTCCCTCGCTGAAAACAGCATCATAACCTCTATCCTCCAACATTGTGACTAAGACCAAGTTCTTATTTAGACCTAGAACATGCATAACATCTTTCAACATAAATGGTTTACCTGACTCCCTCTCAAAGGTAATGGTTCCAATGTCGATCACACTATATATACCATCTTTGCCCATCTCTATATGCATTTGGAGATCTTTCTCCTCCAAGTCACTTAACAACTCCTTGTCTCCTGTCATGTGGAAGGAAGCACCACTATCAAAATACCACATCGATCCCATTACGCTTGAAACCAACCATGCGATCAAGGAGAAATCAAGTTCAAACTTCAACGCAAGGGCCTCACCAGCTGCAGCTCCAGCAACCTTCTTGTTCTTCTTTTTCTATGGGCATTTAGTGGCGAGATGCCCATGTTCGTGACAGTGAAAACACTTCACCTTGGAAAAATCCAGCTTCTTTCCTTTAGCCTCAGATTTTGGATGGGATTTCTTCCCCTTCCCTTTCCTTGCTTTTGCAGCCAGAGCACAATTATCTTCATCATCAGTCTTTGATGAAGAGCCATCCCTGGTATTCTGCCTTATCTCTTCCTGCACTAGATCCGAGCAAAGTCGCTCCCAATCTGGCAGTTTCTCCCATCCATTGACAAAGTCTTCATAGTTGTGCCAACTCTTCGGAAGCCCAAGGAGAGCCAAGCTCACCAAGTCATCATTCGCAACTGTAATTCCCACACTCCCCAGCTCATCCCTACATTGGAAAAACTTCATGAGATATTTTGGAATACTGACACCCTTCTCCATTTTGATATTTCTATGTTTATCTTTCAGCGCCAACTTCCTATGATCGTTGCTGCTCTGGAAAATATCTGTCAAAGCCTTCCACATTGCAAATGGAGTGAATTTCCTATGAAGGCTTGACATAATATGGTCTTTCACACCTTCCAACAGAATTCTTCATGTCTTCGCTACTTTCTTTTTCCAGGCATCAAGTAATGCAGCATCCGTCGAAGTGGGCTTAGGAACATCACTATCGTTGAACTGCTTCAGACCATTATCTTCAAGCACCACCACCATCTGTCCTTCTAGGTTATGTAGTTGGAGCTACCCTTGAGTGCATACTCCAACCGCAACCCATTGAACTCCATTTCAATGTATACTCAACTGTCGCACCAAGAAATTCTTGCAGCAAATTCGAATTGTCCACTAGCACAAAACTCAACACCGCTTCAATATTGCAATCTCCAGTGATTAACATTGCTCCGATACCATGTAGAAATTTATTAATACTGATATGTATTACTGGACTCTCCTAATCTATCAAATTAATCTTATGTTAAATACAAAATCCTTCCACTTAATTCTTTGTGGAAATTAAATTGCCAATTGCAAAACACATGAAGAAAAAATCAAGCGCACATAACAAGATGTTTTACTCGGAAATCTTAAAGCTAAAAGCCCCAACTATCATATATTATGTATATCATGGAATCATGTAAAAATCTCATACAAAGCTCATAGCATAGAGCTCTTAGTACAATATACAATCGTCACACACTGTCTTGCAGAAATTTTCACCTCCATGCACCAATTTCTTGCCTCTTGACAGTCTACCTCCACTACGCAATCCCTGTTGAAGAATATCCTTGAATGAATTCGATATTGCCTTGCCTGCACTGTGCAATCCTCATTTGCATCTCCAATTTCAGTGTAGATGCATTGAATGCATCACTATAGTCACAACTAATAGTCCATATCACCCTTTCACATATCCCTCCACTAGGTCTCCACAAGATCTGACATGCAAGTAGTTTACTACTATATTTGTTCAGTTGCAAGGAAGACACTACTTGTGAATTAATTCACTCATCTTTCACTAGTGTATCTTTAGTTACAACTAGCACAACTAAGTTAAACTAAATAACAACTCACATAAATACTCTTCCAACTCTGTTACAACTTGCCACTGTCAGTTATAACGAAGTCCTCCATGCATGAGTCACCAACCACCTTAGGAATTGCGTAATTCCTTCAGCCCACTGATGTGCCACATCTGTTCACTGAAATAAAGTGCTGCAAGAGAATAAGTTGCTATTTATTATCTGATTATTATTAAGGGCTAATAATAATCGACATGCATCTATTTTTAGATTAGCGATCTATAAATAGACTTCGCCCAATCTTCTAAAAATAGAAATTCATCCAAAGATAGAATTTTCTCAACCATCTAGAATCAGCATCCTACTAACTTTAGAATATGCTCACCATTCTAAAAATAGATATACACCTAAAAATAGCCTGCGGGCCCCACTTAGTGAAGGTGCTTAATTTTCACTAAGCTCATCATCTTGTTGAATCTCAACAATTATAACAGAACTTCACCACAACTAAAAAAATATTGGAGACTAGAGGTTTTAGCAGATGTTTTTTTTTTTTTTGCGGTGCACTTCATGGAAAAAGTAGCACCAGTGCACTACATATATGAAATCATCAGGGTTGTATATATAACTAAAAGCACTAAGGTGTTGAATCTAAAGAACATTGGTGCCTAAAATGTATACTTCCCTAGTGCATATATATCAAAAATCACCCTTGGGCATTCTTTTTAGGAATAACATCAGGGCAAACAAAAAAATATTGCAGGCCCAATGTTTTTATTTAAACTTGCAATGTTGATGTGTATGGTTTGTATAAATGCATTGGTGTGCTAACGATATAAAAGGGCTGGTGTTTTTAATTTTAATAATGCACCAGGGTTGGAAATACTATTTTGTAGGATTGAGGCATTAGTTCTATGAAAGCACTAGTGCATTAAGAATTACAATGCATTGGGGCATTAATTGCAAACAATACCAGTGCTTGAAGACCTAAATGCCCCGGTGTTGTTATTTTTCGAAAAGGCACTGATCATGCAAAAAAAATGTCGTCACGGTTCTTTTATATAACATAACACACTGATGCGTGTTTATGTTATGGATGCACCCATTTTTTGTATGATATTTTCTTTTTTTTGGAACATCGACCTGTGACAATGCAATTATTGTAACTTTTCAAATCTGTTTTCGACATATATATTATAACAGTGCTCACATAAAATAAAATTTGATTAGTGCATTTGTATATGATGTTTGGATTAATTTGTTATATTATCATATTCACATATCTTCATTATAATATCTAATCATCCATATATCTAATCAGTGGTGTAACATTTCACAACGACATTGGATAACACAATAGAATAAATTAAAATGTATTTTATTATATATCATTAAGAGAATCTTTGTCATACAAAATGAGATTTTTATTGGTAACCCCTTGCCTTTCAAATGGGACACTATGGCCATTACATTAATCAAAATTTCTTATTTCCACAGACAATTATTTCAAAAAATACAACAGGTTGCATTGATATCCAAATAGATCATCATTCTTCGTTGGAACTGTTGTCATTGCTCGAGCTACTTCCATGACTTGGGTTATTTGGACGAATGTTTTGTTGATTGCATTGATTGTTTTCGTCTTCTTGATCTTGTTCCATATGCAAACATAAAAATAGTGTAATGAGTGTATCTACATTGGTGAAAATAATGAAAATTAAAATAAATAATATACATCAATGTAAATCGAATAGAAATGTACCATAGCAAGAAGTGACTCATAAACTGTACACATGGTTTCAAAACCAAGTCTCATGCCTTGTTGCAACAAGTCTTCTACTGGTGTAGTTTCATATTTTGTTTCATGTGTGTTTTAAACCCCGTTATAAATCATAGATTTAATATAAATGATTTTTTTGTTATATTAATTATAAAATCAGATAAGTAAAACAACATATATACTTACAAATTCCACAATTAATTTTTGATATGCCAACATATACTCACAACCCATATTTAACCCAACATCAATCAATTCTTCTAATGGCTCTTCTTTGTATGTTAGCACCTATTTGAAGACATTCAAGGATGGTTGTTGTAAAACAACTTAAAATATAAAAAAATGAAACCTTGAGTTGTTATAAGGAAATATTAGCAATTACTCATAAACTTTGATATCAACCTTTTTCTTCCTTGTTGTCATTTTTTATGTGCTGAATGAGTTCCATTTTGGTATCTTTTCTGCATGGAAATACTTGAAAATTAATAAATAATGCTAAATTGTTTTTTTTTGTATATGTACAAAGTTAATCACGATTACATACATTTGAAGCACGTTGTTGTTGAGGTGACTCCTCCTGTGATGCAATTATGTCCATTTCTTTAACGATCTCCTTGTACATTTTTTTGGACATTCCTACAGGCATGCTTTGCATATGAGCTCGTTGATCATTTGGAATTTTCATAATCTTTCTCAAAAAAGTAATAAATTATTTTTATATTGATATATGGAAGCTTAATATAACAAAATTGATATTAATAAATGAATAGTTTGTAGTAATATATACATATAATTCTAGAAAATTATTTTAATTAGGAAAATTAGTTTTTGAAGGATTTTTTTTTGTTGTTGTATGTTTTGTAAACAAATTCCCCCTTTCATTAACCTCCAACACTACTCCAAATGAGCTAAGGACCAATTCATCGTCATTTACATGTTCTATAATTTTTATTTTCTTAGAACGACATTGATCTTTTCCTTATTTGTTGCTCTGTGTAGAACATTAAACATATATGAATTAATAGATTGTTTGAAACATGTTATCTAATATTCTTAAGTATATTATTAATGAAAATTCAAAAAAAAAAAAAATCATGTTGAATAGTATTTTTTCATTCACCTGATTTATCCTTATGCAATTTTTCTATCAGATTTTTATGCTCTTCTGCACTTATATTAGAAATAATCTATTTGACCTTCATTTTATGGCTCTGCATGACACACACTAACCAATACATATTAGTTAAACTTACATACAGTTCAAGCATATTAATTTTGTAAATAGTTTACAAAGAACTTACCTTCTCTACTTTTTTCGATGCGCTATCATTGTGTCGATTAGTATTTTTGTTACTTAACACCTTCTCAGGCATTTTTTTTTATCAATATACAACATGTACCATTCAATACAAAAGCCATTAATTATATTTTATACATAAATAAAATAATTTTGAGCTAAAAATAGCTTTGGTAACCGGTATGTTTATTTGAATGAACGCACCTGTGTGTTTAGGCCATTAAATGCATCGTGCGTTTAATTGTTCAACACCATCAACGAAAATTAACTTTAAATTATGAAGGTGTGATTTGCAATGACAAACATATTGTAATGAATTAATGGTGCTATTTGACACAGGTGTTAGTGTCAGTCTTTGTAGCATTCCTCCAGTGATCAAACATGCTCTTACAAAGTGATTTTAAGGTGTCAATGTCAAATTTTGTCATTTCAGTGAGGCTTCAAGTAAAATTTGGTCACTAGGTATTAGGTCTAGGGTTTGTTTTCACTCCTTTCAAAGTTGTCCAAATGTCAGTCCATGTCACCATTCAACTGAGTGTACCATCATTCAGAGGGTTTTCATTATCATTTCAAGTTCCACTGAGTCATTTTACACCTTGTTCATGCTTCAGTTGTGCCTAGGTAAGGTTCATTTCCCTCTCCTAGGGTTTTGAAGGTAATTTCTCTTAGATGGTCAAATCATCAGCAAAACTTGTATCCTGATGTTCATACACGTTTCCCTATCCTTAATGTACCTTATTAAACACTTCCCATAACTGAGATCCCCCAAATTCCTCATTTTCGCGCAAACCCTAGTTTCTTGCTACAACTTGGTAATTTTTTAGGCTAGGCCTGTGTTTTTCCCTTTTGGACCCCTTCCCCTCACTCAATCTTTGAAATTCCATTTTCCCCTACTTCCTAACATCCCTCCCTACTTCCCAAAATTTTCTCAAGAATTTATAAGCCCCTTATCCCCTTCATTTCACTTCATTTCGACAAATCCCTTGTTCCACACATCGGGATAGATTTTACTCCAATGATGTTTTTGAGCAAGAAAATATGAATTTGGAAAACCTGAGATATTTTTTTTTCCACAATAGGCCAAGGAATAAAAACCTCCTTCACTTTTTACACAGGTGTCATGGTTTTAGAGAAATGTCAAAAATATTGTTGCCTCAGGAGAATTGATGCACCTCTGAAGTGACCATGGGAAAATCAAGTTTTCTCCTAGCTTGGTTGGAAAAATGACTTTCTTAATGAGTCAAATGATAACTAGACACAAATAGCTTTCCAATGAGAAATAATGAGCTCAATTTGGAGTTGAGGAAGACCTTCAAAAGTTGACTGCAACAGCACTCTGCCTTGAGGCAGCCTCATTTTGCACATTTTTACCAGTCTTGGGAGATTTGATTTTTGACAAGGCAAATGAACTCCAAATGAAAAAACTCAAGTTGGGTTGAAAATTAGACTCACTAAGATTTCCAACGAGCTATCTCATGCCCACTTTTGACACCGGTAAGACCTCCAAAAGTCTCCTGCAAAAAGGCACTACGCATTGAGATGAATTTTGGAAATTTTGCCTTAATAAAATAGAGTTTTCTGCCCAATGCGTCGCGCCACTTGGTGCGCGCTTATGATTGGGAGATCCTCTTGGGGAAAATTTACATTTTTGGATTTTTCATGGAAAATTATGCATGCCTACTTATGGCCAAGAGATTTTGACAGGTTTTGGGCTTCCAAAAGGGTCAAAAACACCCTAAAAATGACCTTTCTTCCCCTCTTTGGACACACAGGAAGCAGTGTTGGGAGAATTCATTTTTGGAGGGGAAAATGGAAGCCAAATTCAGAAATTCCACTTTTTTTGGAAAGTAGACAGGTAAACCTTTCCAAAAATCCCACTTGGAGAAAATTTGGACGCCGGGAAGGCCTTCAAAATCAGCTCCAAACTGGCGCAACACATAGAGAAATCAAGCGCGGTGCATTGGGGATTTTTGCTCATTTTGGACTCAGTAACTTTGTTTTTCGCCTAGTTTTTGACATTTTGACTTTCTTGCTTCCAAATGTTAAAACTCATGATGTAATTTGATGTAATTTGATGGATATTGATGTAATTTTGTTAAATTTTTACTCATGGAAGAAGATTCATCCATCAAAAGGTGAATTTCAACTAAATGAATCAGTTTCCTATCTTATAGAGGCAAGTTGTTCCACTGCCTATTTTCCAGTTCTCAGTTTAGATCTTGTTGAAACAGATCCTAGACTTGTGAGCTCGACCCCTAGAGGCTGGGGATGAGTTAGTGTTGTCTATATCTTGTAGTTTTTCAGTCATTAGCATGGTTGGACACTTGGGATTGCTTTGAGCATCATTGTACATTCATCTCTGCAGTTTGGCAAAGGAAGAGACCAGGGTTTGCAGCAATCCTTGGGATTCATGTGGCTCTTTGTTTTGATGATGTGTTTCTCTCTGTTAATGTAAGTTTACTGGCATTTCATGTGTATCATTTTCCCTCTTATTTCTTCTTAAGTTAAAAAAACAAGGATAAAGGTGGAATTCATTAAAATTTGCAGTGCTCTACCTAGGGTTTGTTTAATTTTCGTTGTTTTCAACTATTTGAAGAGTATTCCTGAAATTTTCTTGCCATCTTCAACTCCTCACCAGTATGAGCTATCCATTTCATTCAAAATTGAAGTGTCAAAACAATTTCCTACCTTGCCCCATTCAGATCTCTGCAAAAACTAGGCCTCATTCCCCAGACCCAAAATCTGCCCTTCCCTTTGATCCAACAAACACCCTTAAAATAAAATCAAACTCTTTTACATATATACCTAGCCTAAAATTAGCCTTTATTCAAGTCATCTCAAGCCTCACTGATTATTTTTTGCTGATATTGACCAGGAGAGAGCCCTCTCCCGATCTGGTAGGGCTAGCTACTAGGTTAAGCGTGGTTTGATGTTACCCTAGACTCTGCCTTCCTCAGCCTGAGGTATATTTAGGCCATAACATATTGGCGACCATACTATGGAAAAACACAAAATTGTTTGCTTGTTAGTGTTATTTGTTTTATAAACTACAGACGGAGCCTGAAGTTATGCCAGGTAGACTTCGAACTGCACATTGCTTTGCAAATGCATAAGTAGATAAATGTTGCTTCAGTCAATCTCTGGTCTAGTCTTATAAATGTAACATCTGACTTGAAAATTTCCCCAGTACATGTATCAATTTCAGATCTGATGGTTGATGGTGGACAACGATCAGACATAGGAAGGCTGAAATCATTTACCTGGCGACTCCAGTGTCGAAGAATCCCAAGTTTCAGAATTTTTATGGCAACTCTACTCTTCAAGAATCAGTAACCTGAGGGATTTCTTGGTGAATTCATTGTTATCAAAATGGTTTCGCTGGATCGAAGGTATGCTCCCATGAGCCGAGATCACATTCCAGGTTTTCCAAATAAAATTCCTAAGGTAGATTGGCAAAGGAATTTTCCTACATTTAAAGATGATGATAAGAAGGATGCTGCTTTACATATGGTTAGATTTCACATACATATTCGCAAGTTGAAGGTTGATTTTCCTGAAGATTGCTTGATGAAGATATTCATGGCCACTCTGGAAGGTGAAGCCCGATCTTGGTATGAAATTTTGCCGCCTGCTTGTATTTACTGTTTAAAGGATTTTCATACCAAGTTCTTTGAAAGGTATAAATAATCTTATCCATCCTTAACTTTAGTTCATAACTGTTGTAACCATGTTCATAGTTTTATTGAAAATATTGAAAAAATTTATGAAGATGATGACTTCATGGACGATGAGATCATGTAGGCTCTGTACGAAAATCCATTTCAGCAGCATAAAGAGAACTTAGAGGATACCCATAAAGATGCTCAGGAAACTTTGCAGCAGGATCAAGATCTTAATACAATGGAAAATGTTGAAAGAGAAGGTTTTGTTTTAGATTTGTCCATAGAAGAAGACAATATGCAGGAAAGTCAAGTTTCAATTTCAGAATGTGATAAAGTCAAGTCAGCTATTTTAGATCTAGATTCAAATCGTGATGATCAAGAATACCTTGTGTTGAATCCCATGAAGAAGAACTTTGTTGTTGAGATCATCTGGAATGAAGAAGACAGAGTTATTGATCCAAATGTTCTCATTTCATTAGAACAAAGCCTCCATGAGGAGGTAATCCAGTCAGTTCATGAAAAACAAGATGAGATCTTTGTTCAAGTAAGTGAAAAATCTTCTTTCAATAACTCAGTGATAAATGATAATTTGATTGCCATGTCATATGAAGATGATCAACAATGTTTTCAAATTTCAGAAGATCAGGGAATTAAGGACTGTCATTTAGGTTTTTCATGTTTTAAAATGTTATTTCATGAATACAATCACTGGTTGAGCAAAAGAAAACAAAAATTATCATCTCCTTTGTCTGAAGATGAGATAGATCAACTCCTGAAAGGTCATGTTACAGTCCAAGCTAAAGCATATTTGCAGTGCCCACATGGTCAAGAAAGTGTTGGTGAAACTTCTTCCTTTTTTGAAAATGATGACAGTCTTGTAATTAGCTTTATAGATCAACGAATAGATAATATTTTATTTCATTAAGATGATAAGGCTGTCATATTTGATAATCTTGAAGATTGTTTTTTGTTTAAGAATGACCTAGACCATGAAGTTGAGTAATATGAGCTTGAGAGAGACAATATGCCAGAATTTCTCATGGTCAAGGAAATTACAGCTAACACTCAGATGGCAGAAGCATATACCTCTATGTGCCTTCCTATCACTTGGCAATCAATTTTTTCTTTCAGATCAGAATGAAGCGAGTAGTTGTATTTTTGCTGCTGGATCTCAAGACCAACTAGTGCTTCAGGATTTTCAAGATCCCTTCGGCATTATTTTGCAAGCATCAGAAAATATTAATGTTGCCTGGTTCATTATCATAAGCCTTGGTTTCAATTGTTATTGTGAGTTGCCTACATGTACATCGTTCTACCTGCTCGAGAAAAGTGAGAGCAGAATTTTGGTATGTAGCCATCTGCTGGATTGGTTACATTGGAACGCTCACTACACATGATTGTACATATTCCATCAGTAGGTAGTTGGTTGTCATAATGATTTGAAGCCCTCAAATCTCAATGGACTGCTACCATTAAAAATCTTTGTAAGTACTAATTTCAGTTAAGTAGGTCTTGAGTCATTTTTGTTTTAGTCAGTTTCAACATAGTTTTAGTTTGGGGCCCGAAATGAAGGCTATTAAACTGAAGGTCTGATTTCATTTTTGGTGTGTCAGTTGTTTGAGTCATTTGCGATTCAGTTTTCAGTCTTGTTATTAAGTTAGTTTGTGTCGGTTTTCAGTCATGCATTTCAGCTTGAGTTTTTTATTCCATTGCCCAATGGACGAAGGCACTACCTACTTTCCCAGAGATCTGTAGTTCTTGGCACCTCGAAGGAGCTACCATCCCCATTGGAGCCAATGTTAGTGTCAGTCTTTTCAACCTTCCTCCAGTGATCAAACATGCTCTTACAAAGTGATTTTAAGGTGTCAAGGTCAAATTTTGTCATTTCAGTGAGTCTTCAAGTAAAATTTGGTCACTAGGTATTAGGTCTAGGGTTTGTTTTCACTCCTTTCAAAGTTGTCCAAATGTCGGTCCATGTCACCATTTAGCTGAGTGTACCATCATTCAGAGGGTTGTCATCATCATGTCAAGTTCCTTTGGGTCATTTTACACCTTGTTCATGCTTCAGTTGTGCCTAGGTAAGTTTCATTTCCCTCTCCTAGGGTTTTGAAGGTAATTTCTCTTATATGGTCAAATCATCAGCAAAAATTGTATCCTGATGTTCATACACCTTCCCCTATCCTTAATGTACCTTATTGAACACTTCCCATCACTGAGATCCCCCAAATTCCTCATTTTTCGCACAAACCCTAGTTTCTTGCTACAACTTGGCAATTTTCTAGGCTAGGCCTGTGTTTTTCCCTTTTGGACCCCTTCCCCTCACTCAATCTCTGAAATTACACTTTTCCCTGCTTCCTAACATCCCTCCCTACTTCTCAAAATTTTCTCAATAATTTATGATCCCCTTATCCCCTTCATTTCGCTTCATTTCGACAATTCCCTTGTTCCACACATCGAGATAGGTTTTACTCCAATGATGTTTCTGAGCAATAAAAGATGAATTTTGGAAACCTAAGACAGGTTTTTGTCCAAAATAGGCCAAGGAAGAAAAACCTCCTTCACTTTTTACACAGGTGTCATGGTTTTAGAGAAATGTCAAAAATACAGTTGCCTCAGGAGAATTGATGCACCTCTGAAGTGACCTTGGGAAAATCAAGCTTTCTCCTAGCTTGGTTGGCCAAATGACTTGCTTGATGAGTCAAATGATAACTAGACACAAAGAGCTTTCCAATGAGCTATCATGAGCTCAATTTGGAGTTGAGGAAGACCTTCAAAAGTTGACTGCAACAGCACTCTGCCTTGAGGCAGCCTCATTTTGCACATTTTGACCAGTCTTGGGAGATTTGATTTTTGACAAGGAAAATGAACTCCAAATTGAAAAATTCAAGTTGGGTTGGAAAGTAGACTCAATAATATTTCAAACAAGATATCCCACACTCAATTTGGACACTCAGAAGACCTCCAAAAGTCTCCTGCAAAAAGGAGGTACGCATTGAGATGAATTTTGGAAATTTTGCCTAAACAAAACAGAGTTTTCTGCCCAATGCGTCGCGCCACTTGGCGCGCGCTAATGATTGGGAGATCCTCTTGGTGTAAAATTTACATTTTTGGATTTTTCATGGAAAATTATGCATGCCTACTTATTTCCAAGATATTTTGACAGCTTTTGGGCTTCCAGAAGGGTCAAATACACCCTAAAAATGACCTTTCTGCCCCTTTTTGGACACACAGGACGCAGTGTTGGGAGAACTCATTTTTGGAGGGGAAAATGGAAGCCAAATTCAGAAATTCTACTTGTGTTGGAAAGTAGACAGCCGTACCTTTCCAACAAGCCCACTTGGAGCTAATTTGGACATCGGGAAGGCCTTCAAAATCAGCTCCAAACTAGCGCGATGCATAGAGAAATCAGGCGCGGCGCATTGGGGATTTTTGCTCATTTTGGACTCAATAACTCTGTTTTTCGCCTATTTTTTGACATTTTGACTTTATTACTTCAAAATGTTAAACTCATGATGTAATTGGATGTATTTTTATGGATCTTGATGTAATTTTGTTAAATTTTTACTCATGGAGGTAGATTCATCCATCGAAAGGTGAATTGCAACTGAATGAATCAGTTTCCTATCTTATAGAGGCAAGTTGTTCCGCTGCCTATTTTCTAGTTCTTAGTTTAGATCTTGTTGAAATAGCTCCTAAACTTGTGAGCTCGACCCCTAGAGGCTAGGATGAGTTTTTGGTTACTTATCTCTTGTAATTTTTTAGTCATTGGCATAGGTTGGACACTTAGGATTGTTTTGAGCATCATTGTACATTCATCTCTGCAGTTTGGCAAAGGAATAGACCAGGGTTTGCAGCACTCCTTGGGATTCATGTGGCTCTTTGTTTTGATTATGTGTTTCTCTCTGTTAATGTAAGTTTACTGGTGTTTCATGTGTATCATTTTCCCTCTTATTTCTTCTTAAGTTAAACAAACAAGGATAAAGGTGGAAATCATCAAAATTTGCAGTGCTCTACCTAGGGTTTGTTTAATCTTCTATGTTTTCAACTGTTTGAAGAGGATTCCTGAAATTTTCTTGCCCTCTTCAACTCCTTACCAGTCTGAGCTATCCATTTCATTCAAAATTGAAGTGTCAAAACAATTTCCTACCTTGCCCCATTTAGATCTCTGCAAAAAACTAGGCCTCATTCCCCAAACCCAAAATCTGCTTTTCCCTTTGATCCAAAAAACACCCTCAAAATAAAATCAAACTCTTTTACATATATACCTAGCCTAAAATCAGCCTTTATTCAAGTCATCTCAAGCCTCACTGATTATTTTTTGCTGAGATTGACCAGGAGAGAGCCCTCTCCCGATCTGGTAGGGCTAGCTACCAAGTTAAGTGTGGTTTGATGTTACCCTAGACTCTACCTTCCTCAGCCTAAGTTAGATTTAGGCCATAACAACAGGTGTTCCGATTCGTTATATTACAACGGGAGCACCGACGAACATACTGGACATAACACTCAAAGTTAAAATACATTGATGCATTGCATTACACAAGGTGCATCGATGCATTATATTAAATTAACGCACTGCAAAATATACACCATTTTTTTTAAATGAAGAGGGCCGACAAGGTTTGGATGTAATTCAATATGTGACCCCCCTACTTTACATGTCACACACCCTATATATAGTAAGTACACAAACCCATTAAATCTAAAACGTCTAAAATAAAATAACCTAATTGTGAAGTGGTAGAGGGAGTTAAACCCTAAGGTGAAATTTTGTAGTCACATAAGCAAAGGTTTAAAGTAAGTATTGAATTTTTTATTTATTTATTTATTTTCTGAATTTTAATTAAAATTAAATAGGAACAGAGATCACAAATTTTTTTAGTAGTAAAATCAATAGTAATTTTTTCATTATATAGGGTTTATATCATATAAAAAAAAAATTGAATTGTGAATACATCTAACAAAAATTGTAAAATAATTATATATATATATATATAGAGAGAGAGAGAGAGAGAGAGAGTAAAATCAATAGTAACATTTAAAATTTTTGTTATGCAGGGTTTTGAGTGAATCACTAAATCTTTCAAATTCTGATCTTTTTGTGGTTCCAAAATATTTTGTTACTCCACAATACTCCCAGTATGTATCACTTGCAAATTATCTCTCTTTTAATTAAACCATAACAAAAATTGTAAGAAAAAATATTAGTAAAATCAACAATAAATTTTAAATTTTTTACTATGCAGGGTTTACAGCGAATCACCATACCTTTCAGCTTCTGATCTTCTGAATAGTTTTGTTGCTCCAAAGTATTATGTTGTTGCACAATGCTCCTGGTATGTCTATCTTGCAAACCACTTCCTTCAATTTTTGGGAAAAAAATGAAATCATGAATAAATTTTTACTATTTAAAAGACTTTATGAAATTAGATTTCGAAAAATCTTTTCTTTTTTCTTTTCTTTTTTTCTTTTTTTTTTCTTTTTTTTTCACTTAATATGAACATCAGTGCATTCGACAGTAAAGAGAATCAATGTGTTTATAAGCAAAGTGCACTAACATTGTCGGGGTGCCAAAAAAATTTAACGCACCAACATGATCGTGCATACCGGTGTTGTTTTTATTTATATGCATTGGTGTGGTTTTGTACAAGAGCACCAATATAATAACATATTTTATATTTTTCTGGATGCCAAAAATTGGTGCGGGTATATTTGAACGACCTAATGTTATTTTCATTTAAACGCATCGGTGTGATTTGTTCTAATAAGAAAACCGGTAGGGTTTAAAAACTATCTGGAATTTTATTTTCACATAAAATGTCATATTAATCTAAAATTATCCTTTAGCATGCATCCACATGAATTAGAGTAGTTCATAGTATACATTTTCTGCTTAAAGTCACCATATTCTTGAAAAATGGTTTGAAAACTATATTGAAATTCAAATCGTGCTTATATAGTTCTCAAAATTAATTTTAGATATGCATACAAAGCTTTATTTCTGATTTTTCTCAAATGCAGGGAAAAAATATCAGTGATATCAAATGGCCAATTCTTCAAAGTCCATCCCATATTGTTGATCAAAGTCATTCGCAAATTTCTCCCTTTCCATCTCTTGTAAGTTCATATTTTATTTATATTTTGATTATCTAATTGAATTTATTTATTTTTAATCCATGACAATTTGAAGAAAAAATTATCCAAATTTGCAAGATCTTGATTTGTAATCGAGTTCAAATGCAGAAAATATTCCTCCATTTCAAAAATGTCGAAAGCTATTTTCAATAGCAACATATGGCAAGCAGTTGGTAGATGAAAACAGAAAACCTCTTCACCCTTCCAATTGCAACATGGCATCTTCTAGCCACAATCTTGGATCAACGATGGTAATAATTGTTTGGTAAACTAATTACATTGACATGCTTACTAATATCATTCATAATGTACTAATGGCATTCAATATTCTTTTAAATTAGGATTCTAGTGATGATGAGTGACCCACCTACCATCTTCTCATACACCCCACTACAATGTCAACTCGAGAGAAGGTTGCCTTAAGATTAAGACTTAGAGAGGAATCATACAAAGAATGGTTGAATCAACCACATATTCAATTACCACTGCGTCTAGATTCACAATTAGGAATGGCTGCAACAATAGTAGTTCTTCATCACAAGTTGGAATTGGAGGCAATCAAATAGAGGTTGGCATGGATGAGATACGATTGCCATGGAGGAAATGTTGTTAGATGCATTCTAGAATGATTAGCTAGAGGATGATGCTCATATCTCTGATACCTTATTTGAAATATTGAAATCTGCTTCCACCACCCCTCTTTTTGGACCTAGTGGCAAGTCAAAGTCTACTCAACTAGGGACAATGATGTTGTTGTACAACTTGAAAGCAATTTTTAGCATGTGGAATGCATTTTTCTCGAAAATATTGAGGTAATTCACTTGCATGATTGATCAAGTCCCTTATATTTTGAGAAATATTGTTACCCAATCAACATTAAAAATGGTTTATTTTACAAACGTTAAATATTGATAGTATACAATTATATTCCCCGCCAATTGCAAGTTATTCAAAGATAAGTTTCTTCCAAGTAATAATGTCTTGTCGGGTAGTTGCGAAGAGGAAAAGAAATTATTGAAAATGTTTGGTTTTGAGTACATATCATATCATGCATGTATGAATGATATTGTTTTATATAGAGGTGAATATGAAGACAAAGAGATATGTTCAAAATGTAGGCATGATAGGTACCACAATTAAAAAAATAGGTAAATTACATGGTCCTCATAAGATATTGAGGAACATGCCTATAATCCCAAGGATTCAAAGGCTCTTTCATTGCAAATAATTAGCTATGTTGCAGGGATGACATGCCTCACATAGAAGTGAGTCAGGAGTTATGTGAATCCCAACAGATTCAAAAGCCATGAAGCATATAAACGATACATGGCCTGAAAAATTCAAGGATGAAATACGAAGTCTATGACTCAGCATAGCCATGGATGGTGTCAACCCATATTCCCTCAAAAACACCAACTATTCTATTTGGCATGTAGTAGTGATCAATAACAATATCCCCCATGGTTGTCCATGAAGAATGAACATATTATGTTGGCTCTCATAGTCACTGGTAGAAGACAAGGGAAGGATATGGATGTATACTTACAACCATTGGCAGATGAATTAAAGGAATTATTGGAAGGGATACATGTGTACGATGTATCAAGACCCATCACAACAGAGAGGAGTTTTACGTTGTATGGCATATGTTCTTACACCATACATGATTATCCAAGATTAGGAGGTTTCTTTGGTGAATTACATTTTTATTTATTTGTTTGTATACATAACAATATTGTCTCATATATCAATTAAATTCATTGCAACTGTTATGATCTTCATGGTCGCTAATGTGTCGACCTACATACAATAATTTCATAGGTCTTGTAAGAAAAGGGTATCATGGATGTAAATGTTGTGGAACTTTTCTAAAGGCTAGGTGGTCCGACCACATATGAAATCTAGTGTATGGTTTCTCCAGGGTATTCCTCCTAAAATAACACTCCTACATAAGAGCAACATCTGCTTTCAATGGTAAACCAAATAGAACTCAAAGGCTTGCAATAATTACACTGGTTGAATGGCCTAGAGCATATGAGAGAGAGAAGGAGAAGGATTTTTCAGATGTTCTATTCAAATGGGGATCTTATGTTCGATGATCCGTAATTTTTTGACACCTATGTTGAGAAATTTCACATTGGGATGGAATGGAAATCTGTATTTTATGAGCTCCCATATTGGGAGCATCTTAAGATTGCCCACTTACTAGATCCTGTGCATATTTTTAAAAATGTTTCATATTCTTTATGGAGGCACATATCACTGAAAGAAAATGACACATTGGATATTAGGAGAGATATTATTTCTTCAAAAATTGAAAGGAAACATTGGCCTAGACAAAAAAATAGAGGATAGGTTGGCCCCTCTTGGTCTTTCAAAGAAGGTGATGTCCCATGGATTTTAAATAAATATGATCTTTCTTTGGAAAAAGAAGTTATAATGAGTCTGAGGGTGCCTTCTCATGCATGGGTGTGTGAACCATGACCCCCCCCCCCAAGACCTACGATGTGCCATATCTAAATTATATGCATTTGTGCATTGGATCACATCAAAGGAGATTCATATGGCTAACATTCCACAGTTGCATCAAGAGATAGCTCATATTGCTTGTATGTTTGAGAAGGAACTACTGACAATTTTCATGGACTTTTAGGTTCATCTTCTAATTCACCTAGTAGATGAGATTGCATTAATTGGGGTGGTTTCTTGTCATTGGATGTTCTTATTAGAGAGGTAAATGGATAAATTGAAAGGTTTTGTTTTACAAAGGAAATAAATCAAGGAGTTTATGGCAGAGGGATATATATCGTATGAGTCATTATATTATTCCAGTGAGTACATCAAGTAGGTCGATAACACACCATGTGTGGAAATTCGAGATGAAGACAAAAGAGAAGGGGAGCTTCTCGAAACGAATGGAATGAGATGCAAGATAAAGAGTAAGTGGCTTATCGTTTTTCAAATTTCCACACGTAAACTATTCGCATTGAACTTCATATTATTGTTGTAACAACCCTGGTGAAAATTCCATGTAGTCAAAGTTAATAAAGGAAAAATAATAACCAAGGTCATGGGACAGGTATTCCAAGATGAATGTTGGGAAAAACATCCTAGTGTGGGTGTTCATATGGTTTATTATGGCTATGGAAATTGGAAAAAGAAATGGCTAAGGCTTTGAAAAGGAAAAGTGGAATTTATTGGCATTTATTTATGAAAATAATGGAAATTAGGAGAAAAGGGAGGTGAAAGGTCACAAGTTGCATGTGACAAGAAAAATGAATGAAAATAATATAAAATGAAGAAAATAAAGGCCTCATTAATAAAAAGGCTTTTGAGGATCAGTTCATGGATTTTGTCAGTGTACCCTTTTTTCAGTTCAATTTTGGAGCTCTCATTCTATTCTCTCTCTCCCGTACTCTTGGACACTTAGAGTTTCTTGGAGCACTCTTGGAGAGTGTGGCATACTTCGATATTTGGAGCAAGAAGGCAAAGGAAGAGCAGTAAAGTGCAAGAGGACATCAGGATCAACAACTACAATGGTTTTTTTTTGCATGTATCGAGTTGCATGTATTTTTTCCTCACTAGTTTTGGCATGCATGTGGTTTCTTGGTTATGATCTATCATTGGCATTGAAAATTTCTTGGATTGATAGTGGATTTTCCTATCCTTTCCATTTCTCGGATAGCCATGGCATTGTGGGTTCATTTCATTTTTTTTCTTTCTACTTGGTTATCATATGCCTTTGGTTGTGGATTGAGTTATTAGTTCCTAGAAGCCTCGGTTGGAAAAATGCTCTAGAATCCCTGTAACAGCTTAGGTTGAGTTACTATTTCTCGAAGAATTGGCTGGAAAAATGATTTAGAAGCCCTTGGTGGGTTGGGTTACTAGTCCTGGAATCTCTGGTTGGAAAAACACTCTGGAAGCCCAATGAAAGTTGTGGGTTGAGTTACTAGTCCTAGAAGCCTTGGTTGGAACAAATGCCCTAGTTGGAACAAATGCTCTAGAGCCCTAGAAAACTTGGGTGGATACCAATCTGGTGATGGTTATGATGTCCGACCGTGAGGTGGAATCACTGGTTGAGGGTTGAGGTGGTTTGACCTCTGGAAGCCCTGGTGTGGTTTTGATTGATGTGTTTTATGAGATCCCACATTCATGTTTGGAATATGGCACGAGGGTGATAGGTTGAAGAGATTTGGATCAGCTATGTCTATGGTTGGGTGTAACGTGGAAGTCCAAAGTTGGTTGCATTTTTCTTGTGGAAATAAGAGCTCTTTTCCTCTTGTATTGATGGGTAAATATTCTTGTTATTATGTGGCTTATATGGATGTTATGTGCTTGACATTTATGTTGTTTATATGTTGGTTATAAATTTTTTTATGGTGATGATGATTTATGTCTCTCATCATGTTTTGATTTGTAAATGAAGGAACAATGTAACTATGACCAAATAGATGATAATTTAGTTAATGATATAAGTAAACAATGCTTCTTAGCAGTTCTCAGATAAGTATGAGACCCCTATGCTTAGATCTGTTGTTTAAACCTGTAGATTATATATTTGTGACATGATTGATGAAATGAATGTCATGGCTAGTAGGAGTCTGGTCAAGTCCTTGTTCAAGTGTTTACTTTTACATCGTTATTCCATTGTTATCTTTCAGTTCTTAAAGTGTCATGGAGTTATGGGTAGTGGATTAGGCTTTGAGCCTAAAAAATTGGCTCAAAAATCGAGGTCACGGGCTCAAAACTACTGGTAAAATTCCCTAGTCGCGGCATGCATACCCATTATGTGTGTGCGACTAGAGTCTTCCAGTCACACTCCTGCCCATGTCAAGGGAGCGACTTCGGGATTGATGATTGAAAAGGTTAGGTTGGATCAGGGGCTAACCTCCTAAAAGGTTGGGATGGATCCTAGGTTCCCTGTAGCATGTGAAGAAGGTATGTGTTGTTGTGTGGTGTCGGTTCCACTTCCTTAAGGTGACCTACGAGGTTGAATAAAATCATAGTAACTCTTCATCACATGCTTACCGGGGTTAGCTAGTTAATTGGGTAGATGTCAGAGGAGAGTGTTACAGAGTGGTATCAGAGCATGGTTCACCCCTCCGACTAGATGGGTGGTGTGTTGGTCATGCATTCATATTGGTTGCATCTGTGTTACTCATACTTGTGGTCTATGTGCTTGTTATGTATGCATGGTGTTGTTCATGGTTGTAGTGATGTCGTCATGTGAAGGTTGATGGGGTTGTTGTGGAATGTTTCCACATGACTTTATGACTAGTTTTGTGTTGTTTATACATGTCAAGCGCTTATGCATTGTCAGTTTCCATTGGTGGTTGTTGTTGTCATGCGATAGGTCATGGTGTGTGTAGTTTATATGGTCATGCATTGATGATTGGAGTCTATCTAGAATGGTGTTTATGTGTTGATATACCTATGTGTTATATGTCTATATGTTGTTATGATTATGTCTATACATGTGTTATGTTTATTGGTTGATCTTGCAGATGAGATAATCTCCCTGAATTATGCTAAGGTACGTTGGTTTATTGTGATTTGGTTTAGCTGGCATGAGATGCCTTGCAGGAAGAAATCAAAGATGACTAGCAAGATGGTAGACTACATAGATTCTCCTTATGAATCAGATGAGTAGCATGGTGTTGGGCACTCTTCTAACTTAGCAGAAACATTGAGAAGTTTTAAGGAATAAATAACGAGTTGTAAATCATATAATGACATAATCATACAGTCACGGGAGAAACAAGCATAGGTTAATGCAGTAATCCTTCATAGTTTGTTAGAGTTGCAGGGACAGAGGCCACTTTGGATCAGCTATGGACAGGAGGATGGGACTAATGGGGCATATGGTAGTAGGTATCATGGTGGTCACAGGCCAAATATAGATGACACGATCAGAAATGGTAGGTTCTTGGACACTCTGGATAGGAGAGGTGACATACACAGGTACTATTCTAGTTTTGGTTATGACAGGAGCTATGATTGTCATCATTATCATCCTTATAGGAGGAGTGACAGGGGATATTTTCTGGATGAGTTCAAGAAAGAAAATCCACCTACATTTGATGGATATATGAAGAAGTCATAAGATGTATAAGCATGGTTTATTGGTATGAGGAAGTTCTTCATGTTGGATGATTACTCAGAAAACATGAAAGCCAGAATAGCTACATTTAGCGTCAAAGGTAAAGTAGATATTTGGTGGGAATATGTGAAGAATGTCAGGGATATTTATGAGGATGAATTGACTTGGAGCGAATTTGAGAGAATGTTACTAAATAAGTATCTATTAGAGAGATAAAATGATGACAGTGCAAAATATTTTTAAGAACTAAATATGGAATCTAGGACTAATGAGGAATACACTAGAAGGTTCTTGGAGTTGTTGGGGTATGTGCTTTACCTCAAGGAGGAGAAGGCAAATATTCAATGATTAATTAGTGGGTTGTTGATAGCATTCAAATATATGATTGAGTTTGATGAGCCTAGATCATTGGAGGAGGCCATCTGGAAACTAAAGCATTGTTACGAGCAATCAAAGCATGTATCTAAGACTAAGCATGACTGGAAAGGTAATAATAAGAATAAAGTAAAATGGGACAAGAAGTGAGCAAGACCGCAGGATATAGGTAACAAAGAGAATGTTGCACCACCTAAGAATTTCAATACATTTGGTAGAGGACAGGGACTTCGATCTGAGGATCATAATAAGTATGAAGTTTGGAAGCCTATACAATGTTGGACTTGTGTAAAATATCATCACATGAGAGATTGTCCACAATGTCAGGGTGGTAGACCGTAGATCTACAATGCGCAGGAGGCACGGATAGTGGGATATGTTAGACAAAATATTCCTAGGATCTATGCAGCATTGGATAACAGGCAGGAATATCACCATACATCTATTATTGAGATGGATGGTGCTAGGGTCCTAGGTTTTTGACGTTAATATATTTTCCGTATCCATTGATTTTTAGTTTCGATTAGTTGAGCCTATGACTATTGTTGTTGCCATAGCCTCAAAGTTGTTGAATGTTGCAACAAGCAATAGTGAAATTGGCATCTAGAAACAACATCCTTGATCCTAGTGAAAATTATGCACGTACACTAGGTGGGGCCCACACAGGCTATTTTTAGGTGTATGTCTATTTTTAGAATGGTGAGAAAATTCTATTTATAGTGGTAATCTATTTATAGATGGTTGAGAAAATTCTATTTATGGATGAGGTTCTATTTTTGGAATGCATGTGCGAAGTATGTTCGTAGATCGCATGTCTAAAAATAGAATGCATGTTGATTATTATTATCTCTTAATAATAATTAGACAAAAAATAATAATATATTCTCTTGAAGCACTTGATTTCAGTTAACTGATGTGGCAAACCAATTGACTGAAGGAATTTTGAGTTCTAAGGTTGGTTGGTGGGACATGCAAGTGGACTTAGTTGTAACTGAGTGATTCGAAGTTGTAACAGAGTTGGATGTGTAGTTATGTGAGTTGTAAAGTAGTTTAACTCAGTTAAGTGAGTTAAACTCAGTTGTGCTAGTTGTAACTAGTTGTAACTAAAGATACACTAGTGAGAGATCGGTGAATTAAATATTAAATTAATTCACATGGAGTGATCTCACATGCAACTGAAGATTTACTATTGTTAACTACATGCATGTTAGATCTAGTGGAGACCCAATTGAGAGATAGGTGAAAGGGACAATTTGAATATCAGTTGTGACATTAGTGGGTGCACCCTTGCAACCACACACGCATTGGAGATGCCAATGAGGATTGCGTAGTCAAGGTAGACTAGTTTTAATCATTCGAGTTCTTGATATCAGGTATTGTACGGTAGAAGGCGGCAATTTGTCAAGAGGCAATAAATTGGTGCATAGATATGCAAATTTGCATGACAGTGTGTGACGATTGTATATTATACTGAGAGCTCTATGAGATGAGCTTTGTATGAAATTGTTACATGTTCCATTGATATACATAATATATGATATTTGGGGTTTTTAGCTTTAAGCTTTCCCGGTAAAACATCTTGTTATCTGTGATTGATTTTGCTTCATATGTGTTTTGCAATTGGAGATTTAATTTCTACAAAGAATTAAGTGGCAGGATTATGTATTTAACATAATATTAATTTGTTAGATCAGGAGAATCCATAAATACATTATTGTGTTTACAAATTTATACATGGTATCAGATCAGTGTTAATCATTGAAGATTGCAATATTGAAGCAGTGTTGAGTTTTGTGCTAGTGGACAATTCGAATTTGTTGCAAGAATTTCTTGGTGCGACAGTTGAGTAAACATTGAAATGGTTTTCGATGGGTTTCGGTTGGAATATGCACTCGAGGGAAGCTCAAAATACATAACATGGAAGGACAGGATGGAGGTGGTGCTTGAAGATAATGGCTTGAAGGAATTTATCGACAGTGATATCCCTAAGCCCACTTCAACCGATGCTGCAGTACTTGATGCATGGAAAAATAAAGTAGCAAGGGCGAGGAGGATTATGTTGGAAGGTGTGAAAGACCATATTGTGTCAAGCCTTCATGGGAAAGCCACTCCATTTGCAATGTGGAAGGCTTTGACAGATCTTTTCCAAAGCAGAAACGACCATAGGAAATTGGCTCTGAAGGATAAACTCAAAAAATCAAGATGGAGAAGAACGACACTATTCTAGTATACTTGAAAAATTTTGTCCAATGCAGGGATGAGCTTGGGAGTGTAGGAGTCAGTGTTGCATATGATGACTTGGTGATCTCGGCTCTCCCTGGGCTTCCAAAGATTTGGCAAGGTGCCAGACCATGCCATTCAGACGGAAAACTACGGATTAGGAGTGGTGACGAGTCGAGATCTAGTGCAAGAGGAGATAAGGCAGACCACTAGGGATGGCTCTTCATCAAAGCATGATGATGAAGAGTATTTTTCTTTGGCTTAATTTGCTGGACAATGACTCCTCTTTGGACCTGGATTTTTCTCATATTCATCGTCATCCTTGAAGACCAATTGAAACTGAACACATTCTCAGTTTCTCCCTGGTTACAACTTTTGTTAGCATATCTGCAGGATTCTGGCTAGTGTGTATATTTTCCAGCTTCAACTCTCCATCTTCCAATACTGACTGTATGAAATGGTACTTGAGATGTATGTGTTTAGTCTTGGAATGAAACACTGAGTTCTTTGGAAGATGAATAGCACTTTGGCTATCACTGTATAGTGTGCCCATATCATGCTTTTTACCCGATTCATCCATAAACCTTTGTAACCAAATCATTTCTTTACTAGCCTCTGTAGCAGCAACATACTCGGCTTCTGTTGTTGAAAGTGCAACAACTTCGGGGGAAAATTTTAAGAATGGACATTTATCTTAAAGTTTAGAAACCTTGGCGAATCTTAGTAGTCCCCAACATGTAAATTGTAAAATTTTTGATGTTATTTTTGTAAAAATATTTAGTTTTTCAATGATTTTATATTGGTATATATACAATTTTGGCGATTTTTAGGGTCAAATAATTTTATACTATAAAATTTGGGCAAATTAATTTTCTAAAAAAATGGAAATTGGCAAATCTTTTTTTTGGAAAAAGCATGGAAAATTAGCCCACCTGCGAATATTAGCCCCTAAAATTTTCCCTGGCAACAACACTTTGGATTTTTGAAACCCAACTGACAGTTGTTCCACCTACAGTAAATACATATCCTGTAGTGCTCCTCCTATTATCTTTGTCACCTACCATATCTGCATCAACATATCCCTGTAGAGCAATGTTTGAACCACCAAAGCATAATGATTGATTTGTGGTACCTCTCAAATATCTGAGAATCCATTTTACTGCCATCCAATGTTCTTTTCCTGGATTATTCATGTACCTACTTACAACTCCCACTGCATGTGCAATATCAGGCCTTGTGCAGACCATTGCATACATTAAGCTTCCAACTGCTGATGCATATGGAACTTTAGACATATAGTCCATTTCATCTTGGGTCTTGGGGCACATCTCCTTACTAAGTTTGAAATGGCTAGCAAAAGGTGTACTAACGGTTTTGCATTCTGCATATTAAATCTTTTCAACACCTTTCTATGTACTCATTCTGAGACAGTGTTAATTTGTGATTTTTCCTATCTCTAGTTATCCTCATACCAAGGATTTGTTTTGTAGCTCCCAAATCCTTCATTGCAAATGAATTTGCCAATTTTCTTTTGAGCACATTTATTTCCTGCATGTTAGACCCTGCAACAAGCATGTCATCTACATACAATAACAATATAATATAGTTGCCATCATTTTTCCTTTTTAGATAAACACAATGATCAGAGTGACATCTAGTATAACCTTGTTCAGACATAAACTTGTCAAATTTTAGATACCACTGCCTTGGAGCCTGTTTTAAGCCATACAAGCTCTTATTTAACTTGCACACCAATTTTTCTTTCCCTTTTACCTCATATCCTTCTGGTTGCTGCATGGATATCTCTTCCTCCAAATCTCCATGGAGAAATGTTGTCTTTACATCTAGCTGTTCAAGATGTAAATCTTCCACTGCTACAAGACTTAAAATAGTTATTATTCAAGTCATTTTAACAACAGGAGAAAATATTTCATCAAAATCAATACCTTTCTTCTGTGCAAACCCCTTCACCACAAGTCTAGCTTTGTACCTCTGTTTTCCTCCATCGTCTTCCTTCAGCCTGTAAACCCATTTATTCTGCAATGTAGTTTTACCTGCAGGCAACCTGACTAAGTCCCAAGTCTGGTTATGCATTAAGGAGTCCATCTCTTCATCCATGGCTAGCTCCCACTTCTTCCTTCTTTCAACCTGCATTGCTTCTTCATAACATTCGGGTTCACCAGAATCAGTCAACAATAAATAATATAATGAAGGAGAATATCGTTCAGGGGGTCTACTTATCCTGGTAGATCTTCTAACACCATTTTCAAGTGTTTGAGGTGCCTGTTGCTGTTGTGGTGGTTGTTGCTGCTGTGGTTGTTGATTATTATTATTTTCAAGAACCTTTACTTTTTCAGTTATCTCATCAAGAACTGTGTATTCCTTTCTTTCTTTTTCCTGTTTCTTTTCCTGCAATTGATTCTTATACAAGACCTTTTCATTGAATATTACATCTCTTCTCCTAATGATTTTGTGATTTTCATAATCATATAAGCGATAACCAAAATCATTAACACCATATCCAATAAAGGTACATTTCTTTGCTTTTGCCTCAAGCTTTGTTCTATTTTCTTTATTAATATGGAAAAAGGCCTCACAACCAAGAGGCTTTAAAAAAGAGTAATTTACCTTTTTACCTGTCCATGCTTCCTCTGGAATACAACCATCCAAGTAACTTGAAGGCCCTCTGTTTATTAGATAAACAGCAGTATCTACAGCATCTGCCCAAAATTGTAAAGGCAATCCTGCATGCAATCTCATGCACCTTGCACGCTCCATGATTGTTATGTTCATCCTTTCTGACACACCATTTTCTTGTGGTGTTCTTGGAACTGTCTTCTCTCTACAAATTCCATGCTTTGAACAGTACTTATCAAACTCTTTGCTGCAATATTCGCCTCCATTGTCTAAACTGAGACACTTCAACTTCTTTCCTGTCTCAATCTCAACCAAAGATTTCCATTTCTTGAAAGTATCAAATACATCAGATTTATTCTGAATACATAAATCCAGGTTTTTATGGTTGCATCATCAATAAAAGTAACATAATAAAAAGAGCCACCGAGAGATGATACCTGAGCAAGTCCCCATACATCTGTATGCACAAGTTCCAATTTTTCGCTCTTCTTTTCTTTCCCAACTCTGAGAAATTTGACTCTCTTTTGTTTTCCATAAATGCAATTTTCACAGAAATCCAAATCAACATTCTTCAAACCTGGCAACAAATTTCTTGAGTGAAGAATCTCCATTCCCTTGTCACTCATGTGTCCGAGCCTATGATGCCATAATCCTGCATGTGCTCCTTTGGAATTTAAAGCATTAACAGAGTTAGAAATACCATTGCATAAATACAATGTACCAACCTTTTCACCTTTTGCTATTACCAGCGCTCCTTTGGTGACCTTCCAAGTTTTATCTGTGAAAGTTATCACACAACCTTCACTGCCTAATTGCCCTGTTGAAATATGATTTTTCTTCAGATCTGGAACATGCCTTACCTCCTTTAGTAGCCATTGGTTTACATTCTGTTGTTTTACAAGGACTTTACCCATTCCAACAATTTTATAGGGTTTATCATCACCCAAACGAACTTGTCCAAAATCTCCTTGAACACAGTCATGAAAATATTTCTTATCAGGTGTGGCATGGAATGAAGCCCCTGAATCTACAACCCAAGAATCAGTAACATTTTCGAAAGAAAGAATCAAAGCATCTTGTAACACATCACCTGTCACATTTGCTTCATGATTGTTTTCTTGCTGTGCATCTCCTTCTTTTCCCTTCCAAGATCTACAATCTTTATTTAGGTGTCCTCTCTTTCCGCATTTCCAGCACACTATCCCTGATCTGGACTTGGATCTGCCTTTCCTTGATTTACTGCGATAACCCGAGCTCTTTCCTCTTTCCATTCTTCTTCCCCTAGACTCTGCACTCAAAGCATTACCCGATGTCTCACTAGAGCTTTTCCGTCGCATTTCCTCGCTAAGGATAGCACCGACAACATCATCAAACTTTAAAGTACTAGATCCAGAGACAGAGTTACTAATGGCCATTACTAAACCATTCCAACTCTCTGGCAATGAGCACAAGAATAACGGAGCTCTAACTTCATCATCAAAGTTTACCCCTACAGAACTTAACTGACTGGTAACTGTATTAAAATCATTTAAATGGTCTGCAACAGATCCACCTTCCGACATCTTCATATTAAATAGTCGTTTCATAATAAATACCTTGTTTGAGGCCGAGGGTTTTTCATATAGTTTCGCCAACGTCTGCATCAAACCCTCTGTTGTTGTTTCCTTCGAAATATTGAAGGTGACTGATGCCGCAAGACACAACCGTACTGTTCCGAGTGCCTTTCTATCGAGAATGTTCCATTCCGCGTCTGTCATGGCCGCCAGCTTCTTTGTTTTTCCGCTCAATGGTAGGTATAGATCTTTCTGATACAGATAATCTTCCATCTGCATCTTCCACAGCGGGAAGTTTTGGTCGTTAAATTTCTCGACCCTAAACTTACCATCGTCCGCCATTGCTCCCACTCGAACCAGGAACCCTTCTTTCCTGCGAGTTTATCAACCAAATATACCTTCGGCTCTGATACCAGTTGTTAGAAAATTAAATATTACAGAGCAATGCAGCACATAAAATATGCGGAAAATACAAGCACACAAAACACATAAAACCAGAGAGACACAGATATACGTGGTTCACCCAGTTTGGGCTACGTCCACCCCGAACAGCCAGTCCTTCCTTTCTATTATCCAGCAAAAATTGAAGAGACAAAACCTACAGCAAATCCGCTATAATATCCTCTGTTCTCTCTCACAGTCTCCCTATCTGTTTCTCGCTCTGAGAATACACACATAATACACAGCCGCAATACAATACCCTCATATATACAAGGGGGTTGCCTTCTAGGGAAAAAAAAACCCTAAACTAAACATAACTTCTACCGTCAGATCATCCGCCTATGAGCGGCACAGATTGACTAGAAATTACTATACTTTTACAAGGCAATTTTACATCTATTTTTAGCTTCAGGGGCGCTTCCCCCAAAACCCCCCACTAGGGGGGGGGCTCCGAAAAGTGCTGCCGCCCCCCCCCCCTGGACCCCCCGTGGCAGCGATTAATTATGGGCGGTGTTGCCGCCCCTTTTAAGGTACAGGGGTCCAATGCTGTGATACAAAGTAAACAAGATAATCAAGCTCCACACCCAACAGAAATATCTCTAGATGCATGTTGAGTTGGGCGATGATGGACGATACAGTGCGATTGGAATTGGTACCATTACCTTTCAGAGGGCGCAGGTAAACTCTTTCATTTAAAATATGTAGTGCATGTTCCAGGTTTAAAGAAGAATTTTATCTCAGTCGCAATGTTAGAGGATAGAGGCTATGATGTTGTCTTTAGTGAAGGAAAAGTTTTCCTGTGACACAAAGCAACAGGGCAAGCCAAGAAGGTTGGGATTTGAGTTATGAATCTCTACATACTTGATGTAGATGGGATTTCTATTGAGCTTCCTACTGTTGGGAAGTGTGAGAAACTCACGCAATTGACGCTTGAGAGGGAGCAGGATTTGCATGCAGGTAAGAGTGAACCTCGGGATGTGGAGCAGCCACAAGATGAGGATCATGGAGTGGGAGAAACCACTCATGCAGAGAAATTTCATGCCAGATAGGTAGAGGGAGTGCATGCAGCTATACCACCAGGTGAGAGGTGGGGCGATATGCATGAGTAACCCTAAGAAGAAATTTCTCGGCAGTATTCATGGAGATGGTGTGGATCTCATGAATTGAACCTGGCTATGAGGAGCCCAAAGTACAGTAGTATCAGGTTCAGTTGGATTGATGCAGTCAGATGTCATGAGGACATGAAATCAAAGTGACAATGTCGGATAGTGGAGCGCGGATCAAATTTGACATCAAGTGCAGAGTGCATGGATGCAGAGGTCAACAACGCAGTGGTTCCTGAAGACATGTGCAGTTGGTACTAGTATAAGTCAGAATACTTTGATGACAGATGCATTATACTGATTCAGTTGTTTGGAGGCTATTCAGTTTCGGAAGTTTTGCATGCAAGTGTTGCATGTGTGAGAAACACTAGAGAAGTGTTGCATACAAGAGTTGCAGGGCGCATGCGTGCAGGTGCATGGCGCATGCAAAGGTTACAGGGCGAATGCATGGAGTTTCATGTCGCATGAAAAGACATTCGTTTCTTGTTAAGAGGGAGTGTTGAATGTTGCAACAAGAAATAGTGAATTGGCATCTAGAAAAAACATCCTTGATCCTCATGAAAATTAAGCACCTACACTAGGTGAGGCCCACACAAGCTATTTTTAGGTGTATGTCTATTTTTAGAATGGTGAGAAAATTCTATTTATAGCAAGAGTCTATTTATAGATGATTGAGAGAAAAAAATTTATGGATGGGGTTCTATTTTTGGAATACATGTGCGAAGTATGTTCATAGATCGCAAGTATAAAAACAGAATGCATGTCGATTATTATTATCTCTTAATAATAATTAGACAATAAATAATAAGCTATTGTGTTGAAGCACTTGATTTCAGTTAACTAATGTGGCAAACCAGTTGACTGAAGGAATTTCAACTTCTAAGGTTAGTTAGTGGGACATGCAAGTGGACTTAGTTGTAACTGAGTGATTCAAAGTTGTAACAGAGTTGGATGTGTAGTTATGTGAGTTTTAAAGTAGTTTAACTCAGTTAAGTGAGCTAAACTCAGTTGTGCTAGTTGTAACTAAAGATACACTAGTGAGAGATCAGTTAATTAAATATTAAATTAATTCACATGGAGTGATCTCACATGCAACTGAGGATTTACTACTTTTAACTATATGCATGTCAAATCCAGTGGAGACCCAGTTGAGAGATAGGTGGAAGGGACAGTTTGACTATCAGTTGTGACATTAGTGGGTGCACTCTTGCTAACACACACACATTGGAAATGCCCATGAATATTGCGCAGTAAAGGCAAGCTATAATTTATCATTCAGAGGTTCTTGACCATCGGGGATTGCGCAGTGGAGGCGGGCTGTCAGGAGGCAATAAATTGGTGCATAGATATGCAAATTTCTGCTTGACAGTGTGTGACGATTGTATATTGTACTGAGAGCTATATGAGCTGAGCTTTGTATGATATGGTTACATGTTCCATTGATATACATAATATATGATAGTTGGGGTTTTTAGCTTTAAGCTTTCCTGGTCAAACATCTTGTTATGAGTGATTGATTTTGCTTCATATGTGTTTTGCAATTGGCGATTTAATTTCCGCAAAGAATTAAGTGGAAGGATTTTGTATTTAACATAAGATTAATTTTTTAGATCAGGAGGATCTGGAAATACATTATTGTGTTTATAAATTTCTACAAAAGTCTATATCCAGCATCATTGAATTTCTTTCATAAAGGGTTCAGGTTAGTTTGGGTATATAGATGCCATTCATGGCATTGGGAGTACACTTGATGGCTTCGATTTTGTCGGGGAATTGGTTTGTGCACAATCCAGATAGAAGTCAGAACTGGGTTGTCTCCATGGGTTAAGTTATCTTCTAGAGGATAAATCTACTCTGTTTCACACTTACATTCATAGGGGTAGTGAAATCCAGTTCAAGTGTTGAATTTCAAGATCTCAAGATGAAGGAAGAGCTAGGTGACACTAAGCCAAGGGAAAATAAAAACTGTCAGACCAAAACCATGTTAAAAGGTTTGGAAGTAGGAATGGAAGCACAAATCTAAAACCAAGGGAAAATGGGTTATTGGTGTCTAAGACTACCAGTGGATCAACAAAAGATAATAAAAACAGACTAAAACCAAATGAAATGAACAAGAAAGGTGATCATACTTCATTGGTGTTTGGTAAAGTGGAATATGCAATTGATGTCCAGAATGGCCCCCCAGTTCCCTATCTAGACATCCCCGAGGACTTAGTTTTGACGAATAAAAAAAAATCAGTAACTAACTCTCGACAAAGCTCAAAGTTTTCGGCCAATGAGAGTTATCCTCTTGCAATGCGCTCTCTATGGAATATTTCCCCAAGTTCCCAAACCTACTCAAGTACATCCATGACCATCTGAATTAATAAACATAATTCAGTTGAGGACATTAGTGAAGGAATTGCATGAAAGAGAAGCAAATATTCAAACTGAACATGTTTCATGTAAACAACTACAAGAAATTGTGAATAAGCTTCCTTAGTTGGAAAATGAGCTTAATATGAAGAAGATTGAATCTGAGAATTTTTGTTAGAGGATAAGGCAGTTGGAAGCAGAATAAGGGAAAATGTTGGAAAAATTGATTCATTATCCAGTGTTAACGAAGGAGATAGAGGAATCAAGAGACAAAATAAAATAACTTTAAGATCCAATTCTCATAGAATATAGTTAGGCCAAGGAATAAATACTCCAACAATGTCTTAGAAATACAGAGAAAAAAAAAATAATTAAAAGTATTAGAAGTTGAAGTTATGAAATTGTGTCGCTCTAACATGGAACTTCAGTAGCAGTAGAAAGACCTGGCGAGAAATCTTGTTGTAGATAAATCATAAATTAATGGTCTTGGAAAACTCAATGGGAGTGATATGGTGGCAAAGGTTGAGGCTCAGGTATCTACACTAAGGCACACAAATAAAAATACCTGTAGGAAACTTGAGGGCTTGCAAATGAACCTACTCAGTGAGGTTGGGAACTAGTTTATTTGTGTTGGGTTCAACTTATGTTTGCATTAAGAACTTTAAAATTTAGATATAACCCATGGAAATATGTCAGAAATGGACCTTACGGATAGTTTGAGTCCAAAATCATAGGAAATTTCTAAACAACTTACGCTGGAATATGAGTGTTTGAACATTCAGGACCTCAACGAAAACACCAGTCAAATAATCATTCATAGAGATTGTCCTATTATTCATTGAACACATATGAAGCTGCAAAGTTAGGGAATGGAGTGGCTCCTTTTGAGGAGAAGAATCGTCATTAATTTACTTTTCAATGCAATACCGGTGAACTTCCAGTACAGAAGGAGGTGATGTTCTAGGTTGATCATTTCTGGAAAGTTTATTTTGCTAAATTTTTCATTGTTGCGCATCAGGGGTATTTTTATGCTTTTGTGGAGGCTGTATGGATATTTTTGCATTCTGGAGGTTGCTGGTATATAACAAAGCTCCAATGGAGTATTTGTAACCATCTTGTTTGATTTGAGGTGAGAAGATAAGTGCAAACCACAGTTTTGAATTTATGATGCATAGTTGTTGCGCATATGTTGCACACAGGTGGAATGGATATTTTGAGGTTGTCGGTTTGCATAAAATGTATGGAATGGTCCATTTCCTTCTCAAATGTATACTCAGCACCCAGCCATCAGCCAAATGTCCTCCAACACATAGGGAAGCATGCCAACATGAACCGATGTGCAACACAAATGGATTTATTGTTTCTATTTCTATCTACAATCTGATGTTTAGATGTCAGGATAAGATTATTAAGGATAATATGGTCATCTAGATAGGCTGGTTAGATAAGAATAAAGTATTTTTTTATGTTTTTCATAAAATACAAAATTGTTGTTTAGGATTTCTTTTTCTAATTTTTGATGAAAAAACAATGGATTTTTGAATGTGTGTGTTTTGATCCATTCTGAATGGATAGATCATACACTGAATCTGGTCATGGGATATCTTTATGATGCAAATGTATTTAAGATCATGATTAACAATGAATAAGGTGTTGGGTTTATTGATCGAACTAGGCTTGTGTATGTGATTATATTTTCTAAATAAAAGACTCAGTGCAAGGTTTTTCCAGTTGTTGCCAGAGATTCTTGTGGTATTTCCCTTCAAATCAATAGTTTCTCCTATGTAATTGTTATTCCAATTATTTTATTTCAGTCTTGTTTGAAGGTGTATTGAAGTAGTTTTTCTAGAATTCATCCTGGATGCTCTAGATAATTGTATATTTTTATTGCATATGTGATGGAATTCATTATGCCTTTGTTTACATTATTTTTCTAAATACTCAGCCATAAGTTTTAGTAACATAATTCTAATGTGCTATGTTGCATTTGAATGGGTATAGTTATGTGTTCCTTTTTTTTCCGATGTACTACAATCGATATCATTTTGAAAGATGTACCTATCATGCCTCTATCTCAATAGTTGGCTAATATATTCATTGGTGTATTAAGTCGGCAATTTATACTATGTCCCTGGTCTCATACCCTAATGGGCTTTTCTTAATCTTCCAACAATTTTCATCAACTTTTAAATTTATTTTCTAGATCTTGTCTCTATAAATAACTGAGCTTCATAATTCTTTACCTTTAGACTCTAGTGAGGGAGCCCCCTCAGGTTAGAAAGGACACAGTTTCTAGCCCAAGGAGGCTTTCAGCTACCTCTGTTGCCATATTTTTAGCCTAAAGGGATTTACAGGGTGCTAACATACTAGCATCATTGTCGAGGAGCGAAAGGTCACATATTCCCTAGCTGTGAATGACAATGACATAGAGCTGGTTGTTGATGGTGAACAACAGTAAAAAATGTGAAGGCTAAATCATTCAGCAGGTGACTCAAATTTCAAAGGATCTAAAAGACCAAATTTGCATAGCGACCCCACTATTCAAAGGTCAATAGTTTCAAGAAGTCTTGGTGAATTAAATGTTTTCAAGATGGGTTCAATTACAAGAACAAATTCCAGGAAAGATCCTATGGATAAGTATCATATTCATGGCTTTCCAAATCCTATGCCTCGTGTTTATTGGTTAACCTATCTCCCAATATTCGGAGATAAAAAAGGATAAGATGTTTCTCTTCATTTAATTAAGTTTCACATGCATGTATGTAGACTTGGAGTTGAGTTTTATGAGGATTTCTTAATGAATATTTTTATGGAAAAATAAGAGGACAACACAAGATCATGGTATGAAGGATTGCCAACTGCTAGTCTATGTTCTCTTAGGGGTTTCTATGCAACATTTTGTAAACATTATAAGAAAAATTACCCTTCTATAGTGTTGGTAGAAATATTTTGTGGAAAGTTTTTCAATGATATTTTTCAACATATGGAAATGGACATTTATGATCACGATTTAATGTTTGATGAAATTGATGAATATTTATTTGAGTTGTCTTCTCATAAGGATGGAATAATAGAAACTATTTCCCATCACTTTCAAGAAAACTTACAGCAGATAGCAGTTTCTCTCTTAGTTGAATATTAAATCAATCAAGAACTTGATGTAGATAATCATGCCCTTTCTTCTGAGATAGGTGAGGATTTGCAGCTAGTTGGTCAGTTTTTGTGTGATCAATATGCACGTAGTGAGCTAGTTCATGTTGGAAACATTTCACATTTACAAGAGGATCAGGTGCGAGAAATTGTCTCTTATCATGAAAATCAAAATGACAGTTATCAAACAAACTTATCTAATGATACCACAACAGAATCGTTTGATCAACAAAAGGACAGTCCTGACATACATAATGTGCCTATCATATTTGAAGATGCTAAAGAAAGTTTGGACATTTGTATAGACAAACATATTGATTCCATTTTCTTTGAAGTTGAAGGACTAGTTATGAATGAAGATTATCCTTTGGATCATCAATAAAGGATAATGTTTCATATTTTCAAGGATCCTTTTTATGATTTTCTACAGTCATCAAAAGAGTCGACTTTCCATGTTTTTCAAGATCCTTTGGTTAGTCTGTTGGAAGCATCAGAAAAGGTGGAGTTTGTTTTGTTCACCAGCACAAGTTTTGGACTCAAGTTTCATATTGATTTGCCAACATTTACATCTTTTTCTTTGCTTACATAGGGTGTAAAAAAAAATTCAGTGAATGGCCATCTCCTTGCTTGGCATCATTGGAAATTTTGTGTCGCTTGAGTGTGCAGGTTTTTTAGAAGTTAGTGTAGATAGAAATATTAATAAGCTCAAATGTTTGAGCATATTTTTAAGTAGTGTGCCAGTTTCCAAAAGTTTCTTTCGACAGTTCGGTTTTATTTTTCAGTACTGCAAGTGTGAGTGGTCACCATTGGGATTTGAAGCCCGAAGTGAAGGCCCTAATATTCTGACGATTTGCTGCTATAAGTAAGCTCAATCATTCTGTCGATTTTTAGTTTGAATTTTTGACTCCGCTACCCAATGGTTATGATACTAGTATATGGTTTTCTTGGCACCTCGCTAGGAGGCTTCCATCCCCATTAGAGCCAATGTTAGGGTCCTAGGTTTTTGGCGTCAAATTTATTTTCCTTATCCATTGATTTTCAATTTCAATTATTTGAGCATGTTGGCTTGTGGTTCTTTTGAACGAATAAAGCAACATGAGAGTCAAGCAAATGAAGAGCTGGAGTGGTAAAGATGAAGGCCCAACACTTCAAGCGTGGGTCGTGAGGACGCCCCACAGTCAAAAGAGGAAAGAATCTTACCATTTACCTTTTCGCACCTCTAACCTCTTCGCTCATCGCACTTCGCTCCCCACAGAATATAACTCTTACATTCCGCTACTCCCATATAAAACTTGTGATCTGTGATCCGTGAGCGGCCCCACATCCTTGCCACGTCATCCATTCACCGCTCATTGCACTTCGCTCCCCGCGGGGTATAACTCTTACCTTCTATCGCTCATATATAAAACCTGCGATCTATGATCCACAAGCAGCCCCACCTCCACCTTGCCACGTCATCCATCGCACATCACTCCCCGCAAGATATACTGTCTACCCTTCGCCACTTATAATAAAAACTCTCGGCCTGCGATCTGCGATATCAGTTTGGGCCCCACCTTCCTTCCACGTCATCACTAGCCTTTCCATAGCCTTTTTTCCACTCTTTTCAGTGTTAATAAGCCCCGCTAACTCCATTATTGCTTCTGCCATCCATGCCCCCCTCCGAAATCCGATCTCTAGTTTTTGCAAGTTAAAGCACAGCATGGGTTTTTGGCAGAACAACAAAGGTATGGTTTATTCAGTTGGTCCAGAAAATCCCCGCTAAAAGAGCGAGGCACGCACAGCACAATTATTTGTTTCATTACGGTTAATGTGAATCATGAGAACGAGGGAGTGGAGGCCTTTCGACAGCAGATGAAATCAAGTGGTGGAAACTAGACTGTGTTGAAAATGCAGCAAGATGATGGAGCTTAGTGAAATGAAGTCGCCTTCACTAAGTGGGCCCGCAGGCTATTTTTGGCGCAAAGTCTATTTTTAGACATATGGAGCATGGTCCAGGGGTTGCAGTATGCTATTCTTGGAGTATTGGTCATGTTGGTAAAAATAGATGGACCTCTATTTTTTGGACCTATAGGTCGAAGTCTATTTTTAGACTGCCTCTCCTTAAAATAGGGAAGTCAAATATTATTTACCCTTAATAATATTTGGACTCTAAATTTCAGTTTACTCTCTTGGAGCACTTCAGTTCGAGCCTTGGAAGTGGCTCATGCATCTGACAGAGGAATTACGCTATTCCTAGGGTTTGGTGAGCTCATGCATGGTTGACTTCAGTTAGGACTTCAGTGGCAGAAGTTTGGTGGAGTTGATGAGACAGTTGGTGGAGTTGTGTTCGGTTTAACTTAGTTGAACTAGTTGTGATTAGTTTAACTAGCTAATCAACTAGTAATGAGTGGAGTGAATAAAATATTATTTAATTCACTAATTATTAACTCATTATTCAACTCAAGAACACATCAGTTCACTACAGTGCATGGACAGTTTAGTGGAGACCAGTGAAAGAGGTAGATGAAAGGGTTGAGATAGCTATCAGTTGTGACATCAGTTGTGCATGAAATTTGCACCACACTTGGAGGAATTTCCCATGATGATTGCGTTGTCAAGCCAAGGATATTTGAACCTTGGATCTCTCATTAGACCAGCCTTGATTGCGCAATAGAGGCAGGCAATTAGTGGATGAGTTTTGAACCTGTGACTTGTTCAAAACCAAGCTAGTTTGTGTGTAACTTTATGAGATAGTATTGAGTACTTGTGAGGAGTATTGTACTATGTACTGTTACATGTTCTCTCCATTATAATATACACAATAGCTGAGGGGTTTTCAGCTATAAGCTTTCCCCATACATATTGTGTAATGTGTGTGATGTTTTGATGATATTTTGATCGCATACCGCTTGTTTTATTTCCACATGTGTGATGATCTGAGTGGAAGAGATTATGTGTTGCATATGAATTCGAATTGATATGTGATCAGGATAATCTCAGTGAATAAATCTTCATTATTCAGCAAATTTCTACCGACTGCCCACCTGTTCACGGCCACTCCTCCTCGTCCCCATGGAAGATTCCAGGATTTGTCCTACACGGCCCATCATTTTGTTTCTTTTTAATTTCTGACTATGATGTTTTTCTGGTGAAATCTTGATTTCAACTGATTCTATTTTTATTTTTTGTTACGGGAGTGATTACTTGATGCATGCTCTGCTAGTTTGTTAGGATATTTTGATTTTCACACATGTGGGTCGATCATGAAGGATTACTCCATCATGAACCCTCACCAGGAGCTCTATATGGAGTAAGTTCAAATATAAAATAAAGGTTTTGAATTTTGGAGAAGTTTTGCTGTAGCTATGTGTGACTGTGCTCTTTATGCTCTGAGATACATTTTTGGGAGAGTTGTTTTGAATATAATATGATATACGGAGTTGTTTACTTGGATTACAAATGGAGCAATGAGTAGTATGTATCTGTGTTCTCTCTTTTTTTCGCAATCTTCTGTTTATGTATAATCATCTTTCATGTTCTATTGCTTTGAGGATTTTTCAACGTAGCTATCGGTGGTAATCATTTGAATTCATGAATTCGTTTGATGTACAACGCTCATGTATTAAACTTGTTGCACTTCCTTAATTCGTGCTCCAAGAATCCCTATTGTTGGTCATATTCCACTTACATATGTTTCCTCTAACTTCACGAGAGACAGATTCTTAATACTTTTAAGCCTGTCTCTTGCAGATTCCTCCTCCATTCCTTCTCAACACCTCTGCATATTTTGAAAGTCTCTGCTCATTGTTTCAGACTTAGACCATTTGAAAAGCCACTAAAACATACAACCTCTTGAGCCCTTTCTTAGTATAGGGTAATTCACATGAATCAGACTCCAAGGTCTTCTCCATTCCTGAACCACCAAAACCATTAGCTCTCTTGATCCATATTCTGTTAGAGGCACCCTTATAATTGTATTCATTTAAGCTCTTATTTTAAGATGTCCTAGGCACTGGTATTTTGCAACTCAAGGTTGTCTCTAGGAGATACAACATCTTTTTGGTGCTATTTCCGGGGATACGAATGTGAAAATATTTTCCCTAGGGTACGACATTATCTTCACCCTTCAATCAGGTGAGCACAAAGGGTTGAGAGTTGCATAGCCCTCACCTTGGCGACTCCACTATTATCAAAGTTCAAATCAGTTGTAATAATGGATTACACAAGGCCTCATACTCGATCAGATACATCCTAGCAGAGAACCCCTTTTGTATCTGATCCCGAAAATATCATATTTAAGAGAATCTGGAAGGAGAAGCAGCCCAACTAGGCTGACCTACCCTCATTTTCTCTAGAAGATTCACCTTCCTCATCTCAGAAAGCTGACATCTGCGGCACTGGATCCACATCCTGTGTACTTGAGTATCCTCCAAAAATAGTCGTTTTAGCTATTTCAGCCATAAAAGATAAATCTGAATCCGTTGATACTTCTCTGCCTCCCTTGCACCCTACTCCAGAGGCTAAAGAAGTCAAATAAGTTACAGCACTCCAAAGCTCTTTACAGATAAATATTCAAACCTCTACTCAACATACACCTGTTATACCACAGCCAAATCATCCTCATAACTTTCCACCACTGCACCCTATGGTTGTACCTGGTTTCCTCCTCAAAAAATATGCTCCATTGGCTCTACCTCAAGTACTAAATGACGTGCCACAATAATATCTAAAGCTCCTCCCTCGGTTCACCGGGGAAGATAGTACTTTTGCGCAGAGACATATTGAAAACTTCTACGCCTTTGCTAAGAATGTGAATGTAGAGCACTTAGATGTGGTGCTAAAGCTTTTCATCCAATCCTTCGATGGAGAAGCCCAGAAATGGTTAAGCCTCTGGCCAAAAACACAGTCACTACTTGGGAATAAATGGAGAACTTATTCACACTAAAATGGGGAGATAAGAGGGATCATGGATACATTCTCACATATTTTAATGCTCTTAAAAAGAGACATAATGAGGATGTAAAAAAATTCATAAAGAGGTTCATTAAGCTCTATAATAATCTCCCTGTTGAAATAAAACCTTCCCGAGCAGCTGCTAAGGTAGTCTTCGCAAGAGCTTTCGAACCGGAGTTCAAGTTCACCCTAAGAGAAAGAAAATCCATATCTCTGGATCAGATCCAGACTGATGCATTGGAAGTTAAAGCAAACTTTTCTTCTACTGGTAAATTCAAAGGGAAGACAGAGTATTAAGCCAGAAGAAAGAACAGGGAGGAGGTTTCTACTTCTAATCAGGAGAGGGAATCACGGGAGTATAGAATTGAAGAAATGAATCAGTTGATCAAGAACCTATCAAATAAGTTGGTTAAGATTGAATTTGAGGCCAAGAATTTCCCTCATATTTCCAACCAAATGATTACAAATCGTGGCTTTAACCCCCAGTATCGGAAGCCCCCTCTACAGCTTTTGCAACGTGAAAGGAAATAACAGCAAGATCATATCCAACCTCCTATGTATCTGGAGGGGGAAGTGGAGGGACAGGCCGAGGAAGTCACAGACATCCAAGAAGATCAATTCCTAACCTACTTGGATGATGAGGAAGGTGAACTCACCCTGCAAGGGGAGAAAGAGGAGAAGGAATTCTCTTCAGAAGACCAAGATATTGACAATTACTGCAGGCAATTTGTGGATTTCATGCAAGCTCAACTTCACAAGAAGTATGATCCCAGGTCCTCCAGGAAGAGAACCCGAGTGCAGGAAACAAATGAAGAGTTAACATCAAGAGAACAGACCCATCCTAGTTCTACTAGTAAGGGGGGGAATCCTTTAGAAGAGTCTGCCCATCATAAAGATGTTGCATCCACTTCCACGAAACAAGGCTCTGATCCTCCCAAAAATGAGAAGTCCATAGTGATACCCTTGAAACTGCATGATACTCCTAAAGAGTAGTTCAAAGTATTTATTATAGAAAAATCTCACATGACCTTTAACCTCCAGAAAGAATTAGAGAAGGTAAAGATCTCGGTTCCACTGATCGAACTCCTAAAACAGCCTTCATACAAGCCTCAAGTGTCCCAATTCATGTTGCCCCATGGTGTAAGCCCTCTGCCTGACACCCTCAATCTCCAAGAAGAACAACCCATGGTGGTTTTTGTATCTCATTTAGAAGAGCAGGACTCAGCCACTCCCCCGTTCTACGTGACTCTAGTGATACATGACCTATTGTTGCACAATTTCATGTTGGATTTTGAGGCTTCACATAACATGTTGCCATTGTCTGTCATGGAGAAATTGGGGTTGCATATTATAATACCTTATAAAGACCTGTATTCTTTTGATTCCAAAATGGTGAAGTGCTTGGGCATGATAAAAGATCTGGTAGTAAACTTAGCCGAAATTTCGGCTAAAAGTGTGGTAATGGACATTTTTGTAGCTGATAGCCCAGCTTGGTTTCCAATTTTGCTGTCCAGATCCTGGGGTTCCAAGATTGGAGGATTAATAAAATTTGACCTCACCTACACCACTATTCCAGTGTTTGGTGGGGAGGAAAGAAGATTATACTGTAAATCCAAGTTTGTGAACATGGTCACCAAAGCCGATTGTTCGACAAATTCTCTAGTATATGGTAAATAGGGTGAATTCTCTTGTCTTATGCTCGAAGAGGATAAAAATATCCTACAAGAAACGAAGGTTTGTCCTCTAACACTGAAGAATCCTATGAGCGGAGAGGAAAACAAAATTTGGACCTTGAATTTTTTTGGGGCTTATTCACTAGAAGGAAACGGAGTTGGGGTACTCTTGATATCACCTGAGGGTTGCTTAATTCCCCTCTCCTTTAAGATGGAATTTGAAGCCACAAACAACATGGTTGAGTATGAAGCCCTGCTATTGCGATTTCAGACAGCATGGAACATGAACATACAAAACCCCAAGGCGTTTGGAGGTTCAGATTTTGTAGTGAGGCAAGTCAGGAGCCAATGCCAAACTAAACACCTGCAGCTCAGAGCTTACGGGAATGAGGTATGGGATTTGGTTGAGAACTTATTTTCTACTTTTAATATTCAATTCATGCCGATGTATAAGAACAGAATGGCAGACTCAAAAGCTATGGCTGCTAGTAATTTCTGCCCCCCGCAGAATCCCTTGCTCAGTTATGAGGTTGAAGTTCGATACCTCCCCTCCATTCCTGAAAATGTAAATCCCTTTCCAAGTCTTCAAGGATTAAGAGTAGGTCAAGAATTTTATGGAAATGGTGGGCAAGTTCTCAAATTGGGTGATCGACTCAGTCACTGACGATGACAATGAAGAGCCAAAAACAAGATGGGAAGAGACATTGGTTGGGCACAGTGTTTTACAATTAAAGGGAAATGTCATTCCCAGGGTATTGTGCCATTGGAGAGACCGTTTGATAAAAATGATATCCTGGTGAACCCCAGCAAACTAACTCTCGACGAGCCTGTCAGGGATGTGAATATTGGGATAGAGGAAGATCTGAAGGTGGTGAAGCTGTCAAAAGGGGACCCTGAAGAATACCAAGATCAGTACCTCAGGTTGTTTCAATCATACAAATATGTCTTCACCTAGTCATACCAAGATCTAAAGACTTTAGACATTGACATTATACAACATAAGATACCACTCAAAGAAGACGCTAAGCCTCATAAGAAGAAGCTTAGACAAATCAATCCTCTATTTCTCCCAACTATTGAAAAGGAAATAAATAATTTGTTGTAGGCAAAGATCATTATCTCTCTAAGGTACTCTGAATGGGTGGCGAACCTGGTGCCCATGAGGAAGAAAAATGACGAGATTAGGTTTTGTGTGGATTTCCGCAATCTGAACAAAGCCTCACTCAAAGACAACTATCCCCTCCCGAATATGGATCACATCCTGAAAAAGGTGGTGGGATCCTCTCACACATCCATGATGGACGGTTTCTCAAGATATAATCAGGTGGTGGTGCTCCCAGAAGACCAAAATAAGATGACGTTCACTACGCCTTGGGGAACTTTCATGTACGCCTGAATGCCTTTCGTCCTGATAAATGTCGATGCCACGTTCCAGCGTGTGATGGACATCGCTTTCATAGGAGAGCAAGACAATTTTTTGGTGATTTACCTGGACGACATCACCGTCTTCTCGAAGACTGACGCTAAACATATAGAGCATCTTCGACAAACCTTTGACAAATGCCACAGATATGGTTTATCTTTAAACCTGCAAAAATCCCATTTTTTCCTTGGAAGAAGGAAAGTTACTGGGGCACACAGTGACTAGGGAGGGAGTGAAGATCGACCCGAAGCAGGTGGAGGTGATAAACGACATTCCCCTACCAAGAAACAAAAAGTAAGTACACATATTCCTGGGTAGAATAAATTTCCTCAGAAGGTTTATCCCAAACTATTTAGAGATCATCTGAAACATCACCGAAATGCTGAAGAAGAATAGTGAAGTGAAATGGACTCTGGAATCCAGGGATTCTTTAAACGGAATCAAGCAGGCATTTGCAGAAGCTCCAGTGCTGGCAGGTCCATATTATGGAAAGTCATTCATGATTTTTTCTTTCGCCTCGCCTCATACAATAGTTGCAGTCTTGTTACAAAAAAACAGTGATGGGCATGGACAACCCATTGTGTTCTTCAGCCAAGTCCTCTGATAGGTTGAACTAAAATATAATATCCTAGAGAAGCAAGCATATGCTCTGGTTAAGTCACTTAAATAATTTCGGGTGTATGTGCTTCAGTATTTCATAACAACTTACGTACCCACTACAACAGTGAAGGATATTCTGGTTCAGGGCGACAGGGAAGGAAAAAGGGGAAAATGGATAGCTAAGATTCAGGAGTACGAGATAAAGATAAATCCTACCAAATTCATTAAAGGCCAAGGGCTGGAAAAATTATGTCTAAATCCAACCGTCAAGATCTGGGGATAAATATGTCTATGATAGGAGGAGAAGCACATGATAATACGGGTATGCATCAGGGCATAGAATCTTCCACACAGAAGACACATGTAAAGTACATGCTATCCTTATGGTATAAAGATATAGTGGAATATCTTTTAACACTGAGATTCCCTCCTAACTATGACAATACCAAGTACCACTCCTTGAGGTTGAGGTCTCAAAATTACACCATGGAAATCGGTGACTGTATTGGAAGGACCCGACAAGGATCCTATTATTGTGTTTAACAGAGAAAGAAGTTGACCAAGTGATGACCGAGTTCCACAAAGGGATGTGTGGCAGGCATTAAAGCTGGCGATCCACTACACACAAGATCCTGAGGGTGGGTTTATTTTGGCCTAAACTATTTGGTGATGTACAGGCTCACGTTCGGGCATACGAGAAGTGTCAGATGTTCGCCAAAAAGAAAAGGTATGCACCTCTCCTATTAATCCCAGTACATGTTGAAGAACCTTGCAAACAATGGGGAATTGACTTCATAGGAGAGATTCACTCAGATTCTAGCAATCAGCATCAATGGATCCTCACTACTACGGTTTACTTCACTAAGTGGGTGGAAGCCCTGCCCACAAGAAACGCTACAGATTTGGTGGTGATCAAGTTCCTAGCGGAGAACGTAATAGCTAGGTTTGGATGCCCTGCTAAAATCATAATAGATAATGCCAAGGCTTTCAAGTTGGATAAATTTGTAAATTTATGTCAGCGTTACATGTTGGGACACTCCACTGCATATTACCCACAGGGGAATGGGCTGGAAGAATCATCTAATAAGACACTAGTTCTTGAAAAATACCATCAACGAAAACCAAAAAAATGAGATTCCCAGCTCAAGTTTTCACTCTGGGAAAATCGCATCACCACTAAAATATCCGTAGGGAAGTCCCCTTATGAACCGGTGTATGGCAGAGCTACAGTCTTCCCTATTCAGCTAGCATTACCTATGGCCCGATTCTTACAAGAGAGCGAGGAAGAGCCAAACGACCTTATCAGAAGAATGAACTAATTGGTCGAGCTAAGTGAGACATAGGAATAGGTAAGCCTCAGACTAGCAGAGTACTAGGAAAAGATGAAAGGCTTATTTGATCAAAGAGCTAAAGACAAGGAAATCCAAGTAGGAGATTTGGTGCTGCAATGGGATGTCAGGTAGTCAGACAAAGGGAAACATGGGAAGTTTGACCCCCTTTGGTTTGGTCCATTCATAGTGGTAGAGGTCAAAGGAAAAAATACTTTTGTGCTGGAGAATTTTGAAGGAGACATACTTCATATGCCTGTCAACGGGTAGTTTCTCAAGCCTTACTTCCAGCACTGATAGTGGGCTACGACTACCCATTTTACATATTCTTAAATTGTATATACTTTATTTGTTATTTCCACATCAATTCTTGTTTTAGTTTTGGTTAAACTTGCTCGAAATGTTTTTAACGATGATCCCAGGAACATTAAGAAGAACACAAGCAAGTGGTTTGTGAGTTCTCGACACACTCGAATGAGTGCGTCGTCCCCAATGGAGCCAATGTTGACTTGTGGTTCTTTTGAACGAATAAAGAAACATGAGAGTCAAGCAAATGAAGAGCTGGAGTGGTAAAGATGAAGGCCCAACACTTCAACCATGGGTCAGGAGGATGCCCTGCAGTAAAAATAGGAAAGAAGCTTACCATTTACATTTTCACACCTCTAACCTCTCCCCTCATTGCACTTCGCTCACCGCAAAATATAACTCTTAGCTTCAGCTACTCCCATATAAAATTTGTGATCTGCGATCCATAGGTGGCCCCACATCCTTGCCACATCATCCATTCCCCGCTCATCGCACTTCACTCCCCGCGGGGTATGACTCTTACCTTCTGTCACTCGTATATAAAACCTGTGATCTGCGATCTGTGGGCGACCCCACCTCCGCCTTGCCACGTCATCCACCGCCCATCGCACATCTCTCCCTGCAAGATATATCGTCTACCCTTCGTCGCTTATAATAAAAACTCTTGGCCTGTGATCCACGATATCGGTTCGAGCCCCGCCTTCCTGACACGTCATCACTAGCCTTTCCACAGCCTTTGTTCCGCTCTTTTTGGTGTTAATGAGCCCCACTAACTCCACTATCACTTCCACCATCCATGCCCCCCTTCGAAATCCGGTCTCCGGTTTTTGAAAATTAAAGCACAGTATGGGTTTTTGGCGGAACAACAGAGGTATGGTTTATTCAGTTGGTCCAGGAAATCCCCACCAAAAGAGCGAGGCACATGCAACACAACTGGTCATTTCATTATGGTTAATGATACTCATGAGAACGAGGGAGTGGAGGCCTTTCGACAGCAGATGAAATCAAGTGATGGAAACCAGACTGCCCACCTATTCACGACCACTCCTCATCGTCCCCATTGAAGAATACATGATTTGGCCTACGTTGCCCATCATTTTGTTTCTTTTTACTTTTTGACTATGATGTTTTACTGGTGAAATCCTAATTTCACCTGATTTTGTTTTGATTTTTTGTTACGGGAGTGATTTCTTGATGCATGCTCTACTAGTTTGTTATGATATTTTGATTTTCACACATGTGGGTCGATCATGAAGGATTATTCAACCATGAACCCTCACTAGGAACTCTATATAGAGGAAGTTCATAGATAAAAGAAAGGTTTTGAATTTTGGAGAAGCTTTGTTGTAGTTCTCTGCAACTATGCTCTTTAAGCTCTGAGATAAATTTTTGGGAGAGTTGTTTTGAATATAATATGATATACGGAGTTGTTTACTTGGATTCCACATGGAGCAATAAGTAGTATGTATCTGTGTTTTCTTTTTTGTTTGCAATCTCCTGTTTATGTATAATCATCTTTCATGTTCTATTGGTTTGAGGATTTGTGTAATGTAGTTGTCGGTGGTAAGAATTTGTATTCATGAATTCATTTGATGTACAACTCTCATGTATTAAACTTGCTACACTTCCTTAATTCACGCTCCACGAATCTCTACTGTTGGTCATATTCCACTTACATATGTTTCCTCTGGGTTCACGGGAGACGGATTATTAATACTTTTAATCCTGTCTATTGTGGATTCCTCCTCCATTCCTTCTCAACACCTCTGCATATTTTGAAAGTCTCTTCTCATTGTTTCAGACTTGGCCCATTTGAAAAGCCACTAAGCCATACAGCCTCTTGAGCCCTCTCATAGTATAGGGTAATTCACATGAATCAGACTCTCGGTCTTCTCCATTCCTGAACCACCAAAACCATTAGATCCCTTGATCCATATTCTGTCAAAGGCACCCTTATAATTGTATTCATTTAACCTCTAATTTTAAGATGTCCTAGGCACTGGTATTTTGAAACTCAGGGTTGTCTCTAGGAGCTACAACAGAGCCTATGATTATTGTTGTTTTCATAGCCTCTAATTCTTTGTCCAACATCGTTGAATTTATTTCATAAAGGGTTCATGTCAATTTGGGTATATATATGCCATTCATGGAATTGGGAGGACACAGGATGGTTTGGATTGTGTCAGGGAATTGGTTTGTGCGCAAGCCAGATAGATGTCAAAATTGGGTTGTCTACTCTGTTTGGCACTTGCATTCATAGGGGTAGTGAATCTAGTTCGAGAGTTTAATTTCAAGATCTCAAGATGAAGGAAGAAATGGGTGACACTAATCCAAGGGAAAATCAAAATTGTTAGACCAAAACCATGTACAAGGTTTGGAAGTAGGAATAGTATCACAACTCTAAAACCAAGGGAAAATGGGGCATTGGTGTCTCAGACTACCAGCGGATCAACAAAAGCTAAGAAAATCAAACTAGAACCAAATGAAATGAACAAGAAAGGTGATCATACTTCATTGGTGTTTGGAAAAGTGGAAGTTGTAATTGGTGTCTAGAATGGGCCCCCAATTCCCTATCTAGACATCCCTGAGGACTTAGTTTTGGCAAATAACAAAAATCAGTAGCTAGCTGATCTCGAAAAAGCTCAAATTTTTTGGCCAACGAAAATTATCCTCATGCAATGCGCTCTCTGATGGAATATTTACCCAAAGTTCCCAAACATGCTTAAGTACATCCATAATCATATGAATTAATAAAGTTAAGTCATTTGAGGACATTAGTGAAGGAACTGCATGAAAGAGAAGCAAAGCTTCAAATTAAACTTGTTGCATGTAAAAATATGCAAGAAACTATGGATAAGCTTCCTCGGTTGGAAAATAAGCTTAAGATGAAGAAGATTGAACCTGAGATTTTTAGTCAAAGGATAAGGGAGTTGGAAGCAGTCAAAATGAAAATTTCAAAATAATAGATCCATTATCCACTATTAATGAAGGAGATAGAGGAAGCAAGAGCCAAAATAAAATAACTTCAAGATCAAATTCTCGCAAATCTAGTCAGGTCAAGGAAGAAATACTCCATCAATGTCTCACAAATATAGAAAAAGAATATTAAATGTATTAGAAGTTGAAGTTATGAAACTGTGTCACTCTAACGTGGAACTTCCGCAACAGAAGAGAGACCTGGAGAGTAGTCTTGCTACAACATAATCATAAATTAATGGTATTGTACAGCTCAATGGGAGTGATATAGTGGAAATGGTTGAGGCTGAGGCGTTTTTACTAAGGCACACAAATAAAAATATCTGCAGTCATGAGGGCTTGCAAATGAACTGATTCAATTAGGTTCGGAACTCATTTATTTGCATTGGGGTCAACTCATGTTTGCGTTATGAACTTCGAAATTTGGATACAACCCTTGGAAAGATGCCGGTAGTGGACCTTAAGGATAGTTTGAGTCCAAAGTCACGGGATATTGCTAAACACCTTGTGTTGGAATATGAGTGTTTGAACATTAGGGACCTCAACAAAAACGTTAGTCAAATAATCATTCAGAGCTTGTCCTCTTTCATCGAACACATCTAAAGCTGCAAAGCTAGGGAAAGGAGTGACTCGTTTTCAAGAGAAGTGTCATCATTACTTTACTTTTCAACACATGACTAGTGAAATTCCATTACAGAAGGAGATTATGTTCTAGGTTGATCATTTCTAGAATGTTTATTTTGATGAAGTTTTCATTGTTGCGTAGAAGGGGTATTTTTATGTTTTTGTTGAGGCTGTATAGATATTTTTGAATTCTGGAGGTTACTGGTATATAACATAGCTTCAATGGAGTAGATGCAACCATCTTGTTTTATCTGAGGTGGGAATATAAGTGCAAACCATAGTTTTTAATTTATGCTGCACAACTGTTGCACATATGGTACACACAGGTGAGGTTGCTAGTTGTCATAGAACGTATGGAATGGTCCATTAACTTCTCATATGTCTACTCAGCTCCCAATCATCAGCCAATTGTCCTCCAACACACAGGGAAGCATGACAACATGAAACACTGCACAACACAAATGTATTTGTTGTTTCTATTTCTATCTACAATCTGATGTTTAGATGTCATGATAAGATTATTAAGGATAAGATGGTCATATAGATAGGCCGGTTAGATAAGAATAAAGTAGTTTATTATTTTTTGCCTAAAAGACAAAATTGTTGTTTAGGATTGCTTTAACTAACTTTTGATGAAAAAACAATGGATTTTTGAATGTGTGCGTTTCGATCCAATTTGAATGGATAGATCATACACTGAATCTGGTCATGACATATCTTTATGATGCAAATGTATTTAAGATCATGATGAACAATGAAGAAGGGGTTGAGTTGATTGATCAAATTTGTCTTTTGTATGTGATTCTCTTTTCTGAATAAAAGACTTAGTGCAAGGTTTTTCCAGTTATTATCAGATATTCTTGTGGTATTTTCCTTCAAATCCATGTTTTCTCCTATGTAATTTTAATTGCAGTTATTTTATTTCAGTCTTGTTTGAAGGTGTATTGAAGCATTTTTTCTAGAATTCATCCTGGATTCTCTAGATAATTGTGGAATTATGTTTCATATGTGATGGAATTCATTATGCCTTTGTTTACATTATTTTTCTAAATACTCAATCATATGTTTTGGTAATAGAATTCTAATGTGCTATGTTGCATTTGAATGAGTATAGTTACGTGTTTCTATGTTTTTTGTTGTACTACAATTGATATCATTTTGAAATATGTACCTATCGTGCCTCTGTCTTAATAGTTGGCTAATATATGCACTAGTGTATTGAGTTGGAAATTTAGACTATGTCCCTGGTCTCATACCCTAATGGCCTTTTCTTAGATCTTCCAACAATTTTCATCAAATTTTAAATGTCTTTTCCAGATCTGGTCTTTGTAAATCACTGAGCTTCAGTATTCTTTGCTTTTAGACTTTAGTGAGGGAGCCCCCTCAAGTTAGAAAGGACCAATTTCAAGCCTAAAGAGGCTTGTGGTTACCTCTGTATCCCTTTTTTAGCCTAAAGGGATTTACAGAGTGCTAAAAGACGGTAAGCTTTGTGATCGAGTTGTTTCTATTTTGATTGACCCTGGATCTAGTTATAGTTATGTTAATCCTAACTTGGTGGATAAGTGTGGTTTGAATAAAGAAGTGCATGCAGAGTCTTGGTTATTGCAGTTGGCTACAGGTACCAAGAAGAGAGTTCATAATTGGGTAAGAGCTTATGAATTTGACTTGAATGGTCTACCTACATCAGCCCACTTGAATGTTTTTCTGTTGGGATCATATAGTATGCTTTTGGGTATGGACTGACTATATCTTCACCGGACCAAGATGGATTATTATGACAAGGCTATTGAGTGTTTGGTTAAAAATTGGGAACAAAGAGTCTTGCGGGGTAAGAAGAAATCAACATCAGTTAGAATGGTTACAGCTATGCAGGCCAAGTGCAATTGCGGGAAAGGGCATGTGTTATTTTCAGTGCACATTTCTAGTGACAAAGGTAAGGAATTTTAGGATGAAAATGTTTGGGCAGGTACCCAGTTCTACAATATTTTAAGGATGTATTTCTCACTGATATTTCAGAGTCACCTCACAGGGAAGTATACTTTTCTATTGAGTTGGTACTAGGGGTAGCGCCAACATCTAAAGCACCTTACAGGATGAGCACACCGAAGTTGGTAGAGTTGAATTTGCATTTGAATGAAATGCTTGACAAGGGATACATTAGGCTAAGTGTATCACCATGGGATGCACCGATATTGTTTATTAAGAATAAGGATGGTATTCTCAGTTTGTGCATCGATTACATGCAGTTGAACAAAGTGACCATCAAGAATAGGTATTCGTTTACAAGGATTGATGACTTTTTCGATTAGTTGAAGGGACTAGAAATGTTCTCGAAGATTTATTTGAGATCAATATATCACTAGGTACACATTAAAGAAGATGACATTCAAAAGACAATGTTTCGAACTAGGTAAAGACATTATGAGTTTGTTGTAGTTCCATTTGCTTTGACTAATGCTCCGACTACATTTATGTTCTTGATGAATAAGGTGTTGCATCCTTGTTTGGACAAGTATTTTATTTTATCCATTGATGATATATTGGTATATTCTAAAAATGAAGAATAAAATGTCGAACATTTAGCATCAATGTTTAGTTTTCTAAGAGAGCATCAGTTGTATTCTAAGCTCAGCAAGTGCAGTTTCTTTCAGATAAAGGTACATTACTTGGGACATTTTGTCTCCAAGGAAGGCATAAGAGTGGATCTAGAGAAGATACGAGCTATCATGGAGTGGAAAGCTCCTAGGAATGTGGATGAGGTAAGATTATTATGGGGTTAACAGGTTATTACAGAAGGTTCATCAGGAACTTCTCACAAATTTCTTGTTCTATCACATCGTTGCAAAGGAAAGGTAAGAATTTTGAATGGACAGAAGAATATGCATCCAGTTTTGAGCATTTAAAGAAGTTTTTGACACATTCTCCAGTGTTAAATATCACAGATTCAGAAAAAATAAAAATTAAAAATTAAAAATTAAAAATTAAAAAATTAAAAAATAAAAAAATAAATAAAAATAAATAGAAATAATAAATAAATAAATAAAATAAAATTAAAATTAAAAATTAAAAATAAATAAATAAATAAAAATAAAAAATAAAAATAAAAATAAAAATAAATAAATAAATAAATAAATAAAAATAAAAATATAAAATAAAATAAAATTTGTTGTATGTACAGATGCTTGCCAGAGAGGGCCCGGTGGAGTCCTTATGCAAGAAGGATAAGTGGTATGTTATGAGTCACGAAAACTAAATGAGCACGAGTAGAACTATCTAACACATCTTCTTAAGTTAAAATCGATCATTCATGCATTGAAGATGTGGAGGCACTATCTTCTAGGCAGACGATTTATATTGATGAGTGATCACGGTGGATTGCGGTATCTATTTGACCAACCAAATATTAACACCATGCAAGCTAAATGGTTGGCCATGATCAGTGAGTTCGACTTTGAGATCAAGTATATTAAAGGTAAAGAGAACAAAGTTGTAGATGCTCTTAGCAGGTGGACACAAGTGAATCATATAGCAGTTATGAGATCCTATGGGACAAATACACATGATAGGATCTTGCAGATACGTTAGTAGGATGTCATATTTATGGATCTTAGGCATAGATTGCAACAGAGTACAGGTAATGGTAAAGGTACAGGTACAAGAATAGGTATATGTATAGATAGTGGTTTAAGTACAAGTACATGTAGTGGTACAGGTACAGGTACAGGAGAACAGGATGTGGACTATCATCTCACAACAGATGGCTTGATTAGGTTTAGAGACAAGATATATGTACCAGACAGAAGTGAACTCAACAAGGTGGTTTTGAGGGAGTTTCATGTGAAACCGTGTTCAAGTCACCTAGGCTATCAGAAGACGTTGACAACAGTGAAGAAGTTTCACTATTGGCCGAATTTGAAGAGAGACTGTTTAGTCAATTTAGTGTCCTAAATTGCTTGCATAAATTATCAACCAGGGTTTGTATACTGATGAAGTGTGGGTGTACTATATGTACTTAGCTAACCTTTTTCTTACTTCGTTGTTTGTATTTTATGTTTTTTTGGGGGTTTTTTGTTCCTTGATGTCTAAGAATGTTAATCTAAAACTATGGAAAGAATTAAATGAATCTAATAAAATTTTAAGAAGGAAGAAAAGGAAGTGTTCCTAAATTAATCTAATTTTCATAAAAATAAACCAAAAACTGTTGACTACTTAAAAACCTAATTTGGAAAACAAAGTATCTAGTTGATCTTATTATTATTCATATTCCATGGATTTAAGTCTTAGAGCTAAGAATGAAATTGCAATGCTTGAAAGTAAAGACAGAAAATGAAATCAACTAATGTACTTATGGTTACTCCAGCATTCAATTATGAATAATGACCTTCTTAAAATGATGTATTAAGCAAATTTTTGTACTTGATTATCTAGAAAATCAAATAAGTCATGCAGAAGATAACTCATTAATTGCATTCATTAAACATTCAATCATCCAATTTATGAAGTATGACTAAATCAATCTCCTTGAATGATCTTTAGGAATATCAGTGATGCAACTAACTGAGGATCTGAAGGAAAAATGTAAAAGCATAAATAACTAATGTATATTTGATTTTCTTCAACATTCAATATGAAGTATTACCCTCTTGAAGTGTTGTGTAAGAAGTCAATTATACCATAGTTCTTAAGTTCCTAGAAAGTAAATAACAATGTGCTGAGTAAATTCAATTATTGTATGGATTAGATATTTAACCATTCAATTTAGGATCATTATCTTCTTGAAATGGCTTTTGAAAACATCCATTAACACAGTTAATTGACAATTTTATTCTAAGAAAATGAATGACAAAACAATAAGGAAACTAGGCAACTGTGTGTTCTTAATTATTCAATCTTGATTCGATTGGAAAACAGAGTTATCTATCTTTCCAAAATATCTTAGAAGAGAAAGGTTGCACAGTTGTGATTTATCACTATGCTATTGATCAAAAACTGAAATGAAGCATAAACATAATTAGAAAACAGATTTGCTGAAAAACAGAATAATGAAATTAAGCAAAAAACATAAATGAAAAACCTCCTTTAGATGTAGGGGCCCTCTGAAACTGATGTGGTTGAACTGCTAATTGATTAAGGATGTAATCAAGCAATCATTGGCAACATGAACTTCGTATTATGATAAAGTGAAGTCTGAATAAAGAGTATCAGCAAAAAGACTGAGTTTAACACTTAATTTCTGAACTATGTTCTCGATTCTATGCAACCGATATTTAAAGGAACATTACATAACTGTTTATGAGTTAAACTAGCTACAGGTGGCTACTTCGAATTATAATTGCAATAGGACTGTTGGACTTCTCGATTTGCTACGAAGAGAAAATCAAGAGTCCTACTAATTTCAGCTAACATACTTTGACTCCATCTTTGACCATAATCTTAGGCTCACTTTTCTGTCAACCTGGACTGAGTGAATAGGATAGAATCCATGTAGGAATGATTCTAGTAACACCCATGTGGCCCAATTCTTTAGTTGACACCTAAACCCTGCTAAACCATGAGAGTAGCTACGGAATCCACAGTTAGCTACAGAACAAGCTGCATTATGTAGTTAAATTGCAAAAATATATCCAAATAGCAAGAGCATGAAAATATAATATGGCAATCATTTTAATGCATCCTTAAGACAAAACCTAGCATTTATCATTTATTGGGGTCTGTAATCTTATGAGAAGGTGAGGGAAAGAGGTGAGAAAAACTGTCAAAGAGTGGGTAATTTTGAGGTTCAACATACCCCCACTGAAAAATCATTGCATGTACTCATGCAATTGCCAAAAATATGATTTCTTCCTCCCTACTGCATTTTCTCAGACACCTCTGCTAGCACATCTAATTTCCTTCTTTTGTTCTTCTTTGAAGTGAATTTCATTCTGGGCCTTCTCATAAGAAGCTTGTACTTGAGGTTAATGACTGCTCTGTTCAATAACTTGCTCTTCCTCTTCAAGTTCCTATTTTTCTTATACCATAGTCCTAGATGCAGAACATTATTTTCATGAATTGCATTGTCCAATTTGTTTTGCTCCTTCAAGGTCTCATTCTCCTGTTTGATATGTCTGTTCAATATCTCTAATTCATAAATATCCTACTTAAGAGCATCAATTAGAGTTTCTTGTGGATTGACAGGAGGTTTTGGGTCCATTGAGGCACTTCTCCTCTCCAGTGATTCTACATAATCATATATTTGTTGTTGGACTGGGCTATGCCAAGAGATCTTCTACTGGGGCCTTCTTCAAGATCATAAACAAGAGAACTCTTAGTACTGTGTGCAGGAGAGATGTTAACAGGTGATGGCATTGGGGTTTCCTCATCTATATTTATAAGCTCTATCCCTTTTGATAATGTATTCTTCATGGTACCTCGGAGTCTAGAGCTCCTTCTAAGTTTTGGAGGACTTTTAGTCCCCTCATTTGTAACCTTACTCTCTTTTATTTTCTTTCCTCTTGTCTTGATTTGTTTCCTGATTTTTGTCAGTTCCTCAGAAATCATATTTTTATCATTCTTTTGTAATGAGGTTTCAGGTCTATCTTCAAAATTTATATCATTCTTCTTTCTTTTGATTCTCCTAACATTATCTTCCTTGGGTGGTGACTCTGGTGGTTCTTGAAAATGATTCCTAACAAGGAAATCCTCCCAAGTATCTCCTATGCTTCTTAAATGAAACTCAATCAATATCTTTACCAACCCATGATGATAGATGGTGGTATCTATGAACTGTATTCTCTTGTGCACATTTGAGGCCATCCTTTTTAAACTATTAAGCAAAAAGAAAGGAAGATTGATTTCACCATTTTCTAGGAAATTCATCAATAAACGGATATGGTAGACATACATACACCCAAACCTTCCTTCACAAGTTATGAATTTATGTAAAACCAAAAGCATATTCCTCCATTTAATTTTAAGATTTGAGCTGGGGATTCCTTTTCTAAAAACAGATACATCCATACCTGGGTTTTTAAGTATAACCTTCCATGACTCACTATGGAACTCCTTGTTCTTGAACCATTTTTCACCATGCCTTGGAAGTTCTATAGCCTCGGCCATGAATGACTCAGTCACTGTAAACTTGATATCTCCAATTTCTACCTCTGTGCCATCAAAAGACTAAGCAAAGGATTTTGTACTCTCCTTGTGAAACCCATCAAATTTCTCAATGAAATTTATCCATCCAACTTTCTGTAATAATTATTTAAGCTGTGGGTATCCTTCCATGTACTTTACTCCCACTGGTTCTGATCTAACAATTAACCCCATCCTTCGACTATGCAGAGTTCTTTCAACCTTCAGAATTACTCCTATATTTTATGGAAATGAATTAGCTGTGGATATGATGGAGGGTTATGGAGAGTTTGTAGGAATAAATAGATGTTAGGGTCTTGGAGAGACATAAACAAGTATGTCACGTCATAGATCATGACTGTTAGTCATCAATGAGGGAGTTTAATGATGGACCGTTATGCAACTTAATACAGAGGATATGGTTGATAGTCTGATGACTATTTTCAATCAATTCAAACAATGAGTTGTCAAGGAAACATATGAATGTTCATATTATACATGTTTCGTGTTTCAACCTTGCTATAAAAACAAATTTTTGCACTTTACCTTTAGAACTTAACCTTTTTGTTTGTTGTTTTCTTTGGTGTTGATCCTTAGGTACTCTTTGTAGCATGTTGGTCTTCAAAACATAATCCTTTAATCCCTTGCAATCATCATGTCAGAACTTTTGAAGTGGCTGCATAATCAAATTAACTGCATAATAGAATCAGCTGCAAAATGTACTCAGCTGCAGAATGCAGTCAACTGCAAAATGTGCTTAGCTGCATAATGTAATTTGTAAAAAGAATTGAAGTATGGATATAGAATATGGATATAAAATGATATGAAAGTGGAGTATGACTTATGAAATGAGTGTGAAATGGAATGATACTAAAAAAAAATGAAATGAATTTGTAGATTATGAACTGCAAATGAATGTAGTTTTATGTCACAACTTATTACAAAAAAGAAATGGAAAATATAGGATGTCATAAATCTCTGATTTTCACCCTGTAGTTTCTGTATAAGTATGCCAATCAATGATTGGCTTTCATAATTATACACTTTCTATATATATATATATATATATATATTATAAATGAATGTAGGAAAATAAAAGCTAAGTTTGTGAAGAAGAATAATTCTTCTTCACTAACTTTATATCAATATTATCTTGAAATATCTTGACAAATTCTTCTTTTGAAATTGATTTATGATATACTTTCAACCAATGACCATTCACAATAAGAGGTACATTTTCTTCATTTATTGTCCGTATTTTCACCGATCCATTTCCAAAGACTTCTTCAATCTCATATGGCCCAAGCCAATGAGTCTAAAACTTCCCTTGAAAATCCTTGAATTTTGAATTGAACAAAAGTGCCCAATCCCCTGCTTGAAACTTCTTCTCCTTGATATACTTATCATGCCATTTAGCCCTTTTCTGCTGGACTATACTGGTTCTTTGAACTGCATCTTGCCTGATTTCATCAAGCTCATTGATTTGCTCCAATCTATGTTTATGTGCTTCTGATAAATCAAGTCCCAATTGGACTACCATATTGAAGGTTTGGATCTGAAAGTCTATAGGGAATGGGACTTGCTTCCCATAAACAAGTTCATAGGGAGTATGTCCTGTTGTGTTCCTCCATGTAGTTCTGTAGGCCCATAAGGCTTCAGGAAGTCTTTCTGGCCAATCTCTTTTGTGTAGATGTATAGTCTTAGTGAAGATCCCTTCAATTACCTTATTGGTAGATTCTACTTGACCATTTGCTTGTGGATGGTAAGGAGTGGATTTTCTGTGTTTGATCTTATAATATTCCACGAGCTTTTTCAGCACCTTGGATGTAAACTGAGACCCCTGATCTGTCACAATTTCTCTTGGAACACCAAAACGAGTGAAGATATCCTCAAAGAGAAAAATAACTATAGATTTCTCATTAGCAAGAAGTAATTTTTTAGCCTCTACCCATTTAGTGATTTAATCATTACATACCAAAATATAATTCTTTTGTTTAGATGGAGGATTGATTGGTCCCACAAAATCCGAAGCCCATTTTTCAAAAGGTTCAATGAGTACCTGAGTTTGTAGTGGCATTTCATCTGAAGGAGAACATTTTCCTACCCTTTGGCAATTGGCACACCTTTTGACATTTTCTTTGGCATATTTGAAGATGGATGGCCAATAATATCCTAAATGAAGGATTTTATAGGTTGTCCTCTTGTCAGCAGAGTTTCCTCCACAAATTTCATCATGACATGCCTTAAGAATTTCAAGCATTTCATCTTCTCGAACACAGCTCCTGATAATGAGATCTGGACCTGTTTTATACAATTCATTCGTAATCCATGATTATCTTGCACTTGTTTGAATGATTTTTCTTTTCTGTCTAGGAAACATATGTGAAGGTAATCTCCCTGTGACTAATTAATTAGCAATATCTACAAACCAAGGGGTCTGAGAAGTTACTGCAAAAATATATTCATCAAGAAATTTATCTTCAACTGGAGTATCATCTTTGATATTCTGAATTCTAGACAGGAAATTGGCAACTGTGTTTTGTTTTCCAAGTCTGTCTAGAACAGTGATGTTGAATTCTTGCAGGAGTAATAACCATCTTGTAACTCTGCCATTAGTAATAGATTTATTCATTAAGTACCTAATTACAGAGTGATCTGTATGGACAAAGGTTTCATAGCCATTTATGTAATGTATAAATTTGTTGATAGCATGAACAACAGCTAAGAATTCATTTTCAGTTACAGTGTAATTTAACTCTGTGAAATTCAAATTCTTGCTTGTGTAATAGATGGCATAGGGGGTCAAATATTTTTGTCCTAATACAGCTCCCAGAGTTGTATCTGAAGCATCTGTTGAAATGTGAAAAGGTAGTTTGCAATTTGGACCTCTTAAGATGGGCGCTTCAGAAAATTTTTCTTTTAAGGTCTCAAATGCCAACTGGCAATCAGAATTCCAATTCAATTCACAATATTTGGTGAGTAACTTGAAGAGTGGGGATGCTAGTTTAGTGAAATTCTCTATAAATATTCTATAGTATCTTGTGAATCCTAGAAAACTTCTAACATCTCTTTGACAACTTGGAATTGATAATTTAGAGATGACTTCAACTTTAGATTTATCAACTTTCATTCCATCTCTTGAAATGTGATGTCCTAAAACAATCTCTTATGTAAACATCATAAAACATTTTTCATGGCTTAGTGAAAGGTTTGCTTCGTTACATCTTTTAAGAACCTTCTCCAATTTTTCTAAAGCTTCTTCAAATGTATTCCCATAAACTGTAAATTAATCCATATAAACCTCTACACAATCATGTATTAGATTAGAAAAATTCCTAGTACTGCCCTTTGGAATGTTGCAGGTGCATTGCACAATCCAAAAGGAAGTACCCGGTAGGCATAAGTCCCCCATGGACAGGTGAATGTGGTTTTATCTAGATCTTCATGTGCTACCTGAATTTTATTGTAACCACTGAAACCATCCAAGAATGAGAAATACTTCTTACCTGCTAATGTATCTAACACTTGATCTATAAAGGGCAAAGGAAAATGATTTTTAGGGTGGCTTTATTCAATGCTTGATAATCAGTGCATACCCTCCATTTACCATTCCTTTTAGGCACAATCACTAAGGGGGAAACCCACTAGCTGTCTGAAATTGTGTAAATGAAGTTTACATTCAGCAATTTTTGCAACTCCTCTTTCACAATTTCTCTAAGATTTGGATTCATCCTTCTTTAAGGTTGTCTGATAGGTTTAAAATTTTCCTCAATGTAGATGTGATGTATACAATTCTTAGGACTAATTCCTTTCATGTCAATGTATTCCCATGCATATGCAGAAGAATGTTGTTGTAATGTTTTGATTAGCTTTTCATGTTGTAATTTCTCCAAGTTATTGTTTATGTTTAAAGTTTTTCCTAGAAAGATTTCAACTATAAAGATACCAAATTCTTCCATAGAATGAAGAGACATATACCTAGATGATAAATATTAAATATTGGATTTTTCTTGAAATTGTTCATGTTCATATTCTAGAGATGATTCAAAAATTTCTATTGTATTTATGATTGTTAGAAAATTATATATTACAAAGCCATGCAACACATAAAATATGTGGAAAACACAAGCACACAAAACACATAAAACCAGAGAGACACAGATATACGTGGTTCACCTAGTTTGGGCTACGTCCACCCCAAATAGCAAGTCCTTCCTTTCTATTATCCAGCAAAATGAAGAGACACAACCTACAACAGATCCGTTGTAATATCCTCTGTTCTCTCTCACAATCTCCCTATCTGTTTCTCGCTCTGATAATACACATACAATACACAGCCGCAATACAATACCCTCATACAAAGCGAGGGGTTGCCTTCTAGGGAAAAAAACCCTAAACTAAACATAACTTCTAAGTCGGATCATCGCTTCAATGAACGGCCTAGATTGACTAGAAATTACTATACTTTTACAAGGCAATTTTACATCTATTGCAGCTTGAAGTGGGCCCTCAAACCTAAACCCGGCTCCATAAATTCGTAGCCGCCCTCCCCCCCAGACCCTCCAAACAACATTTAATTACGAGCGGCAACGAGGTACAGGGGTCCAACGCTGTGATACAAAATAAACAAGATAATCAAGCTCCACACCCAACAATATCCCACTTGGAGACTGATTGTAGCAACTCCACTGCTGCTTCATTTTCTGGACAATGACCCCTCTTCTCATATTCATTGTCATTCTTGAAGACCAATTGAAAATGAGCATAATCTCATTTTCTCCCTGGTTACAACTTTTGTTAGCATATCTGCAGTATTCTGGCTAGTGTATATCTTTTCCAGCTTCAACTGTCCATCTACCAATACTCACCATATGAAATGGTACTTGAGTTGTATGTGTTTAGTCCTGGAATGAAATGTTGAGTTATTTGCAAGATGAATGGCACTTTGGCTATCACTATATAACATGCCCATATCATGCTTCTTACCCAATTCATCCATAAACCTTTGTAACCAAATCATTTCTTTACTAGCCTCTATAGCAGCAACATACTCTGCTTCTATTGTTGAAAGTGAAACAACACTTTGGATTTTTGAAACCCAACTGACAGTTGTTCCACCTACAGTAAATATATATCATGTAGTTCTCCTCCTATTATCCCTGTCACCTACCATATCTACATCAACATATCCCTGTAGAGAAATGTTTGAACCACCAAAGCATAATGCTTGATTTGTGGTTCCTCTCAAATATCTGAGAATCCGTTTCACTGCCATCCAATGTTCTTTTCCTGGATTATTCATGTACCTGCTTACAAATCCCACTGCATGTGTAATATTAGGCCTTGTACAGACCATTGCATACATTAAGCTTCCAACTTCTGATGCATATGGAACTTTAGACATATAGTCCATTTCTTTTTGGGTCTTGGGGCACATATCCTTACTAAGTTTGAAATGGCTAGCAAAAGGTGTACTAACTAGTTTTTCATTCTGCATATTAAATATTTTCAACACTTTTTGTATGTACTCATTCTGAGACAGTGTTAATTTGCGATTTTTCCTGTCTCTAGTTATTCTACTACCAAGGATTTGTTTTACAGCATCCAAATCCTTCATTGCAAATGAATTTTTCAATTTTCTTTTGAGCACATTTATTTCCTGCATGTTAGACCCTGCAACAAGCATGGCATCTACATACAATAAAAATATAATATAGCTGCCATCATTTTGCTTTTTCAGATAAACACAAAGATGAGAGTGACATCTAGTATAACCTTGTTCAGACATAAACCTGTCAAATTTTAGATACCACTGCCTTGGAGCCTATTTTAAGCCATACAAGCTCTTCTTTAGCCTGCACGCTAATATTTCCTTCCCTTTGACCTCATATCCTTCTGGTTGCTCCATATAGATCTCTTTCTCTAAATCTCCATGGAGAAATGTTGTCTTTACATCAGACTGTTCAAGATGCAAATCTTCTGCTACTACAAGACTTAAAATAGTTCTAATTGAAGTCATCTTAACAACAGGAGAAAATATTTCATCAAAATCAATACCTTTCTTCTATGCAAACCCCTTTACCACAAGTCTAGCTTTGTACCTCTGTTTTCCTCCATCTTCTTCCTTCAGCCTGTAAACCAATTTATTTTGCAGTGTAGTTTTACCTGCAGGCAACCTGACTAAGTCCCGAGTCTTGTTATGTTATTAATGAGTCCATCTCTTATTCCATGGATAAATCCCACTTCTTCCTGCTTTCAACCTGCATTGCTTCTTCATAACATTCGGGTTCACCAGAATCAGTGAACAATAAATAATATAATGAAGGAGAGTATCGTTCAAGGGGTCTACTTATCCTGGTAGATCTTATGACACCACTTTCAGGTGTTTGAGGTTCATGTTGTTATTGTGGTGGTTGTTGTTGTTGTGGCTGTTGATTATTATTATTTTCAGGCACCTTTACTTTTTCTATGATCTCATCAAGAACTGTGTATTCTTTGTCTTCCTTTTCCTATTTCTTTTCCTGCAACTTATTCTTATACAAGACCTTTTAATTGAATATTACATCTCTACTCCTAATGATTTTGTGATTTTCATAATCATATAAGCGATAACCAAATCATTAATACCATATCCAATAAAGGTACATTTCTTTGATTTTTCCTCAAGCTTTGTTCTATTTTCTTTATTAATATGGACAAAGGCCTCACAACCAAAAGGTTTTAAAAAAGAGTAGTTTACCCTTTTATCTGTCCATGCTTCCTCTGGAATACCACCATCCAAGGAACTTGAAGGCCCTCTATTTATTAGATAAATAACAGTATCTACAGCATCTACCCAAAATTTTAAAGGCAATCCTGCATGCAATCTCATGCACCTTGCACGCTCCATGATTGTTTTGTTCATCCTTCCTAACACACCATTTTCTTGTGGTGTTCTTGGAATTGTCTTCTCTCTGTGTATTCAATTTTTTGAACAGTACCTATCAAACTCTTTGCTGCAATATTCACCTCCATTTTCTGATCTGAGACACTTCAACTTCTTTCCTATCTCAATCTCAACCAAAGCTTTCCATTTCTTGAAAGTATCAAATACATCAAATTTATTCTGAATACAATAAATCCAAGTCTTTCTAGTTGCATCATCAATAAAAGTAACATAATAACGAGATCTATTGAGAGATGATACCTGAGAAGGTCCCCATACATCTGTATGCACAAGCTCTAATTTTTGGCTCTTCTTTTCTTTCCCAACTCTGAGAAATCTGACTCTCTTATGTTTTCCATAAATGCAATTCTCACAGAAATCCAAATCAACATTCTTCAAACCCGACAACAAATTTCTTGAGTGAAGAATCTTCATCCCCTTCTCACTCATGTGTCCGAGCCTATGATGCCATAATGCTGCATCCGCTCCTTTGGAAGTTAAAGCATTAACAGAGTTAGAAATACGATTGCATAAATACAATGTTACAACCTTTTCGCCTTTTGCTGTTACCAGGGCTCCTTTGGTGACCTTCCAAATTTTATCTGTGAAAGTTGTCACACAACCTTCACCGCCTAACTGCCTTATTGAAATCAGACTTTTCTTCGAATCTGGAACATGCCTTACCTCCTTTAATAGCCATTGGTTTCCATTTTTGTTGTTTTACAAGAACTTTACCCATTCCAACAATTTTACAGGGTTTATCATCACCCAAACGAACTTGTCCAAAATCTCCTTGAACATAGTCATGAAAATATTTATTATCAGGTGTGGCATGGAATGAGGCCCGTGAATCTCCCACCCAGTAATCAGTAATATTTTCGAAAGAAAGAATCAAAGCATCTTGTAACACATCACCTGTCACATTTGCTTCATGATTAGTTTCTTGTTGTGTGTCTCCTTCTTTTCCCTTCCGAGATCTACAGTCTTTCTTCAGGTGTCCTTTCTTTCCGCATTTCCAGCACACTATCCCTGATCTGGACTTGGATCTGCCTTTCCTTGATTTATTGTGATATCCTAAGCTCTTTCCTCTTTCCATTTTTCTTCCCCTAGACTCTGCACTCAAAGCATTACCTAATGTCTCACCAGAGCTTTTCCGTCGCATTTCCTCACTAAGGATAGCACCGACAACATCATCAAACTTTAAAGTACTAGATCCAGAGACAGAGTTACTAATGGCCATAACTAAACCATTCCAACTTTCTGGCAATGAGCACAGAAATAAAAGATCCCTAACTTCATCATCAAATTTTACCCCTACAAAACTTAACTGACTGGTAACTGTATTAAAATAATTTAAATGGTCTGCAATAGATCCACCTTCCGACATCTTCATATTAAATAAATGTTTCATAAGAAATACCTTGTTTGAGGCCGAGGGTTTTTCATATAGTTTCGCCAATGCCTTAATCAAACCCTCTGTTGTTGTTTCCTTCGAAATATTGAAGGCTACTGACACCGCGAACACAACCATACTATTCTGAGTGCCTTTCTATCGAGAATCTCCCATTCTACATGTGTCATAGCCGTCGGATTCTTTATTTTTCCGCTTAATGGTAGGTACAGATCTTTCTGATAGAGATAATCTTCCATCTAAAACTTCCACAATGGAAATTTTTGGCCGTTAAATTTCTCGACCCTAAACTTACCATCTTCCATCGTTGCTCGCACTCGAACCAGGAACCCTTCTTTCCTGTGAGTATATCAGCCAAATAGACCTTCGACTCTCATACCAATTGTTAGAAAATTATATATTACAGAGCAATGCAACACATAAAATATGCGGAAAACACAAGCACACAAAACACATAAAACCAGAAAGACACATATATACGTGGTTCACCCAGTTTGGGTTACGTCCACCCAGAACAACAAGTCCTTCCTTTCTATTATCCAGCAAAATGAAGAGACACAACCTACAGCAGATCCGTTGTAATATCCTCTGTTCTCTCTCACAATCTCTCTATCTATTTCTCACTTTAATAATACACATACAATACACAGCCGGAATACAATACCCTCATACAAAGTGACGGGTTGCCTTCTATGGAAAAAAACCCTAAACTAAACATAACTTCTACCATCAGATCATCTGTCTAATGAACGGTCTAGATTGACTAAAAATTATTATACTTTTACAAGGAAATTTTACATATGTTTTTAGCTTCAGGGGCGCTGCCCCTAAAACCCCCTACCAAGTGGGGGCTCCATAAAGTCGCAGCCACCCCCTCTGGATCCCCCAAGCAGCGTTTAATTACGGGCGGCGTTGTCGCCCCATTAAGGTACAGGGGTCCAATGCTATGATACAAAATAAACAAGATATTTAGGCTCCACACCCTCTGATACCATTACCCTGCTCACTCTAGCTCTTCCCCCCTCACATTTTTTTTTTTTTAATCCAGGTAATTGTTAACTTGACATCCCCCCTATCACCTAGATCTAACCCAGACTTTACCAGAGATTACCCAGGGGTACGCATGCCATACCAGGGCTTACAACAGTATGCCCATGTACATGTAATAAATTAACTCCATTATAATAATTTTTTTTTTCATTGTTATTGTCTTTGTACATATGAAATCAATGTCCATATAAAAAGAACCCATCTATCGGATTACATGGGTCACCAGCCTCTGTAACCGCCAATCCTCTAGGATTTCTCTTCAGATACATGGTTCATCAATTAATTAATCCACATGCACATATCCTCTCTCATTTTGACAGACTTTGCTCTCCTAGCGCAACAAAATTCAATGCCTCTGATACCATTTGTTAGAATTACCAGAGAAATAATAAATTTATTGAGAGGAACAAAAAACCATAAAATATCTAGCAAAAAATCATAAACATAAACAAAGACGTTTATCCGGGAAAACCCCCAAATCTGGGGCAAAACCCAACCAATGAAATTTCATTAAGCATTGGCCAAAACCCTGGCCAATCCGGCCAAGTGAGCCTTCACCACTCACCTTCAGGAATACATTACAATGAATTATTCCCAACCTTTTATAGGCTCCATTACATGAAATACCATGAGCTGAAAACCATGGGTGCACAATACCATGTGCCCAAAAACCACTACTATTTACCCTAGTCAACATTAACTCTATCCCGAGTCAAGTTTACCTAACAATGATTTGATGATCTTCACTAATGGTTGAAATAGTAAAGAGAGGTTGTATATCATCTTCATCATCAATCCATTCTTTGTCATCTATCTCTGTGATTATTATTGCTGGAGGATATAGAGTGAATTTCTTAGTTGAATTACCATCATAAATATACATGTCACCAGATCTATAGCTAATGAAAGCATCAGTTGTAGCCAACCAAGGTCTTTCTAATATAAGTGGATGTCCTCCTAGATTGTTCTTAGGGGTTAATATCATAAAATCAACAGGGTACTCCCAAGAGTCTAAGGACATTGAAATATCTTCTAACACACCATCTGGTTTGATTACAGATCTATCTACTAATTGCAGTAATGCAGGTGTATAAAGAAGATTAGGAAGCTTAAGTTGTTCCATCGTTTGTTTTCTCATGATATTTATTGATGCTCCTAAATCAATCAATGTATTTGGAATTTCAACTCCACTGATATGTGTTTTTACAATTGGACTTCTTGGGTCTAAATATTTTTGAATGGCAATTTTTCCCATCATTATGTCTGCTATTTTTCCTACAAGCTGAATTATTTCTTTTGTTTTTCTTCTCGATTTATTCATACTCAACTCCTTTATTGTCTCAGCTAAAATGGGAATTTCCTTGATGTCTTGTAACAAAGGGATGTCGATGCAAACATTTTTCAATTCATCTAGAAAATCATAATTAGGCAACATAATATGCTTTTCTACCTCTCTATCAACTTGTAATCTTTCAGGAAAAGGAGGTGTAGAAGTAGATTCTGATGGTTTTTCTATGATAGGAGTTGAATTTATTGGTTCTTTTTGTTTTCCATTTTTAGAATTTTGGTTTTGAAGAGATATTCCTTCTTCAAAATTTTTATTAGGTTGTAGATAATCTTCCTTAGAATTGTCTTGTTCTTGAATGACTACAAAAGGATTTTTCTTTTCTAATATCCTACAAGATCTAAGTTGGACATCAATAAGATCTAGAGGAGTAATCATGTAGGTTGGAAATTGTTGTCCTTATATCATATAGGTATTCTGAGGATTTTTATTGTTGGGGTTTGGTAATGGTTGGGAAGGTAACTGATTTGGTCTCTGAGGGAATGGTAGTGAGAGTTGTGGATTTTGGTTTTGGTTTTGGAGTTGGGGTTATTGACTTTGTTGAGGAATTTTTTTGGGAGGATCATTTGGATATGATAGAGGATATTGATAGTACTGAGAGAATCTTCCATAGGGATTTTTCATTCCTTGAGCCAAGGTTGAGATTGAGATTGAGATTGAGGCCAAGGTTGCTGCCAAGAATTCCAGTTTGGTGGGGGCTGAGTTTACATTTGGTTGTTAAACCCTTGAGTTTTTGGCCCCTGCCATGGTCTTCTAGAGACAAAACAAAGAGAATTTGTTGGATTTGAATTTGTTTCTTCTTGAAAAACAGCCTTAAGACCAGGAATTGAAGGACAACTCTTAGTCTCATGACTTTCTGAACAAATCATATAGGCTTCTATGACTTTTGCATCAAGAGAACATTCTCTTAAAGCATGCTTCTTTCTGCATTTGGGACAGAAAATAGCTAAAGCATCAGTCTCGGCTTTCTGCTTGTTTTGTAACTTAAGGGTGTTTATATATTCACTAAGACTCCCTAAAATGTCTATTTTAAATTCATCAAACTAATTTCCAATTTCTACCCTACTCAATGTTCTAGTTGCGGATCTATTTACCCTAGCAAGAGCAGGATCGCTTGGACCTTTCCCAAATTTTTATTTTCATCTTGAGAGATGAATACATAATTCCCCAATATCAAGTAATGGAAGTTGAGATATTTCCCCCTTCCCCATCATGTTAAGGATGTCTATCCACTCATCTCTAATTTTTTTCAAAAAAAGAGCTTTTAAAGTGTCTTGATCTAAATTTTCCATTTTTTCTCTTTTTATGTTATAGTTGAATCTTTCAAGTAAATCCTCCAAATTCTCATCCTCTCTTTGCATCATTTTAAAAACTTCTTCCTTGTGATTAATAGGTATGCAATAATCCAAATACCTTTCTAGAAATGCTCTCTTCATATCATTCCATGTCCTAATAGACCTATTGATTAGACTCGTGAACCATTTTAGAGTTGCTCCTTTCAATGTTGAAGGAAACAGTTTGAGTTTTTGAGAGTCTTGTAAATATTCATAAGTTATGCACAAGACTTCAAATTCAAACAAAAAGGTTTCAGGGTCTTCACTTTTCAATCCATGAAATTTTTGGAGAATAGAAGGTGAGATATTTTTCGTGGTAGAATTTGTATCCTCATCAACTATAGGCAATCCAAAAGAACTCTCAATTACCCTATTTCTTCTACCTCCTTATGCATTTCCTCTACATCTTCCTCTATCTCCTCCTCTACCTATACCTCCTCCAAATAGTACATTTTCTCCATTAAAAATTTCTCCTTCTCCCTCTCCTCCTTCTTCTCCTCTTCCTGCCATTATAGATTCTTCAGAGGTAATATAAGATTCACCCTGCAGGTTTAACTGCTCTTCCTCTGGTTCCTCTATCAATGGTATGCTGAAGAAATGTTCTTCTTCTTCCTCTCGACTAGGGATTTCTAACTATTCAGCTAGAATATGTTCCCCTGTAGAAGTGAAAAGGTTACTCCTTCTATTAGAGACCTAGGATCTTCTTCCTATAAGACTGCCTCAGTGGATGAAGTAGGAGATCCTCCTAATTGGATTTTTGACCTTAGAACTTCAGGAAGTCTATGGCTAGTGAAATATGGAATATGGGTTTGAGATGGAGGTGTATCACTTCTTAGTCTTGGTGGAGTGTGTTATCATAAAATCAGACCTGATAGGCTGCCAATCAAGTTAATCTCATGTAACTGTTTCAGGCCAATATTTTGGCTGAGGCTTAGCCTCCTCAACCTGAGAGGGCTCTCTCAAGGGGTTTATGATTTTTAATAAATATGTAGATGGCGAACTCTATATGGAATAAAAGTAGATAAATGATATAAAATGGTTGTAAATCACATTAGAAAGTGTACATTGGGCTTATGGAGTCATAATAGCTTCAGAAAAACCAAAATAATCTACCTAGCATGGAAGTCAAGGCATATCAGAGTTCAAGTCAAGGAATACACATGTAGAACAGTGAAACACACAGTCAACTTGTCTATGAAGGAAGTCAGCGCATCATTGATGAATTCTAAGTAACATAAGAAAACACCATTGCAATAGAATATTGAAAAGGTGCCATCAAAACAAGAACATACAATAAATCCTTATGAATCTTGAGTTGTCTAAGTAGAAATTATGTATTAAGATGAAAACAGTCACTTACAATAAATAGACTTTTTTTGCTAAAAAATGTCCAACCCTTTCTATTTGGACTCCTAATCTTTTATAGATCATTTACATCATAAGATAAGCTTGTCCACAACTAGATACATCGAATTCCTATGCCTTGACACCTATTATAACCATAAATCATGGTATGTATTACAAACACAGCTGTAAAACTAATATAGAGTCCTATTACAAATAGAATTAGAACTCTTTTAATTCTACTCAAAACAACTTTATCTAAACTTACTTACATCATTTTCCACCTATATTTCCATTAATTCAAATCCTGATGATGAGTTCCAACCTGTTATGACCATAATGTTGATGATATTGATCTCCTGCAAATTAGGAAACTGCTCCCCTGTTTTTAGGCTTAGGATTATTTTAGTTTCTTGAGATATTATAACCACTTATAATCCATAACTTCGAGGCTAATTGATGTTAGGAACATGATTAGCATATTTCCCAAGTCATCCCTTCATGCTATCTATGTAAAACCACTTTAAACTTCTCAAAACAGTGAAAACAGACTTGCGCTACGAAAGTAGCACAGTTTCGTAGCGCTTTTCGTAGTGCAGTATTTTTACCCATTTTCCTTCAAAATTTAGCTTCCTTTCCTTTAGGGTTACTTTTATATTCACTTGACATAGCTTCCTTAGAAATTTAAAATTAAAATACATGCTCTTCCCTCCAAAATTTGATAAGAAAAGGGTGAAAAAACTGCTACAGCAGTTTCGTAGCACATTTCACCCTTTCTGCACTACATGCGCTACGAAACTGCTGTGTAAGAAGTTCTAACCATTTTTCCTTCAAAATTTGAAACAAAAATATGCTACAACTTTATAAAACCACTGGCCTCATCAAAACCATCCGCTATATGAACTAAAAACATAATCTTCATGAATTTAATCCTCATTTTCCATTTTGAGTTTGCTTTGAATTTGTCATTTTGTACCTTTTCTCTTTAGTTCATCTTGAGATTGTTTTAATTGTAGCTCCATATCCTCCACTTGGCATCCTAGATTTCTATTACTGGCTCTCAAATGGGTGTTGATCACTCTAACAAATTTTGCTTCTTTAATGGTTGGAACTGTCCATGTAAAAAACTGCTCTGCACTGTTTAGGATCTCTGACCTAGCAACTGTTTGACCTTCCCAAATATCCTTCATCCTCTTGAATTCTGTATTTTCAATGTTGTGCTTTCTGGCCCTCTTTCTCATCATTTCCATCTCTTGGTTTGCTAGCTTCAACTTTTCTTCTAGCAGTTGACACTCTGTCATGTGTTCCTTTCCCTTCATTATCTTGTTGGTTGCATGCTCCATTATAGGTGATGAGAGATCAACCACCTCTTCAAGGAATTTGGTTGCTTCAATAGTTACTTGGATATCTTTACAATCTTCTTGGAGTTTCTTTTCATGCTTGGTTAAAGGTTTCCTAGCTTGAAAAACAAAAGCTACATTCTCTCCTTCAAATTCCAATTTCTTTGCTGATTTCATTTTTCTCTATTTGGGTTCATCCACATCGATGAAATATGCCTGAACAAATGGTGATTATTCTATATCAATTGCATGAAGTATATCATCCAATTTTTTTTTCATCATTGGGCCATCCTCTATCACTGAAACAACTGCTTTTCCCTTTGATGTTGCTGCTTGACTTCTTGTCTTTCTCTGGATCTCCTGCTTACTGGCCACCTATTTTTGTTTTGTTTCTTTGACCCTTTATACTCTTTGTTTTTCAGGTGATGGGGTTTCTACAACAAGCACTGATGCTTTCTCAGTTCTATCTTCAACCTATTTCCTTGGTTTCAACTTTAAAAACCTCTTTGCTTTTGTAACCATTGGCTGACTGGATTTTTCTACTGGTGGTGAAGGATTCCCCTTGATCTTAGGGTTTCTAGCTGGGGTTAGGGCTTCCATTTCAAATCCACTCATAAATAAAAAGGAATACCAATCCCTATTTATTTTCTGAAGCTCATGCAAAACCAGTAACTTTATCAAACCATGAAGAAACAGAGATGTTTCACAGCCATCAGATTTAGCTTAGACTTTGTCAGCCATTTTAGCAAGGCTTCTATGCAGGTAAAATGGTAAATCTAATGATATCATACCTGTGAAATGAAACAGCAGTTTGAAATGATAAGTGTAAAATTTATGGGACCTGCCTTCACATGTGAAATATCTTTGAATGTTGAATAGCAGCTTTGCATAGTTTTCCTTTATGCATCTTCTGGGTATTGCATTGTTCAGGTCCACGTCTACATATTCAAGTTTCATAAATTCCTTGCATGGCTCCATGTCAAACCTAAAACATTCAAACAAATATTCTTGTCCTCTTGGTATCTCTGTCACAGCAGCTATGATCTTAGGTGTAACTGCCATATTTATCATTCCAAATTTGGTAGTGGTTCCACTGAAATGTAAAGCAAACTCTTTGGACACCTGAGTGTGGCAACCCTGCAGCTTTTCACAAAATTTGAGACAGCCAGCTTAGCTAAAAGCCTCCATTACCATTTTATCCTCCACAATATAATTTTCATTCTCAAGCTCGTATCTTAGACAATGTCCCCCTCTGTGGACCTTCTTCTCCTCTGCCATGTTTCTTATAAAGAAAACTCGTTAGCTTCTCTAAAACTTGTAAAACAACCTCTATTGATTTGATGAACTGCCTCACTTGATTTGATGAACAGCCTCGCTTGATAATGGTGAGAGTTGTCTTTGAATAGAAAAACCACAAACTTATCCTTATTGCTTCATAGCTTGGACAACATATGTGAGCGTAAATGAAACAGAGATGACTCAATTAGGCAAAAAATTCGAATTAGAGATGTCACCTCGTGATCAAATGATGTTTGATTGATATACTATCATGACTATGATAACTATAGGACAAGTAAGTGCATCGAATCTGGTAACTAACTGACTCACCATACCCCTATCATATCATTCCCCAACTAAAACTGACATATCTCAGCTTATTTGACATGATAGCTAAGAAACTGCGCTTTCATAGCGCTCACAATGTAATTTTCGCACTTTGCGCTACGAAAGTAGCAGCACTTTCGTAGTGCAAAACTCTTTTTTTGAACTAACGACGCTACGAAACTGCAGATTTGTGGCTAATTGCATAAAATTGACCCAAAACTTACTTAGATGACCCTTGAATGAAAAATGTGAACTTTTTTACTATGGAATGGACCTATAAAGACTTTATTTGAATTTTGATGGTGAACACTAAACCTCTTAAACTATGACATGCCCTTAACCATGCTAAAACGACTTTCAAAACTATTTAGACCATGATCAAAACAGAGTTGACATACCATGTTTTGAAAAAAAAAAAAAAAAATTGGTGATAATATAGTGAGTGGTGTTGTAGGGATTAAACTCCTGCCTCTTGCTATGAATCTGCCCCTAGAGTCTCTTTCTCTACGCATATCACTGTCTTTGGATGTAAGAAATGAGGTTACCTAATTACACTTCCCCGACAACGGTGCCAAAAAATTTAGTCATTTTAGTGTCCTAAATTTCTTGCATAAATTATCAACCAGGGTTTGTATACTGATGAAGTGTGGGTGTAATCTATGTACTTAGCTAACCTTTTTCTTACTTCGTTGTTTGTATTTTATGGTGTTTTGGGGGGTTTTTTGTTCCTTGATGTCTAATAATGTTAATCTAAAACTATGGAAAGAATTAAATGAATCTAATAAACTTTTAAGAAGGAAGAAAATGAAGTGTTCCTAAATTAATCTAATTTTCAGAAAAATAAACCAAAAATTGTTGACTAGTTAAAAACCTAATTTGGAAAACAAAGTATCTAGTTTATCTTATTATTAGTCCTATTCCATGGATTTAAGTCTTAGAGCTAGGAATGAAATTGCAGTGCTTGAAAGTAAAGAGAGAAAATGAAATCAACTAATATACTTCTGGTTACTCCAGCATTCAATTATGAAATATGACCTTCTTGAAATGATGTATTAAGCAACTTTATGTACTTGATGATCTAGAAAATCAAATAAGTCATGCAGAAGGTAACTCATTAATTGCATTCATTAAACATTCAATCATCCAATTTATGAAGTATGACTAAATCAATCTCCTTGAATGATCTTTAGGAATATCAGTGATGAAACTAAGTGAGGATCTGAAGCAAAAATGTAAAAGCATAAACAACTAATGTATATTTGATTTTCTTCAACATTCAATATGAAGTATTACCCTATTGAAGTGTTGTGTAAGAAGTCAATTATACCTTAGTTCTTAAGTTCCTAGAAATTAAATAACAATGTGCTGAGTAAATTCAATTATTGTATGGATTAGATATTTAACCATTCAATTTAGGATCGTTATCGTCTTGAAATGGCTTTTGAAAACATCCATTAACACAGTTAATTGACAATTCTATTCTAAGAAAATGAATGACAAAACAGTAAGGAAACTAGGCAACTATGTGTTCTTAATTCTTCAATCTTGATTCAATTGGAAAACATAGTTATCTATCTTCTCGAAGTATCTTAGAAGGGAAAGGTTGCACAGTTGTAATTTATCACTATGCTATTGATCAAAAACTGAAATGAAGCATAAACATAATTAGAAAACAGGTTTGCAGAAAAACAGAGTAATGAAATTAAGTTAAAAACATAAATAAAAAACCTCCTTCGGATGCAAGGGCCCTCTGCAACTGATGTGGTTGAACTGCTAACTGATTAAGGATGTAATCAAGCAATCATTAGCAACATGAAATTCGTATTATGATAAAGTGAAGTCTAAATACAGATTATCAGCAAAAAGCCTGAGTTTAACACTTAATTTCTGAACTGTGTTCTCGGTTCTATGCAACCGATATTTAAAGGAAAATTACACAACTGTTTATGAGTTAAACTAGCTATAGGTGGCTACTTCGAATTATAATTGCAATAGGACTATTGGACTTCTTGATTTTCTATGAAAAGCAAATCAAGAGTCCTACTGATTTCAACTAACGTACTTTGACTCCATCTTTGACCATGATCTTAGGCTAGCTTTTCTGTTGACCTAGACCGAGTGAATAGGATAGAATCCATGTAGGAATGATTCTAGAAACACCCATGTGGCCCAATTCTTCAGTTGACACCTGGAACCTCTAAATCATGAGAGTAGCTACGAAATCCACAGTTAGCTGCAGAATAGGCTGCATTCTATAGTTAAATTGGAAAAAACTATCCAAATAGCAAGAGCATGAAAATATAATATGGAAATAATTTTAATGAATCCTTAAGACAAAACCTAGCATTTATCATTGATTGGGGTCTATAATATTATGAGAAAGTGAGGGAAAGAGGTGAGAAAAATTGTCAAAGAGAGGGTAATTCTGAGGTTCAACAGAGACATAGTAGACTTTTTGGCTAGGTTCATGGATTTTCAACATGTAAAATTAGAGTGTAAACATCCAGGTGGACTACTGCCATGGAAAATTTTAGGGGCTAATATTCGCAGGTGGGCAAATTTTCCATGATTTTTCCAAAAAAAAGATTCGCCAATTTCCATTTTTTATAAAAATGATTCACCCAAACTTTACAATATAAAATTATTTTACATTAAAAATCACCAACATTATATAGAGAGTATATATAATATCATTATAAATTTGAATAATTTTACAAATACCTCAATAAACATTTTATAGTTTTCATATTAGGGACTAGTGAGATTCGCCAATTTTTTAAGCTTCAAGATAATTTTCCATCCTTAAAATTGTCCTTGATACTACAACCGATTCTGATTCCAAAGTGGAAATGGGAGGTCATTTCCATGGACTTTATCACAGGTTTATCGAAGACATCTAGACAACGTGATTCCAACATGGTTGTGGTGGATAGGATGAATAAGGTAGCACACTTCATTCTAGTGAAGTCTACATAATCAGAAAATGATGTAGCATAGGTCTTCATCAGTGATGTGTTTAGATTGCATGGTGTTCCGCAGAATATTGTGTCATACAGGGATTCGAAGTTCACTTCCAAGTTTTGGAAGGAGTTGTTTGTAGGTTTGGGCACAGAGTTGGCCTTCAGTACAACTCATCATCCACAAATAGATGGAAATACAAAGAGGGTCAACATGATATTAGAGGAAATTTTGAGGATGTATGTGATGCATCAACATCGAAAGTGGGAAGAATATCTTCCACTAGTAGAGTTCGCTTACAACAATGGGTACCAGGAATCTTTGAGGATGATTCTGTTTGAGGCATTGTATGGGCGGAATTTCAATACTCCCATCAATTGGAGTGATCCAGTTAATAGGGTGTTGATTTGACCAGACATGTTGGCAGATATGGAACAAGAAATGTAGGTAATCAAGAAGAATCTGAAAGCAACACAGGATATGCATAAGATCTATGCATATCAAAACAATTTGTTTAAGGAGTTTCGGGTTTGGGAACAGGAGTACTTGTGCATCAATCCTATGCATAGCTCCTTGCGGATTGGATCATGTGCCAAGCTAGCACCTCGGTTTTGTGGACCTTACAATATTCTTGAGACGATTGGGCCAGTAGCCTATCAAATTGCACTTCCTACGACAATGAAATTCCATGATGTTTTCCATGTGTCATTCCTTCAGAAGTATGTTAAATATGTTGATCATGTGATTGACTGGTCTATATTACAGGTGGAGCCAAAAGGAGAATTCCAGCTGGAACCTCAGTGAATTTTACAAATAAGAAAAATCATGCTCCGGAACTAAGCAATTGAGCAGGTAAGTGCAGTGGAAGCACTTTCGGCATGATGAAGCTACATGGTATATGACGGATCAGATATGGGCTATGTATCCTTCCTTATTTGCTAGTTGACGAATGTTTTGGAAGGTGTTTTAGTATATGATTGTTATGATGTTTTGGGTATATGGATGTATGTATATGGATGTAAATACCACCATGAGATATGTTATAAAGCTCCAACAAGCGATATGGGTTTCATGTCATTATAATGTTATATTTGTTATATGTTGCCATTTTGGTTTGATTCTCAACAGGTTAATCATTGTAAATATTGCAAAGAGCTAAGTTATAAAGCTCCATGGGTAGTATGTTGTACTTACAACAATCTCATTTGTTGTAGGTGTCATTGAGCACTGAGGACGATGTTCCCCCAAGGAGGAGGGTTGTGTAACAGCCCTGGTAAAAAATTGATTTAATAAAAGTTAATAAAGGAAAAATAATAACCGAGGTCATGGGACACGTATTCCAAGATGAATGTTGGGAAAAACATCCTAGTGCAGGTGTTCATATGGTTTATTATGGCTATGGAAATTGGAAAAGGCAATGGCTAAGACGTTGAAAAGGAAAAGTGGCATTTATTGGCATTTATTTATGAAAATAAAGGAAATTAGGAGAAAATGGAGTTGAAAGGTCATAGGTTTCATGTGAGGAGGAAAATGAAAGAAAATAATGGAAAATGAAGAAAATATAGGCCTCACTAATAAAAATTATTCTGAGGATAAATTCATGGATTTTGTTAGCGTACCCTTTGCTCAGTTCAATTTTAAAGATCTTATTTTATTATTTCTCTCTATCATACTCTTGGACACTTAGAGTTTCTTGGAGCACTCTTGGAGAGCTTGGAATACTTGTATATTTAGAGAAAGAAGGCAAAGGAAGATCAGGAAAGTGCAAGAGAACATCGAGATCAACAACTATAACGAGTTTTGTTTGCAGGTACCGAGTTGCATGTATGTTTTCCTCACTAGTTTTGGCATGCATGGCATATGCATGTGGTTTCCTGGTTATGATATGTTATTCGCATGGAGGATTGCCTAGATTGACAATGGATTTTCCTAGACTTGCCATTTCTCGGATAGCCATGGTGTTGTGGGTTCATTTCATTGTTTTTTTTTTCCGGGTTTTTTATCATGTGCCTTTGGATGTGGGTTGAGTTATTAGTTCCTCGAAGCCTTGGTTGAAAAAATGTTCTAGAAGTTGTTGGGGAAACATAATTTCTTGTAATTTAATTGTCAACACAGGGATTTCGTAAACTTTTGAAGCATGCGTGCACTGTATGTGCTAGAAATTGTCTTTCAGTTTAGATCAATCTAACTACAAAATAAAGACAACCAATTTATCTAATATATGAAATAAAACAATGAAAAACGAAATTCAACTAACCTATGAAATCAAGTAACGAAAAGAAAGAAAACAAGTTCAACTATGTCGACTGGAAATTTAATCTAAGAAATCATTTCAAAGCATGTAAAGAAAACTCAATTACTGCATAGGTTAAATACTCGAGCATCTAATTTGGAAGTATGACAAAGTCACCTTCTTGGCATGATATTTAGGAGCATTCAATTATACACTTAACTTAGGATATGATCTAAGAAAGCAGTATAAATGCAGGTAAAGGAAAACTCAATTGTTGCATAGGTTAAATACTCGAGCATCCAGTTTGGAAGTATGACAGAGTCACCTTCTTGGCATGATCTTTAGGAGCATTAAATTATACATTTAACTGAGGATCTAATCTAGGAAAGCAGTATAAATGCATGTAAAGGAAAACTCAATTATTGCATAGGTTAAACACTCAAGCATCCAATTTGGAAGTATGACAGAGTCATCTTCTTGGTATGATTTACAAGCATCCAATTATACATATAATTGAGGATCTGATCTAAGAAAGCAATGTAAGAACATGAAAAGAAACTAAACAACTGTGAGCTTTATTGCCTCAAACATAATCCAATTGGAAAATAGAAGATTCTACTTTCTTGAGATGTTCTAGGAAAGAAAATATTACACAGTCATTCTAAAACTAATACTAACAAAGCAAATATATATTAATCTGTGAAAGAAAATAAATCTCACACATTTTAGAAGGTCGATCCAAAAGTATGAGAGATGGTTAATCAAGATGCTCCATATGTAAGAAAAACCAAGTCAAAGTGAAAGAACATTCATGAGTAAGGTGTCACAATCTAATTGTTTATTCAAATCTTGAGCATAAATCCAACTTTACACATAATTGATAGGAGAAAGCTTCCCCTATTTATACAAAAATATCAGAAGTTATCTCATTAATGAGAGTCCATGAATCTCTCCCTATATCTCTAGAGTTACAATCCAAATAGGAAGTGATAAGGCACATGTCTTCTTAGAGTTGCAATACAAATAGGAAATGAGATACATATCCTTATGATCCTATGATCTTCTCCATCCAAATTCGAATTTGGCCTTAGGAGGCCACATAAGGGTATTTTAGAAGCTTCTTTTTGACCTACACATGGCAACAATCTCATTCCACTTGTTAGGTATAAGTATATGCATATTATTTTCTAATTTTTAACCACAAATTCACTTAAAATACTAGGAATTAATAAAGTTTGGAAAAACATAAATATAACCCAATAATGATAATGGTAAGGTAAATGTAATGAAATGGAGGTGGATTTAAGGTGATAATATGGAAATATAAGTGAAAATGTAATTGAACTAAATGACAATTTCAAGGCCCAACAGAAGCCCTATAACAACTTGGGTTGAGTTACTAGTCCTCGAAGCCCTAGTTGGAACAAATGCTCTAGAGCCCTAGAAAACTTGGGTGGCGACCAATATGGCGATGGTTGTGATGTCCAACCGTGAGGTGGAACCATTGGTTGAGGATGGAGGTGGTTTTGCCTCTAGAATCCCTGCTTTGGTTTTGATGTGTTTTATGAGATCCCACATTCATGCTTGGAATATGGCACGAGGGTGACTAGCTAAAGAAATATTTGGCTCATCCATGTCTATGGTCGAGTGGAATGTGGAAGTCCCAGACTTGGTTTCATTTTTCTTATGGAAATAAGAGCTCTTTTCCTCTTATATTGATAGGAAAATATGCTTATTATTAAGTGGCTTATATTGTTGTTATGTGCTTGTCATTTCTGGTGTTTATATGTTGGTTATGAATTTGTTTTATGATGATTATGATGTATGGATCTCATCATGTTTTGATTTGTAAATTAATGAATAATGTATCTATGACCAAATAGATGGTAACGCGGTTAATGGGATGAGGAAATGATGCTTCTTGGTGATTCTCAGATAAGTATGAGACCCCTATGTTCAGATATGTTGTTTAAACCTGTAGATTACATATTTGTGACATGCTTGATGGAATGCATGTCATGGCTAGTACGGGTCCAGTCAATTCCTTATTCAAATGCTTGATTTTACATTTTTATTATTTTGTTATCTTTAATTTCTAAAAGTACCATGGAGTTTTGGGCAGTGACCTGGGCTTTGGGCCTGAAAAAGTGGCACAAAAAATAGGGTCACAGGCTCTAAACTATTGGTAAAATTCCCCAGTCGCATGCATTCCCATGTTGTGTGTGCGACTGGAGTCTTCCAGTTGCAATATTTCCCATGTCAAGGGAGCGACCAGGGGAATGATTCATGAAAATTTCAGGTTGGATCAGGGGATAGCCTCACGAAAGGTTGGGATGGTTCCTGGGTGTCCTGTAGCATGTGCATAAGGTCTTTGTTGTTGTGCGGTGTCAGTTCCACTTCCTTGAGGTGACCTAGGATTTTGAATCATATCATAGTAACTCTTTATCAAATGTTTACCCTGGTTGGCCAATTACTTGGGTAGATGTGGGAGGAGGGTGCTACAAATGCATATTTTGATCTCATACATACTATGTATGTTGGTTTTATTTCATCAACAAATTCAACAATTGAAGCCATCGACAAATTCATTCTTTATAATATGGAAGTGACACAACCGTGGGTCACATTATAGAAGCAGAAGAAGAGGAAATGGGATAGTCACAAGAAATAATTCAAATTTTTGAATGGTAGAAGTGTGCCCTATCCTGATCATTTAAAATAGAAATATGTCAATGACATGCTCTAATAGTTGGGTTGTTGATCAAGTCAAAGAGAAAGACGGTGTATCTCGTCGTTACTCGTGCGTTGAAGAGGATGCACTAAACATACAGATTGTGTGTAGCAACTTGGTAATTATAATCACTTTCTATACTTTTTTAATTTCATACTACACCTTTGAATTGTAACATCTACATATATTTTATATTTTTAATTATGTTCGGGGTATTACACACATGACACTGTGATTTTTTCTTTTTTTTTTATAGGTGCATTTGTTCCCATCTATGTGGGCATATGGACATAATTTTCACATGGAGGATAACGATGATGGATGCATGATACAAGATTGTGGAGTGGAAATCGAGTTCGACCAATCCAATCGTGCTAGCCACCGCGATAAAACATTATGTTGTTTTTTCCCAAGGAAAAATCATAATTTTATTAATTAAAACAAAATTACATGTTATAGATTCTTACAAGCATTAAATTAGTCCATTTCAAGACTGGTGATTGCAAATCCATACAAATTAAAAAATTGTATACTGTAGAGAATAGGTTAAACTTTTCTCCATTTTTTTTTTCTATTTTTCGCCATTCTCCTTGAGATGGCATAGATTATACAATTACAAGATGTTTATCTTCTTCCATTCTTGGTTTTTCCTTGTCTAAGTCCAAACTTTCTGAAACATGGTGGCGTTTGAAACCTCCTAAATATTTTTCTTAAGGAATCCTCACCATCTGAGTAGTGGGGAGTGGAATTTCTGACACTTCATGAGATGCTTCCCTCTTTTCTACACTTTCTTGTGTATTTTGATTTCCTTCATTGGAATGGGGATCCTTTTCTTATTCATCATCTTTGTCTTCTGGAATATGTAAGGGAAATTTCCATCCTTTGGGTTTCTTTCATGTCTTATTCTTCCTTCCCGGCTCTTTCTTGGCTTCGAGGAACGTATTTTTCAGATGTCTTGTATGTCGAAAAATTCGGCATATGAAGGTCGTGTTCTCAAAATATAAGAATTGTGTACAACTTTTCTTGTTGTGTGATAGATGAATGTGATCCAATAGGCCTTTGCTGAGATCAACCTCCACACAAATTTTGGAAAAATTGTAAACTTGTTCTTCCATATTTTGAGCGTTTGTCTTAACGAATCACCCTAAGAGGTTTTTGATTCCTTCTAGAGTTTTGTGATGCCAGAAATGAAGGGGAAGGTTGTGTAGCCTAACCCATGCCAGCATTCTTGATACAATCATTGTGTTTGCATTGAATTATGGGAACCATGGGGTAATGAAAAGACACGTCGATCCCCAGAACCATGGACCTTCTTGTAGAATATAATCTTGGTCCTCTAAGGATGCAAATTTTACTATGAATAAACCTTTGGAGCAAAGGTGAATCTCGCAGTTTGTTGTCTATCTTTTGAAGATATAATGGAAGAGATCCATTTTTTTTGGTAAAAAACTATTGAATCTACATATAATGGCTTGGGACTCATATGTTTTGCAGAGGTTATTTGCTTCTGGAAGGTCTATAATTAGTTCTGAAACATGAATCTACTGCTCCACAATATAGGGGTTGGGTATATTGTGTGGGTGTTCTGTATTTGTTGATGTGGTCGATTTACCTTGTAGAATATCTTTGAAGGATAGGCCTCCATTGATATGTTCTTGGGTTGGTTCTGCTCCTTTGGGCAAACTAGATCTAGCAACACCCCCTGCTCCCTTGGATTTGCTTGATCCAGCAGCTCCTCCTCTCAGCCTCAAGTTGAGGATGATGGTAGATGAAGGAAGTACATTAAATTCTTGTAGTCTTTGATCATCCTGCATTGATTTGTCATTGCTAATCAGACTTTGTAGGTGAACTGGAATGCCAAGTTTATACAAGATATGTTGCTTCAATTGAGAAACCCATTTGGATGCATGTACCCAAATTAGTGTATATTTTCCATCTGGAGTCTTTATAAAAATTTGGAACACATTTTTTTCTTCCAGATCCGGAGAGTCATTAGATACATGATCCGAAGTTTTACCAAATGTCAGTTTTGATTTATGTAGTGGTTACTGTGATGACAACAAGTACTTCAAGGGGAGGAGCCTTAATTATGGTATTTTGTGTACTATTGTGTGGGACCGTAAATCCATAGAAAAGGGCATCAAAAACCTCCAATACAGTCTCGATCTTTCCTTACGGATGCACAGTGCCCACTGGAGGGAGAGAAACCATGATTCTGAATGGGATATCCCAATATCTATTGTGAACTCTTCTTCTAAGGAAGAGATCGGACCCAAAAATGATGTGTGCATGTGTCTCTTTCTACCCGCATTCAATCCATCCCTAGCGCGCACCATCCACACCGCGTATCCACCCTCAGTGCCCAGATCTGGAACCCATATTCAATATTCATGCATAATGGTGGCTAAATCTCCACAGGAGAAGGGATCTGAGAGAATTTGACTTACAAAAGGTTGTAGTGGATGTTATAAATTCAATATTGGTACCCATACCACCAATAGCACCAGATTTGGAAAACGATGATGTTGAACCATAATATTTTCACTTTCACACCTTAGATCTGCATTTGGGCCTCCATTTCAGCAAATCATATGAAGTATAGTGATGGGTTCCTTCAAATCCTGCCGATTGTATGGCATATCCACTGCTGGAATGGGTCCATATCTCCATAACTTAACCAGGATCCCTCCATCCGGGAAAACCAACCCCTCTTATGTTGCACACCAAGGACAATTGACAAATACCGGAAGCTTGATAAAATCCCATTGTGTATCGTGACGCCATTCACTCAGATCTACACCATCAAATGCAACGTAAGCATGCAGGAGCCCTGCAACAGAGGTATGTCGCATAACACCATCGAAAACCATAGCCAACGGTTCCACTCCCATGTCTTCTTTCCAGTACGACTTACTCTTCATCCAAACACCTCTCATGCACATTATTGTTATAATGGATCAGGACATTATGTTATGTTGGAAAGATACAAGATATAATTCAAGCGGACTTCTCTTCATTCCATCGTGTTATTTTCAGGTGCAAGTGTTGGGACACCTTTGATCGGAATAATGTAAAGTAATATCATGATAGTGGGTTGATAACTATCAACTCTAGAAAGATGTGGCATGAAGCTAGGGAGCCTTATGTTTATCTATAATACTGCAACTAGGTTTTTTTTTACCCAGATGTGTTGGATAAAGATAGTTGGTTCATATTAAGACACGACCCTAGACCAAAACATATTTTTGAGAACAACAGCATTATTGTGCCAAGCGAGGAAGATAGTCACGGTGATGACAACGAAGAGTGATATGTACTTGTTTTATTTCATCATTTATACTACTGTTGTATGTTTTTATTTTCTTTTTTTCACTAATTAAATGTGTTTTTATTCGTCTTGTTGGTATTTTATATAATTGGTAAGATTCAAAAACATTTTTAACGTTTTTTTGCAGTGGAGACATTTTAACACTTAAAAATAAGTATTTCCAATTGTGTATAATATCTATGATAATAAGTATTCAGGGTCACAATCCTTCTCAAATAGGAAAATGAGAAGAATACAACCAAAATGAGAAAATAGTGAATTTAGAAACAACATTGAAGATTTATTCTCGATTTAGATACTTATTGGTTTATTAATCAGTTCACATGTTTTTTCTTCTTGTTTAATTCAAAATCACTATAAATCATGTAGTGATAACTCTATGAGGACTTTAAAAATGAAAATTTGTGTATTAATATGTAAGATTAAATTCTTGACATTAAAGGTAAAGTCATGTTTACTATATTTAAATTACAATGCTTGCAACATTTTGTAAACTGAAAGGAGGTCATATGCATGTATAAAATGTTGATTACGTTCCTTTATGGAACATAAGAGAAACAAATGTGTTTGCATGGATGCATGAGATGTTTTAGTTTTTTCTTCATGGATAATGGAAAAATTTTGACTTTTCTTCTCAATCATAATTATTAATAAAAGTTGAATTAATAAATATTTTATGCCTAAGAATTAAATGATAAATAATGTGATGCTGATTAAGAGGTGTTTATTTGACTTTCTAATATACTTGTTGATGCATTTTTCTTTCCTATTTATATTATGTAAAATAAATATATATTTTTATGTATTTATAAGTAAATTATTTAAAGTAGACATGTCTTTATCATTGTGAACATGATGTAATATTAGCTAGGAGAAATGTGAAAACATGAATTTTCGTGACTATCTTGTGATAAATGTGTGGAAAAAATAATATTTCTTGAGTTGCTCATTAAGAAATAATCAAATATATTATTTATCAAAAGTTTAAATCTAATATAGTATGATTTTTGTATTATTTAATTCATATTTATTATAAAATTGTAAATTTAAACGAGTACAATAGCAAATAAAAAACCAAAATAGCACCAAAATGTTATATCTTTAGTACTAAAAAAAGGCTCACTTGCCTCTTTAAGGGAGAATTTCCAATAGAGCAAATCCTCAACTACAAGTAACTTCAGAAGCCTTATTTTACATTTCTTGATCCTCATCTTTATTTTACATTTCTTGGTCCTCATCTTTAGAGAGAGAAATTTCTAATTTTAATTGGTAAGAGTTGCTAGAAATATTAAATGCAAATCTCTTGAAAATCTCATAACTTTAGTGATAAAATAAGTTTTATAAAAATATAAATTTTAAAGTTATATTAAATCTAAATTAATTATATAAAAAATCTAACTTAAGTTTTGTAAATTTAACAATAGATTGAATTTTATAAACCAATATAATCCATCTTAACAATGGATCTACTAAGATCTAAGAGGGATCAAATCTCATTATATGAAAATCTGTTTTTAGAATGTAAAACTTGAAAAAAAATGTACATCTCAAAAGATTTAATCTCTTTTAGTGATTGATAAATCTTTGATTAAAATGGGTCAATAGGAATAATTTTCTATCTCTACATATAGATCTACCATAGTGTAATTTTTCATTGGTTAAATTGTATTTTTGAATAATTTATTACTGATAATATTTTGTATTAAAAATTGAATGAGTTACACATTTAGTCTTATTAAGAACTAACTAAATTATTTTACCTTTAATTATTTTTTCCTTGTGAGTAATGAAATATTTGGCTAATTATATTAGCATGAATATGAATGAACTATCTAAGCAATAGAACAACATTTATCGTAAATTTACAATCATAGTTTCAATCATACTAAACTTTGTAATTTATAAAAATATCTTTGCGTTTTTTCTTTTAAAGTAAGTCATTTTGCATGCAATTTCATTTATAAAAAATTGATATAAGTTCACCAATACATAATCTATAATAAATAGTATTTCATAAAAATAAACATCATGATGATAACCATCTAATAAACATAAACATCATCTAAGATACACATTCAAATTCACCACCATCATCTAATAATATACACCTCTAGCACATATAAACGACATTAGCTAACACACAAATCTAATAATATAACAAAGCATCATCATCGTGATCATATCTAACAAAACACAAGCATTGTAATCTAACATCATCACCACACACATCCTCAAATTAATATACATCTCCTTTCAAGTAACTTCTATCACATACACATATATCTGCAAGCACATTAAATGAACATATCTAACATGACCTAACAATATACACATAAACACCAACATATAAATTAAGTACATAAACATGAACAAAAAAATGCACCATTTATATAACTGCAACCAAATAACTACATCAATTCAAATAACTGTAGTCAAATATCTGATACAAAATATGTAGTAGCGGCATCTTATTCTGTAGTAGAAGATTATGGATGGTCAAATACTACCTCGTCTGTCGAACTCTGAGGTGGATGAGGAGGTGTTTGGTCTACAACATAAAATGATGGATTGTAAACTACTACCTCAACCTCTTTCAAACTTGAGGTGGAGGAGGAGATGGTTGTTCTTCTCTATCAGGAGAAAGATGAGGCACATCCTCTAGCTCTGACATCTGGTCATCAGACAAATGACAAGGAGGTGTACTACCCGAAAGATCACCAACACCTTAACCATGATTTGATGAGGTAGTGCTACCAGAAGCATGATCACCACCCTCATCATCATGATCCGACATGGTAGCACTATGTGAAGGCCCATCTGACGTATATGGAAATGCGTGCCCTGCATCCCTCCTCGTTTCTAGTAGCCTACTAGCTCCAACGATATGACACATAAGATCCATCAACTCGCGTGAACATTTCTTGAAGATATTCATGAACCTAGGATCTGTGTTGATGTCTCGAGCCCTTGTAGGATAGACTCCCTCCTCAACCAAAAATCTAGATAATAAGTCGCAGTAGTCCATTCAAAATCTCATGCAATACCTACGACCCCGGACGCCGACACCCCCTTGAGGATTTGCCTCACCCTCTTTGGCCTCGCCCATCTCCTCATCTACTCCCTTCGGTGGGGGAAGGGGCATGTCCCCAAGGAATGTGCCGATGTCTACAAAATATATAGTACACAACAATAATTATACAATTTCATTAAAATTTTTAATAAAACAAGTTAAAGAACGTGCTAGAATAAAATATATTCTAATTAGTTAAGACAATAAAATGAAACTAGATTAATTTCAAGAAAACACTAATATTACCTCTATCATCTGCAGTCTCATCTGGTGTGAAGAGGATATTGTGAAATTGTCTCTAATTAATACCCACATACAGAAACGACAACAAGATAAACGTGTGGTCATCCTCACTGGCTAATAGTACCAGTGCATAGGAAAAAATACGAGTTGGATACTCTAGAAGGCCCCTCTTGGGCATCATCTAGCTCCACATGTGCATCCACACCTCAGTCATCAACCTAGGAGGGCGATGGTTAAATGTAAGTATCATCTCTAGAAACTTCTCAAAAAAAAAAAAAAAAAATTTGAAGTGAAAGGGAAGCTCATCCTCCCATGTATCATCACACGACATCTATTTAAAGCCATACAAAACTTCCTCAAAAAAATGGAAGGCCATTTGATACATTGTGACACCTGAATCAAAGAATCTACATAATACAAAAGAGGGAAACTAGTGTGATTCCCATCACTATTAAAGTGTGCAATGATGGTCACTAATAATGAGAGGCACCTAACCTCTTGTGCAACAAAAGAAGAAATTTGTAGTTGTCCACCACACACCTGAAAACATGTTAGATGAACTGCATGAGGCCCAAAATATCTTTGAGAGTATATAAGTTGACTCTCTGCTACAACCCCATCGGGGATATCAAGGAACTGGGAAAAATCCTCCCCTCTGCTATATAGGCCCGTGATAAAATATATGTCCTCCTCGGAGGGCCTATACCACACACCAAGACCGACATGGAGACCCTGCTCCTTGACACTTCATCGATGGATCAGCTGTGCCAATAAGATAGAGTGTGCCTTTAGGTATGTAGCCTCCTCATAGTACTTAAGGAGGCCTACATTCCTTAAGAGTTCTTAGGTCATTGCGCTAATATGGAAAGGGTATAAATCCCTCTCCCTCTCTCAAGCCTCCCATGGTCGGACCACATTGTATTAGTCTTCCATTTGCTCCTACTCCTGATATTGCTCCCTTTATTGAAATCTATGTAGAAATTTATAAACACAATAATGTATTTCCAGACTCCCTTGATCTAACAATTAAATCCACTATTAAATACATAATCCTTCTACTCAATTCTTTGTGGAAATTAAATCACCAATTGCAAACATATGAAGAAAAATCAATCGCACATAACACGATGTTTTACCGGGAAAGATTAAAGCTAAAAACCCCAACTATCATATATTATGTATATCATGGAATCATGAAACAATCTCATACAAATCTCAGCTCATAGAGCTCTTAGTACAATATACAATTGTCTCACACTTTCATACAAAAATTGGTTCACACATGCACCAATTTACTGCCTCTTGACAGCCTGCGTCCACTACGCAATCCCTGTTGATGAAGATCCCTGAATGAATTCAATCTTGCCTTGCCTTGACTGCGCAATCCTCATTGGCAACTCCAATGTGTGTGTAGATGCATTGAATGCATCACTATAGTCACAACTGATAGTCAAACACTCCCTTTCACATATCTCTCCACTGGGTCTCCACCGGATCTGAAATTCAAGTAGTTAATTGTTTATTTCCTCAGTTGCAAGTAAGACATTGCTTGTGAATTAATTAAATAATTAATTCACTGATCTCTCACTAGTGTATCTTTAGTTACAACTAGCACAACTAAGCTAAAATAAATAACAACTCACATAACTACTCTTCTAACTCTATTACAACTCTGCCACAATCAGTTACAACGAAATCCATTGTGCATGTCCCACCAACCAACCTTGGAATGCATAATTCCTTAGCTAACTGGTTTGCCACATCAGTTAACTGAAATCAAGTACTTCAAGAGAATAAGTTATTATTTATTGTCTGATTATCATTAAGGGCTAATAATAATCAACATGCATTCTATTTTTAGATATGTGATCTATAAATAGACTTCACCCATGATCTAAAAATAGAAACTCGTCTAAAGATAGAATTTTCTCAACCATCTAGAATTAGTCTCCTACTAATTTTATAATATGCTCACCATTCTAAAATAGACATACACCTAAAAATAGCCTGCGGACCCCACCTAGTGAAGGTTCTTAATTTTCACTAGGATCATCATCTTGTTGAATCTCAACACTCCCTCTCAACAAGAAAGGGATTATCCTTCACCCTGATCCTGTCTCAATGGTATTCAATTTTTCTCCTGGTGAGCGCCTTCGTCAGAATATCTGCATCCTGATCTTCCGTAGGAATGTACTAAAGCAACATGACCTTCCACTGCACACAATAACTGATATGATGATATCGGATATCTATATGCTTAGATCTATCATGAAACACAGGATTAATCGAGAGTTTGATGAAACTCTGATTATCACAATGAATCACTATAGGATCTAAATGATAACTGAACAAACCGACCAGGATCTTCCTCATCTAGATAGCCTCATATGTAGCTTGACTTGATGCCATGTGTTTCGCTTCCACTGAACTGAGTGCCACAGATCTCGGTTTCCTACTGTACCAAGAAATAGTTGTAGATCTGATTCTGAAAACCCCTCCTGATGTGCTCTTTCTGTCCGTTGGGCCGCCTACCCAATCTGCATTCATGAAGTCATGCAACTTCACCTCATTCGTCTATCTGTACCATAAGCCATACTCAGATGTGCCCCTCAGATATACATGCTTTCCCACCTTCCAAAAGAGCTTGGTAGGCTTAACCATCGCTTGACTAAGTTGGTTCACCACATAGCATATGTTCGGTCTTGTATTAGCTAAGTACATGAGTGAACCCACCAATTTTCTATAGACAGTAGCATCCACTACCTCTGCCGATGTAGCATCCTCTTTCCAGTGAATCGGTCAGGAGACTATATCTATCTGCACTGTGCAGTAGGGGCTCCTACATTTTGTGCCGCATCAAGCTTCAGCCTCTCAGCTTCTGTGGTACGCCTTTTGCTAGTTCTGATGTTTTGCTCTGCGTGAGTGGACTCCTCCACTCCATAATCCTCCTCCTGTGTCTGATCCACATCTAGAGGCTCATCTTTTGGAACAAGTTATTCCTCCTCTGCATGCAAGTGTAGATCCCTCTCAAATGACAACTTCATGCCTTTCTCCTCATTGATTTTTATATCCCATTGCACCACATTCATTCAACTGTTTGGAAAATACATAAGATAATTATGGGGTGTTTCTGTGTACCCCAAAAATATCCCAACTTCACCAATCGGCTCCAGCTTCTTCCTGGCGTTCTTGGTCACATGAACATAAACAGATGAGCCAAAAATCTTAAAGTGAGAAACATACAGTTTCTTACTAGTAAAAGCTTCTTCAGGTGTACTCATGCCAAGTACTCTATGAGGACAATGGTTTTGCGCATAAACCACAGTGTTGCATGCTTCTGCCCACAAGTGCATTAACAGGCCCTGATCATGCAGCATAGCTTATGCAGCACCTACGATCGTTCTGTTCTTCCTCTATGCGACCCCATTCTGTTGTGGGTTATGAGGCGCTATGAGTTCTCTTCGAATTCCTTATTTGCTACAAAAGTCTTTGAATTCATTCGAGATATATTCACCACCATTATCACTCCGCAAAGCCTTCACTTGCTTCCCCGACTCTTTATCCACCAATGCTTTAAACTCATAGAACTTTGAGAATGTTTGATCTTTCTTCTGCATGAATAAGATCCAGCATCTACGAGAATATTCATCAACAAAAATAACATAATACTTGTGTTTTTATGTTGAAGCAACCGAGAATGGCCCACACACGTTTGTGTGAACTCTATCCAAGATCACCGAAGCACGGTTCTCCTTTTCATGAAAGGTGGTCTTCACAAACTTACCCATAGTACATCCCTTGCACTGCTCTATCTACGCAAGTGTACCCTTGGGAAGTATAGTATAAATCTGCTACAAAATCTTTAGGGCGCCATGGTGAAGATGGCCTAATCTCCTGTGCCATAATTCGCCCTCGTCCCGGCTCACCACTTCTTCTTCTTTTCCCACCATTGCAGCGCAACCATCTACCTCCAGCTTGTAGAGATTCTTGGCTCAAATCCCTATCCTCTTGGTTTGACCTGTTGTTTTATGTCACAGGAAAGCTTTTCCATTGCTAAAAACAATGTCATAACCTCTGTCCTCCAACATCGCGACTGAGACCAAGTTCTTCTTTAGACCTAGAACATGCATAACATCTTTCAACAGAAATGATTTACCTGACTCCCTCTCAAAGGTAATGGTACCAATACCGGTCGCACTTTATCGTCCATCGTCGCCCATATATGCATTTGGAGATCTTTCTCCTCTAAATCGCTGAAAAACTCCTTATCTCCCGTCATGTGGAAGGAGGCACCACTATCAACATACCACACCGATCCCATTGCGCTTAAAACCAAGCATGCGATCAAAGAGAAATCAAGTTCAAATTGTGAGGCAAGGGCCTCACCAGCTGCAGCTCCACCAGCCTTCTTGTTCTTCCTTTTCTGTGGGCAGTTAGTGGCGAGATTCCCATGTTCGTGACAGTGAAAACACTTCACCTTGGACAAATCCAGCTTCTTGCCTTTAACCTCGGATTTTGAATGGGATTTCTTCCCATTCCCTTTCCTCGCTTTGGCAGCCAAATCACAATCCTCTTCATCATCATGCTTTGATGAAGAGCCATCCCCCATGTTCCTCCTGAACTCCTCCTGCACTAGATCCAACCACAATCGTTCCTAATCTGGCAGTTTTTCCCGTCCGTTGACAAAGTCTTGATAATTGTGCCAACTCTTTGGAAGACCCAACAGATCCAAGATCACCAAATAATCATCAGCAACTGTGATTCCCACACTCCCCAGTCCATCCCTACATTTGAAAAACTTCATGAGATACTTTGGAATACTGTCGCCCTTCTCCATTTTTATTTTTCTGAGTTTATCTTTCAGCGCCAACTTCCTATGGTCGCTGCTGCTTTGGAAAAGATCTGTCAAAGGCTTCCACATTGCAAATGGAGTGGCTTTCCCATGAAGGCTTGACACAATATGGTCTTTCACACCTTCCAACAAAATCCTCCTCATCTTCGCTACTTTCTTTTGCCAGGCATCAAGTAATAGAGTATCTGTCAAAGTGGGCTTAGGAACATCGCTATCGATGAACTCCCTCAAGCCATTATCTTAAAGAACCACCTCCATCCTATCCTTCCAGGCTATGTAGTTCGAGATTCCCTTGAGTGCATACTCCAACCGCAACCCATTGAAATCCATTTCAATGTTTACTCAACTGTCGCACCAAGAAATTATTGTAGCAAATTCAAATTGTTCCACCAACAAAACTCAGCACTGCTTCAATATTGCAATCTTGAGTAATTAACACTGCTCTTATAACATGTATAAATTTATAAACACAATAATGTATTTCTGGACTCCCCTGATATAACAATTAAATCCACTATTAAATACATAATCCTTCTACTCAATTCTTTGCGGAAATTAAATCGCTAATTGCAAACATATGAAGAAAAAACAATCGCACATAACAAGATGTTTTACTGAGAAAGCTTAAAGCTAAAAACCCCAACTATCATATATTATGTATATCATGGAATCATGAAACAATCTCATACAAAGCTTAGCTCATACAGATCTCAGTACAATATACAATTGTCTCACACTGTCATACAAAAACGGGTTCACACATGCACCAATTTATTGCCTCCTGACAGCCTGCCTCCACTGCGCAATCCCTGCTCATGAAGATCCCTAAATAATTCAATCTTGCCTTGCCTTGACTGCACAATCCTCATTGGCAACTCCGATGTGTGTGTAGATGCATTGAATGCATCACTATAGTCACAACTGATAGTCAAACACACCCTTTCACCTATCTCTCCACTGGGTCTCCACTGGATTTGACATGAAACTGCTTGTGAATTAATTAAATAATTAATTAACTGATATCTCACTAGCGCATCTTTAGTTACAACTAGCACAATTGAGTTTAACTCACTTAACTGAGTTAAACTAAAGAACAGCTCACATAACTACTCTTCCAACTCTGTTACAACTCTGCCACAATCAGTTACAACGAAGTCCATTATGCATGTCCTACCAACCAACCTTGGAATGCGTAATTCCTTCAGCTAATTGGTTTGCCACATCAACTAACTGAAATCAAGTGCTTCAAGAGAATAAGTTATTATTTATTTTCTAATTATCATTAAGGGCTAATAATAATCGACATGCATTCTATTTTTAGATATGCGATCTATAAATAGACTTCGCCCGTGATCTAAAAATAGAAACTCATCTAAAGATAGAATTTTCTCAACAATCTAGAATTAGTCTCCTGCTAATTTTAGAATATGCTCACCATTCTAAAAATAGAAATACACCTAAAAATAGCCTGTCGACCCCTCCTAGTGAAGGTGCTTAATTTTCACTAGGATCATCATCTTGTTGAATCTCAACAATCTCTACTACATGATTGACATATAAAATACATCAACCTCATACATAAAACATTAATATATATATATATATATATATATATATATATATATATATATATATATATATATATATATGAAAATTGTATTTATAAATATGGAAACATAACTTTCAATATAAAAAAATCGTTGGTGTGCCCAAAAAACAGTAATGCACCGTCTTCGATGCACTATCAAACACAATCGCATTGAAGAAAGTGCGTGCATAAATATGATGCACCATTTATATTAATATATATACATTTCATCGTGGTGCATCTCAAGGTTATGGATCATTGTGCACGTATAACCTTTTTGCATTGGTACAGACCGTTCATGATATTGAACGCATCGAGCTAGAATTTTTAATATTATTTTTGTAGTGCATTTGGTAAATATGAATGTATCAAGTGTAACCTAAAATGTACGCACTGACGTACAATTTATAGCTTTTCCCGGTGCATTTTTATTTACGAAAAGCACCACACAGATTGATGCAGGGGCATTAGACAATAGCCAGCAATGTAGGAGTTTTGTCCACATGTTGTGGCTAGGAGGGTTCGAAATCCTTGAATTGTAACAACTAGGTGTCAATACCTCAGCTGACTGTTTTTATTTAGATTAGTTAGGATTGGTAGAAGTCGAATAGTTGGATTCGATCCATCTGTCAGTTCAGTCAATTGAATAAGTTTTAATTAAGAACGGTCCTCTCAAAGGAACCAAAGAGTCATATATTGATGTATATATGTGTATTCCTCGCGATGCATTGAGGAGAGAAGAGAAGGAGAAGAGAGATTTCTGAAATAGAATCTGTGTGTTCACAATTGCTTCCAGTTAAATAATTTTTGTATGCATTGGCCTTAGAGTTGTTTCGAATCCTTGATTGTGAAGAGATTGTTTAATTGTGAGGTGATTGAACTCTGTGCACATATAATTACCAGGTTGAACTGTTGTGTAGATTTTGCATACCTCTGTCTATCATTTCCCTCAATTTGTTCGAACAGACTCTATTGAGTAAATCCCCACTCATAAAAGAAGTCTGTGAAAACCCGCGGTCATTTAACTCTGTTTGATGATAATAGAATCTCGCTTCATAACGAGATAATTTCGTTTTACTATCGGAACCCTGACCTGAGTTAAGGACCCAAAAGGATCGCGCAAAACCGGATGAACCTTGGTTAGTCACTGTTCAAAAACCAAGAGTGTATTTACAAAGGCGGATTGCCATATCGCACCACTTTTGGTGAGTGAGCTGTATTTTCCGGTTGAGGAGTGATTCCACAGATCTATTGACACGTGGCGAGGTAGACCCATGGAAAACCACCGTTGCTGCGCGCCATCGCGCGTTAAAGTAGGTATCAGGACGCCAAGCGATATGCGTACAGGCCGTTGATTTGGGAAGGGGCCATCGGACGGTGATCGCTTGCTATAGATGCGCAGAGGATAACGAGGTACGGTGCGTGTGTTGGATTGACCATCGATATATAGGTGGGGCCTGGAGCCACTATTTATTATAAGCCATTTGTTTAAAAGGCGCAGAGTATTAATATAAAGTTTGAAAGGTATAAATGTTGGTTATAAGGCATGGCGCACATAAATAATTTGAATTCCCGCGATTAAACGTGTATGAGTGTGAAGGGTTGTAACCTTAGTCCTAAGGTTCAGTTGGAGGAATAAAAGTTCGAGAATTACAAGAATTACATTGGGAACTCAAAAGCTGGGAATGTATTTATTTGTCAATTTCTTTGAAATTGATAAATAAATTAAAAAGAAGATTAAAGAGCCACGTGGGGTAACCCAAAGGGAAATGCTGACAGAGCCACGACTACGGTTGACCACCTCTCCTTAGGGGTCCAAAATTCAATTTTGTTGCATCATTTGTGGTATCAGAGCTGTTGTTTTTGAATTTTTTTGCTGAGAGCTGACATGGTGATCCGAGTTGGTAGAGGTGCTGGCAGAAGGAGACCTGTTGCCAACGCAGAGGTGTTGGGGATGTTACAGAGGGTCGAGGCCAGAATGGATGCCATGGAGCGAAGACAGCCCAGAGATCCTAAAGACATCAGTGAACCTGAAACAAAATAAGCGGAAGAAAATGTTGAGATTCCTCCTGACATGAGGCTCCTTAGAACTGTTCTGGGGTCTGCAGTTAAGCCCAAAATTGAAGTGTCGAGTTATGCAGGGGGACTGAATCCAGAGGAACTGGTGGACTGGATTAATGAAATGAACAAGTGCTTCGACTATGAAGAAATAAGCGAAGATAAAAAGATCAAGTTTGTAGTGACAAAACTGAAGGGACGTGCTGCACTTTGGTGGGATGGAGTGCAGGCAGAAAGGAGGAGAGTTGGCAAGCAACCTATCAAGAGCTGGACCAGAATGATGGCTAAATTAAAAGGTAAATTCTTGCCTAGTGATTATCAGCTGACATTGTATAGGCAAATGCAGAACCTGAGACAGAGGTTGCGGACAGTAAAAGAATACACAGAGGAATTCTACAGAGTGAGCATAAGGGCTGGGTAATTTCAAGACACACCAAAGAAGATTGCCAGATATGTAAATGGTCTCAGATTGGAGATCCAAGATGAGATAGGTCTTCTGTCTCCTAAGACAGTGGAAGAGGCCTACCATATGGCCTTGAAAGTAGAGGAGAAACTCCTAAGGAAACATTCTGCCAAGAAGAGAGGTACTTTCCATGGAAAGGGAAGTCAGGGTGGTAGAGGAAAGCCTACTACACCCAGGGATGGAGCTAACAGTAGCTCACCTGATCCGGATTTATGCAGGAACGCAACAGAATAAACACATAACCATAAATACAGAGATGCAGCGGAAATAACACTTCATTTCATTAATATCAAAATCACAGAAAGATGCTTACAGACATAATGGAAATAAAATAGCTAGGGTGCTAGTAGCGAATCTCTGAGAAGAGATGTGGTGGCTACAGACCTCTGAACTCCGTTACAATGAGGCTCGAGGGCCTATTTATTATTGAGAAACAATGGAGAGCCCTCAACATCCCAAAAACCTAACCCTAGGAGATGAAGCGCCAAAACTATGGGCCCCGTTTGGGCAAATTGGTGTTTCAACTTCCCAGGGACGTAACTTTGGCATACTATCTCCGTTTGACGCACATGATACATCATTAGAAAGCTCTATCCGAGGACTACAACTTTTGTGACAAAATTTTCATACCAAAAAACGTCGTTTAGGGCCTCAAAACGGCTCCGGAAGTTCAGGACCCGAAAAACTGCTAAAAATAGTAAGTTATGCCAAAACTGAAAAACTGAAAGAGACAATGGTGGGGGCCCAAGTGGAATAGGTGGGTGGCCACCAATATCCACCTGGATCATTCCTCCCCCCTTAGGAAGCAATGGTCCCCATTGCGTTGAGTTCCTCCATGAGATGAGGAATCTTCTGCTGAACTTGGTCCTTGGTGAACCATTTGCCTTGGTGTGGGAGTTGGCCGACTTTGACAACCGTACGGTTAACGGTCGATGTTGACGGAAGTGTTCTTGATTTGCATGTCCATGATACAATCTGTGGTGGCCTGTTCCATGCAGTCTGGATTTAACTCTGTTGGTGTGAGTTGTTCTGCAATGTCCGAGGTGTCCAGTAGAGGTGGGAAGTAAGGATGAAGGCGATCCACATTGAAGGCTGGGTGTAGACCAAGGAATGGTGGAATACTGAGCTCGAAGGCATTGTTCCCTACAGTCTTGGTGATGGTGTATGGCCCGTATCGGAGCGGGCGAAGCTTGCGGTGAGGTCCAGTGAGGCGCTCCTTCTGCAAATGTAGCCATACTTTGTCACCCACCTGGAAGTGGTGTGGCACCCGGTGTTGATCATGGCGCTGTTTGTACTTCGCATTGGCTCTGTCCAATATCTCATGAACTTGTTGGCGGATGTGTTGAATGCGCTCGATGAAGCTACTTGCTTTGTCAACTTCAGACTAGACATGAGTTGAATCGGCCTGAGCAGCTGCAAACGGCATGGCTATGTCAATGGGACATAGTGGCTGGAATCCCAAGCCCACCTGAAAGGGGCTATGGCCAATTGAACTGTGGAGAGCCCGGTTATAACTGTGTTGTACATAGGGGAGGCTCTCGTCCCATGTGCGTGGATGCTTTGAGTTTTACATGCGCAGAATGTGTACAATCATTATGTTGACGACCTCTGTCTGGCCATCTGTTTGGGGATGGAAAGCTGCGGACTTGGTGAGCTTTGTGTCCAACATTGACCAGAGGCTGGACCAAAATGTGTTGAGGAACCTGTTATCTCGATCTGATATGATAGACTGTGGGATCCCAAAGTGCACCCACACTCGTTCAAAGAAGAGTTTAGCAGTGGCTTCTGCTGTGATATTCTTCTTACAAGCCGCCATGATGGCCATCTTCGAGAATCTGTCAACGACCACGAAAACACAGTCATTTCCATTCTTAGTAGAAGGCAGGCCCGACATGTAATCCATGGAGATGGATTCCCACGGTCGACTAGGGGTAGGTAGTGGAGTATTTAGGCCTTGCTTCTTGATGGTCAGTTTGGCAATGGCACAAGCAATGCAGGATCTGATGTGCTTCTCGACATCCTTTCGAAGGTTCGGCCAATAGAAATACTTCTGTAGTATTGCTACTGTTTTCTCGACCCCGAAATGCCCAGCGACTCGACTGTAGTGTGCTTCCCATATCATCTTGGCACGCTCGCTTGAAGGAACACAAAGGTGTCCGAGGTGACATAAAAGTGCATCTTGGAGGTGAAAATTTGGAACTTGCGTGCCCCCCAAGAGTGCCTTGTAAGTGTGGCCGAATTCTGGGTCACTCTCATAGAGAAGCGGCCAATCGGAAGTCTCGTGCCCACAAGAGTTGAGCACAGTGGTGAGCGCCACGATCGGTGGTCGGCTGAGGCAGTCTGCAACATTATTGGTGCTACCCTTCTTGTACTTGATGTTCAAGTGAAACTGTTGCAGATATGTGGACCACTTCTGATGGCGATCATTCTGCAACTTCCCTTGTGTCTGTATGAACTGCAGGGGCCGGTGGTCTGTGTGGATGATTGTTTCCTTCCCCAAAATGTAATGCTTCCATTGTCGACAGGATTGCACGATGGAATACATTTCTTTGTCATAGGTGGGATACTTGCGAACTATCTCAGACAATGTCTCACTGTGAAATGCCACTGGATGTCCTTGTTGAGTAAGAACTGCCCCAATAGCATAGTCAGAGGCATCTGTCTCAATCTCAAATGGCTGTTACAAGTCTGGTAAATTGAGCACTGGGGCAGAACAGAGGCGATTTTTCAATTCTGTGAATGCATTCTGTTGAGGTTCTGACCAAAAGAATTTTTCTCTCACTCCTCCCTTGGTGACTTGACTCAAGGGCCAAGTGATGTGAGAGAATCCCAACACGAACCTCCGGTAGAAATTAGCAAGACCCGGAAAGCTGCGAAGCTCTGTTATAGTGGTTGGGGCTGGCCAATCCCGAATGACTTGGATCTTGGCTGGATCCACATGCACCCCCCTTTCATCAATAATGTATCCCAGATATTGAACCTGGGTCATGCCAAACGTGCACTTCTCCAAATTGGCACACAACTTGTGTTGCCGCGGTGTTTGGAGGACTTGTCGGATGTGATGAAGGTGCTCTTCCCAAGTCTTGCTAAAGATCAGAATGTCATCCAAGTACACCACTACGAATGAGTTGGTGAATGGCCGCAAGATGTCGTCCATCATCCTCATGAAGGTTGCGGGAGCATTCGTCGACCCGAAAGGCATGACCAGCCATTCAAAAAGGCCTTCCTTAGCTTTGAAGGCAGTCTTCCACATCGAGTTGAACAGGTACACAGCGTACCGGACTTGGTCGATCTTCTTTTGAAATATTTTGCACCTTGGGTTAGTCCGAGAAGGTCATCGGCAGGTGGGGATTGGGTACCCCTGTCGGACGATGATTTTGTTCGAGCGCCGATAGTCAATACGGAAGTCTCACGTCCCATCCTTATTACCTGCCAACAGACCCCACCCACGGGCGATAGACAGTGGAAGTGTGACCTTTTACGCAGCGACTCCCCGAATGCACCTCTTGATTTCATCATTTTCCAGAACAGAGCGTCGATAGATCGGTCCATTGGGTAGTGGCGCACCTGGGGTTAGATCAATCGGGTGCTTGACCTGGCAGTGTAGAGGAACCCCTGTGGGTGAGGTGAAGATGTCCCCGTGCTCCTCCACGACCTTATCCATTTGTTGTTGTCGTGCAGAGGGGCCCTGTCTGGAGGTCGTGGCCACAGTCTTCTTCTTGCCCTGGGGGCGGATCATCAGGAAAACAAATTTCCTGGTTTGGGAAATGAGCTTACTGCATTGTTTTGCAGTAACAAAAGAGATAGTCGTAGGAGGTGGTACCTCTGGTATCCTGTACAACTTATTTCCCAAAGTAATGATAATAGCATGAGGTCGAGACTCATACACGACATGACGCTTCCACAAGTATGGTTGTCCTAATAATACATCAGAAACATCAATAGGATCAATGTCACATAATACCTCATCCGTGAAGGTCTTGTTGCTATAGGGAAGGCGGCACTACTGGCTGACGCGGAGATCTCGTCCTTGGTGAAGCCACCCGATGGTGTATGGATGTGGGTGAGCTGTGGTCGGCAAGCCCAACCGCTTCACGATGTCTACTGAAATGAGGTTCTTTTGGCTCCCATTTTTGACAATGAACTGTACAGGGGAGCCCTTTACCCACATCTGGGAGTGGAAGAGACGTTCCTCCTCCTCTGGATCTTCCGGTTCCTCCTTCTGGACCTTTGTAGTGGCAACGGTGGCGTTGGGCTCCGCATCAATAATCTGTTTCCCTTTTTCATTCCCCTTTTCAGGTTCTGATTCGGAGTCAGAGCATGCATCTAACTCAGAAGCCCTCATCTCGGCCACTAGCGACTGCTTGGCCCGACACTCACTTGTGTTGTGAGTGGAGCTCTTATGGAACTCACACCACTTTGCTGTGTCCTTCTTTGGCTTTACGGTGTTGTTCTTGTCTTGTGGCTTTGATGGGTTGTCTTTAGCCGCCATGCTCTGTCCTTTGTTTTGCAGTTTGGAAGCACCTTTTCCTTGCTTTTGATTCGCAGATCCAAAGTCTCGCTTCTTCTGTTTGAATTTCTGCTCAATCTTGGCAGCATACCGGTATGCCGTACCAAGTGAGGAGATGTCGAGGAACTCCATTTCCTCCTGAATGTATCTGTGCAGACAGCTGCGATTCTTTAGCACCAAATGTTTCTCTGAATATTTGATACCTAACTTTGTGCGTAGGGTATGGAATAGATTCGTTAGCTCATGCACATCTTGATCCCTTTGTTGCCGCAGCATGGTCCATTGTATGTACTTGTCCTCATAGCTCCCCACGGGATAGTACTGTTCCTTGACGGCGTCTCGGAAAGAATTCCAAGTTGGTACGGCCGAGAACAGAGAGGGTTCTGTCTGGTCCTTGTTCTCACAGTAGGGTTCCCACCAGTCCTTAACATGGGGGGTAGCTTTGAGGAGTGCAAAAATAATCTTCTCCCGGTCTGAAAAGTCATGAACAGAGAAATATCCTTCTAATAGATTCAACCATCTATCTACGGCATCTGCGTCTATTTGACCCTCAAATATGGGAATGTCAAAATTTACTTGTACCTTAAAGGGAGTCGCAACTCCAGAGTGGCTACTGGATGCAGATGCGCCGCCGGTGGGCAGCCGTTGAAGGATCCGAGCAAAGCTATCCATCATCGCGTTCCTTTGTTTTTCGAGGGCCTCCTCGAGCAATATTTTGATAGGATCTCCTGCTCCCTCATCTTTCTTTTCGTCCCCCATGGGCGTCCGTCGAGGTTTGCGAGGCTGATCTTGCAAAGGTTCCACCGGATCAAGCCCTAGCTCCTTATACCCCGACCTCGTTGGGGACATGCAAAGAAGGATCGAGAAAAAGCAGACCGCTCTGATACCACTGATCCGGATTTATGCAGGAACGCACCAGAATAAACACATAACCATAAATACAGAGATGCAGCGGAAATAACACTTCATTTCATTAATATCAAAGAACTGAAATTTGCTTACAGACAATGGAAATAAAACTAGCTAGGGTACTGGTAGCTATCTCTGAGAAGAGATGTGGTGGCTACGGACCTCTGAACTGCTTTACAATGAGGCGCGAGGGCCTATTTATTATTGAGAAACAATGGAGAACCCTAAACATCCCAAAAACCTAACCCTAGGAGATGAAGCGCCAAAACTATGGGCCCCGTTTGGGCAAATTGGTGTTTCAACTTCCCAGGGACGTAACTTTGGCATACTATCTCCGTTTGACGCACATGATACATCATTAGAAAGCTCTATCCGAGGACTACAACTTTTGTGACGAAATTTTCATACCAAAAAACATCGTTTAGGGCCTCAAAATGGCTCCGGAAGTTCAGGACCCGAAAAATTGCTAAAAATAGTAAGTTATGCCAAAACTGAAAAACTGAAAGAGACAATGGTGGGGGCCCAAGTGGAATAGGCGGGTGGCCACCAATATCCACCTGGATCATCACCTTAGAATGCATCTACAGAGGATGATGCAAGGGGCAGAAGGGGTTCTTACAGAGGAAAGGGAAGAGGAGGCAGAGACAGAGGCAGAGGTAGAGAATTGAGGTGCTATAGATGTCAACAAGTGGGACATAAGCACTATGAGTGTCCAGAGAATGTGGGTGCTGGTCCAAGAAATGTTGTTGTTGCCCAGGCTGGAGAAGAGGCAGAAATTGAAGAATAAATTCTTCCAGAGAGGGGAGAATCCTTGGTGGTTAATAAGGTCATGTTGAAGCAAGCTAAAGAGGTCACTGAGCCTGCACAAAGGAAGACTTTGTTTAGGAGCATATGCAAAGTCCAAGGGAAATGCTGCCAACTAGTCATTGATAGTGGCAGCACAGACAATCTGGTTTCCACTGAGGTGATAGAAAAGTTGAAGTTGAAGACAAGGGAGCATCCAACTCCCTACAGGGTGTCCTGGCTGCATAAAGGGCACCAGCTGGTTGTAAAGGAACAATGTGAGATAGAGCTGCAAATGGGCAAATATAAAGATAAGGTCCTGTGTGATGTAATTCCCATGGATGTGTGTCATATACTGCTGGGTAGACCTTGGCAGTTTGACAGAGCAGCAGTGCATGATGGCAAGAAGAACACTTACAAGTTCTTCAAGGATGGGGTACATCATACATTGATACCCATGGAAGAAGGAGAGCCATCCAACAGAGCTATTGATCCAAAGACCTTGTTGCTGAGCGGGAAGGAATATCTGCAGCAGATAGAAGAAGAAGAGGTAAGTTTTGCTTTAGTTTGCAAACCTAAAGTAGTTCTTACTTCTACAAAAATTTCTGATTTGCCGGTAGAAATACAAGAGATGTTAGACAATTACTGTGACATTATTGTGGATGATTTACCTGATGAGCTGCCACCTGTGAGAAAGATCAGTCATCAGATAGATTTTATCCCTGGTTCAAATATGCCAAATAAGGCAGCCTACAGAATGACTCCCAAGGAAAATGAGGAAATCAGGAGACAAGTACAGGAGTTGGTGGACAAGGGGCTGATCAGAGAAAGTTTGAGTCCATGTGCAGTACTAGCAGTATTGAGCCCAAAGAAAGATGGAGGCTGGAGGATGTGTACTGATTCCGGAGAAATCAATAAGATCATAATCAGGTACAGATTCCCTTTACCCAGAGTTGAGGATTTGATGGACTGTTTGAGTGGTGCTAAATATTTCTCAAAGATAGATTTAAAAAGTGGATACCATTAGATTAGAATAAGAGAGGGTGATGAGTGGAAAATTGCCTTTAAAACAAATGAAGGATTATATGAATGGATGGTAATGCCTTTTGGGTTGTCAAATGCACCTAGCACTTTCATGAGATTTATGAATGAAGTATTGAAAGAATTCATTGGTAAATTTGTGATAGTGTATCTAGATGATATATTAGTTTTCAGCAGAACTAAAGAAGAACATTTAAGGCATCTTAATCATGTCTTGAAGAAGCTGCACCAAGAGAAACTGCTGATCAAATTAAAGAAATGCTCATTCATGAAGGAAGAGTTGGTGTATTTGGGTTTTTTTGTTTCTGCAGAAGGATTGAAGATGGACCCAGAAAAGGTTAAGGTAATTGTGGAGTGGCCTTCACCCAAGAATGTTTTTGAGGTAAGAAGTTTTCATGGACTTGCCAGTTTTTACAAGAAGTTTATAAGAAACTTCAGTAAGATTAATGCACCCATCATTGAGACAATAAAGAAGAGAAAACAGCCATTTAAGTGGACTGCTGAAGCAGAAATAAACTTTAAAGTTTTGAAGAAAAAGATAACGGAGAAGCCTGTTTTGATTCTACCTTATTTTACTAAACCATTTCAAGTAAAATGTGATGCCAGTGGAGAGGCCATTGCAGTTGTGTTGAGTCAGGATGATAGGCCTGTGGCATATTTCAGTGAAAAGCTGAATGACACCAGAAGAAAGTATTCCTCTTATGAGAAGGAATTCTATGCAATTGTTCAGGCACTGAAGAAATGGAGACACTATTTGATGTCCAGGTAATTTGTGTTGTATTCTGACAATCATGCTTTGCAGTATATCGTGCAGCAGCCCAAGTTGAAACATAAGCATGCCAAATGGGTTGAGTATCTCCAAGGTTTTAATTTTGTTTTGAAACACATAAGTGGCCAAGCAAATAAAGTAGCTGATGCTTTGAGTAGGAGGCACATGCTTGTTCAAGAAACTAATTTTGAAGTTGTAGGATTTTATTTTCTCAAAGAATTGTATAAAACAGATCCAGATTTTAAGGAAGAATTTGAGGCATGTAGTAACCCTGTTTTAACAGACAGAAGCAAGTGGCTGGATTATTTCCTGCAGGAGGACTTACTATTCAGAAGAAACCAACTGTGTGTACCAAAATGTTCCATGAGAGAAAATTTGATCAAAGAGAAGCATAGTGGTGGACTTGTAGGCACTTTGGTACTGATAAGACTTATGAGCAGCTGAGTCACTTCTATTACTGACCTAAGATGAGAACAGAAGTGGATAAGTTTGTGAAGAATTGCAAAATCTGTTAGTATGCTAAAGGAAGGAGCCAGAATGCAGGACTGTACACTCCCTTGCCTATTCCAGACAGGCCTTGGGACATGGTGAGTATGGATTTTGTTCTAGGATTGCCCAAGACTCATAGAGGGAATGATTCAGTCTTTGTTGTAGTGGATAGATTCTCCATAATGGCACATTTTATTCCATGCTATAAAACTAGTGATTCCACCCATGTTGCTAACTTGTTTTTCAAAGAAGTTGTTAGATTGCATGGGTTGCCCAAGAGTATTGTTTCGGACAGAGACACCAGATTTGTGGGTCATTTTTGGAGGACAATATGGAAGAAACTTGGTACCAAACTGAGTTTTAGCTCAACTTATCATCCCCAGACTGATGGACAAACTGAGGTGGTGAATAGGAGTCTGGGAAATTTTTTGAGAAGTCTTGCAGGAGAGCATCCCAAGCAGTGGGATCATATTTTTCCCCAGGCAGAATATGCATATAATGACTCACCGAACAGGAGCACAGGGCAGAGTCCATTCCATATTGTTTATGGAATGCACCCCAGAGGAATATCAGAGTTGAGAAATCTGGGAAGGGCAGAACTGAGGAGTGCAGATGGTGAGGAATTTGCTTCCAAAATTCAGGCCATACATGAACAAGTGAAACAACAACTACAAGGTAGCAGCATTAAATACAAAAGCAGAGCAGACTTGAGCAAAAAAGAAGTTCATTTTGAAGTAGGAGATTTGGTTTTGGCACACTTGAGGAAGGAGAGATTCCCAAGGAAGAAGTATACCAAACTGAAGTTCAAAAAGATTGGGCCATGCAATATACTTAGGAAGTTTTCTGCAAATGCTTATGAGATTGAATTACCTCCTGATGTTGGAATATCTCCCATTTTTAATGTTGCAGATTTGTACAAGTATGAGGATGATGGTGCAGAAGAAAGATCAGCAGACAAGGAACAGATTGAGTGGAAAGAGCAGCTACCTCCAGCACAGCCATTGCAACCAGAGAAGATATTGGACAAAAGAGTATCCAGGAAGACCAGAGGACAAGAGTACTTTCAGTATTTGATCAAATGGAAGGACAAGCCAGAGGAAGATGCCACTTGGATGACTGAAGGAATGTTGCAGAAGATAGGTAGATCAGTGGAAGAGCTCATGGACAGGAGCCCATGAAGAAGATTGCCCTCGGGAGTCTGATGCAGGGGCATTAGACACTAGCCAGCAATGTAGGAGTTTTTTCCACATGTTGTGGCTAGGAGGGTTCGAAATCCTTGAATTGTAACAGCTAGGTGTCAATACCTCAGCTGACTGTTTTTATTTAGATTAGTTAGGATTGGTAGAAATCGAATAGTTGGATTCGATCCATCTGTCAGTTCAGTCATTTGAATAAGTTGTAATTAAGAATGGTCCTCTCAGAGGAACTGAAGAGTCATATATTGATGTATATATGTGTATTCCTCGGATGCATTGAGGGGAGAAGAGATATTTCTGAAATAGAATCTGTGTGTTCACAATTGCTTCCAGTTAAATAATTTTTGTACGCATTGGCCTTAGAGTTGTTTCGAATCCTTGATTGTGAAGAGATTGTTTAATTGTGAGGTGATTGAACTCTGTGCACATATAATTACCAGGCTGAACTGTTGTATAGATTCTGCATATCTCTATCTATCATTTCCCTCAATTTGTTCGAACAAACTCTATTGAGTAAATCCCCACTCATAAAAGAAGTCTGTGAAAACCCGCGGTCATTTAACTCTGTTTGATGATAATATAATCCCGCTTCATAATGAGATAATTTCGTTTTACTATCGGAACCCTGACCTGAGTTAAGGACCCAAAAGGATCACGCAAAACCGGATGAACCTTGGTTAGTCACTGTTCAAAAACCACGAGTGGATTTACAAAGGCGGATTGCTCATATCGCACTGCTTTTGGTGAGTGAGTTGTATTTTCCGGTTGAGGAGCGATTCCACAGATCTGTTGACACGTGGCGAGGTAGACCCACGGAAAACCACCGTTGCTGCGCGCCATCGCGCGTTAATGTACGTATCAGGACGCCGAGCGATATGCGTACAGGCCGTTGATTTGGGAAGGGGCCATCGGACGGTGATCGCTTGCTTTAGATGCGTGGAGGATAACGAGGTACGGTGCGTGTGTTGGATTGACCATCGATATATAGGTGGGGCCTGGAGCCACGGTTTATTATAAGCCATTTGTTTAAAAGGCGCAGAGTATTAATATAAAGTTCGAAAGGTACAAATGTTGGTTATAAGGCATGGCGCACATAAATAATTTGAATTCCCGCGATTAAACGTGTATGAGTGCGAAGGGTTGTAACCATAGTCCTAAGGTTCAGTTGGAGGAATAAAATTTCAATAATTACATTGGGAATTCAAAAGCTGGGAATGTATTTATTTGTCAATTTCTTTGAAATTGATAAATAAATTAAAAAGAAGATTAAAGAGCCACGTGGGGTAACCCAAAGGGAAATGCTGACAGAGCCATGACTACGGTTGACCACTTCTCCTTAGGGGTCCAAAATTCAGTTTTGTTGCGTCACAAATAGCGGTAAGTTTGGTTCATGCACTGAAAGACGGTGCAAGCTAAAGTTGACGAACACATTGCACATGATTTATTTATTTTTAACTATGGATTTTTTTACCTAATTTGAAATTCAAATATGCTAAAAAATTAAATTAGATAGAAACATAGACATTACCTGGACATTTGGTCATCGAGGATGTATTTTTGACATGTAATTGAGAAAAACAAATTTAGTTGTCGTTTGAGAAAATTGGAAAGTGATGCACTGAGCACTGTATGGAAGGATGGTGAGAAAGAGAAGCACCGATTTCAGAGTACTTTCATGAGGAAACAGTGGCACTGATGCTTCAGAGCTCCACAACACTGTAGATGTTAAAAATGAAATTTACGATTGAGAGGTTTTTTTTATTTAACCCTCTTTCGGTGTGTTATTATAACCACACCAGTGCGTAAAATATCTAAGAGCACCACTTTTTTTTTAAATTAAAAAACCTATAGAGGTGAATTTTTTAAGACGCCCCAGAGCGTTCAAATACATGTACCACATTGGTGCTTTGCTGGAATATAACACTGCATTTTTTTTAAATTAAAAATTGCCTAACAGTGCTCTTTAGAAGATGCACCAAGGCGTTTTAATACATGAACAACATCAGTGATTTGTTGGAATATAGCACCACTTTTTTTTACATTAAAATTTATAACGATGATCCTCCTACGTATGCACTGGGGCGTTTTACTACAAGGAGGCCAACGGTGCTGTGGGTGTAGATATCATTGACAAATTTTAAAGTTTAACCTCTATCTAGTGCTATCGATTATTCAAGTACCGGTGTGTGGTGTACATTGCACGCACTGGGTCGTCATTATAGTATAGCACAAGACCGAGAAAAATAAATTTTACGGCCTACATTTTTGAAAATCTAAGCCTTTTCCGATGCTATCGAGTAGTATATGCATGAGTGCTCTTTTTTATTTGGCACAATTTTTTTTAAAATAAAAAATAAATCTGCCACGATGCACCATGTTCTATTCGGCACTGGTGCTTATATGGATTGTAAAGCACCGATGTGTTTGTATATTGTAGACATGTCGTCAGAAAAACATTTGCTCGCCTGCCTCTGCTAGTGACCTCCGCTACAAACGAATTTTTGGGCTATTTTTATAGGGTTTTCTGTAAAAACCTCCGCTATAAGGTATTTTCCTTGTAGTGAGCAAGTGGGAAGAAGTAAAAGAAAAGAAGGAAAAAGGGAAAGTGGGTTATAAGCCAAAGCATTCTACAGTGTATCATGGTATCATGTTGATACACATTATTGAAAATGCTCGAGGGGGGGGGAATAAGAAGTATTCGACTGCTTTGTTGAATTCAAAAAGGCATTTGACACGGTCCCTAGAGATAAGTTGTGGCGAAGAATGGAAGAACTTGAAATTCATTTACATTATATAGTTGTTGTTCATAGGCTCCATGAAGAGGTAAAATTCAAAAATTTAACTTCAATATGAATTTCAGAAAGATTTAGAAGTGAAATTAGAGTCAAGCGAGGTTTCCATTTATTCCCTACTCTTTTTGGTTTATATATTGATAAAATGGAAGAGTGGCTAAATATGCAAGGTGGAGATGGTGTTCGGTTGGGGGATTTTGTGATGAAGCTTCTTTTATATGTTGATGACCTTGTATTGATTGAAAAATTGGCCCATGGATTGTAGATGCACCTATATTCCCTTGAGAATTTTTGCAGAGTAGTGGGGATGCAAGTCAATGACAGAAAGACCAAAATAATGATTTTCTCTAATAAAAGGAAGCAGAGCCAACACAAATTATTCTTTGATGGTAACATTATTGAAGAGGTAACTAAGTACAAGTATCTCACAATTGATTTCAACAACAAGCATAATTGGGAGGACTGCAAAAAGGATAATTTTAGGAGGGTGGAAAGCATTATATGCCCTTCAAAACAAATGTAGAGAGGCAGAGTTATGGGATTGGAAACTATTAAAGTGATTTTTACACTCCTAGTTTGTCCAGTGATACTATATGGGGGTGAATTATGGGCGAGTAGTACCCCCGTCTCAAAATGGAAAGAAATTGAGAAAATCCAAGAACGCTTGATCATGAGCAAGTTCAAAATAAAAAGTTGGTTCCTTATGAGATATTGTTGAGTGAAATAGGATCAAATCCCATCGAAGCAATTGCTATGGTGTTTATTATAATATATATATATATATATATATATATATATATATATATATATATATATATATATATATATATATATATATATATAAAATTGAGCAACTAGGTGTAGGTAGATGGCCTATATTTATCTTGAATGAAGGTATAAGTGAAAGAAAGAAAACATGGATGAGACAAAACAACAAATGGATGCAAAAATGGGATATCTGCCTCAATGTATGTCCCTCAAATAACAAGGAGTTAAATAATTTTGTTATTGAGAAGTTATGTAAGTGTATATGGGGAAAAGAGTTGGGTAGAAAGAAGAAGTACTATGTTGAGGAATTCAACAGATCCATGTGCCTCTAGAGACACTCAAAGACCCCAGAGGGCTTAGAAAAAACTCAAAAATCAAAATTGTTGGATTGCAAAGAAACCAGGGTCAAGTCATAATTTGAGTCCGTATGAGCAACTTTTCGTCGTTAGAAGTTTGCAAGTTGCACAGGAAAAAGGGACCCACAATGCTTAAGTGGTGAATGACTGACCAATAAGCCACTAACACGTGGCACTCCAACAATGGCCTCCTAGCCCTGCACAAAAGGAAAAAAATATTAAAAATTCCATAAAATACAAAACCCATAAAAAACAAAAAAATATATATTAAAATATATAACCATATTCAAACAATAAAAAATATGGTTATGAAATATCATATAAAACAAAAATGGTTAATTTTTAACAAAGTTAATGAATATTTGTTATGGTATGTTGGTTGGTATTAAGGTTTATACACATGGGGATCAACATAGCATATAAATAGTAGAACCAATGAATTATGGGTTAACCAATGAATTGTGGGTTTGTTAAATGGTTAGAGTTTGGTGCTCATTCCAAATATAACACAACAAAACAACTCCAAACTAAAAAAACTAAAAAATACATAACCATATTCGAACAATAAAATATGGTTATGAAATATCATACAAAACAAAAATGGTTAATTTTTAACAAAGTCAATGAATATTTGTTATGGTCCATTGGTTGGTATTAAGGTTTAGACCCATGGGGACCAACATAGCATATAAATAGTAGAACCCATGAATTATGGGTTAACCAACGAATTGTGGGTTTGTTAAATGGTTAGAGTTTGGAGCTCATTCCAAATACAACACAGCAAAACAACTCCAAACTAAAAAAACTAAAAAAATATATAACCATATTCAAACAAAAAAATTATGGTTATGAAATATCATATAAAACAAAAATTGTTGCTTTTAACAAAGTCAATGAATATTTGTTATGGTCTGTTGGTTGGTATTAAGGTTTAGACCCATGGGGATCAACATAGTGTTAGGTGTGGAGCCTGATTATCTTGTTTATTTTGTATCACAGCATTGGACCCCTGTACCTTAATGGGGCAGCAACGCCGCCGGTAATTGTATGCTACCTGGGGGGTCTAGGAGGGGCGGTTGTGGTTTATGGAGCGCCCCCCCCCCCCCCGGGCATGGGGTTTTGGGGGCAGCGCCCCCGAAGCTAAAAACAGTTGTAAAATTTCCTTGTAAAAGTATAGTAATTTCTAGTCAATCTAGGCCGTTCATTAGGCGAATGCTTTGACGGTAGAAGTTATGTTTAGTTTAGGGTTTTTTGCCCTAGAAGGCAATCCCTCGCTTGTATGAGGGTATTGTATTAGGGTTGTGTATTGTATGTGTATTCTCAGAGTGAGAAACAGATAGGGAGACTGTGAGAGAGAACAGAGGATATTACAGCGGATCTGCTGTAGGTTGTGTCTCTTCATTTTGCTGGATAATAAAAAGGAAGGATTGGCTCTTCGGGGTGGACGTAGCCCAAACTAGGTCAACCACGTATATCTGTGTCTCTCTGGTTTTTATGTGTTTTGTGTGCTTGTGTTTTCCACATATTTTATGTGTTGCATTGCTCTGTAATATATAATTTTCTAACACATAGCATATAAATAGTAGAACCAATGAATTATGGGTTAACCAATGAATTTTGGGTTTGTTAAATGGTTATATTTTGGCGCTCATTCCAAATATAAGACAACAAAACAACTCCAAACAAAAAAAACAAAAAAATATATAACCATATTCAAACAATAGAATATGGTTATGAAATATCATATAAAACAAAAATGGTTAATTTTTAACAAAGTTAGTGAATATTTGTTATGGTCAGTTGGTTTAGTATTAAGGTTTAGACCCATGGGGATCAACATAGCATATAAATAGTAGAACCAATGAATTATGGGTTAACCAACGAATTGCGGTTTTGTTAAATTGTTAGAGTTTGACGCTTATTCCAAATATAACACAACAAAACAACTCCAAACTAAAAAAGAAAAAAAATATATATATATATATATAACCATATTCAAACAATAAAATATGGTTATGAAATATCATATAAAACAAAAATGGTTAATTTTTAACAAAGTCAATGAATATTTGTTATGGTTTGTTGGTTGGTATTAAGGTTTAGACCCATGGGGATCAACATAGCATATAAATAGTAGAACCAATGAATTATGGGTTAACCAACTAATTGTGGGTTTATTAAAAGGTTAGAGTTTGGCACTCATTCCAAATATAACACAACAAAACAACTCCAAACTAAAAAAGCAAAACATATATAACCATATTCAAACAATAAAATATGGTTATGAAATATCATATAAAAAAAATGGTTAATTTTTAACAAAGTCAATGAATATTTGTTATGGTCTGTTGGTTGGTATTAAGGTTTAGACCCATGGGGATCAACATAGCATATAAATAGTAAAACCAATTGCTTATGGGTTAACCAATGAATTGTGAGTTTGTTAAATGGTTAGAGTTTGGCGCTCATTCCAAATATAACACAACAAAACAGCTCCAAACTAAAAAAACAAAATATATATATATAACCATATTCAAACAATAAAATATGGTTATGAAATATCATATAAAACAAAAATGGTTAATTTTTAACAAAGTCAATGAATATTTGTTATGTTATGTTGGTTGGTATTAAGGTTTATACACATGGGGATCAACATAGCATATAAGTAGTAGAACCAATGAATTATGGTACCAATGAATTGTGGGTTTGTTAAATGGTTAGAGTTTGGTGCTCATTCCAAATATAACACAACAAAACAACTCCAAACTAAAAAAACTAAAAAATATATAACCATATTCGAACAATAAAATATGGTTATGAAATATCATACAAAACAAAAATGGTTAATTTTTAACAAAGTCAATGAATATTTGTTATGGTCCATTGGTTGGTATTAAGGTTTAGACCCATGGAGACCAACATAGCATATAAATAGTAGAACCAATGAATTATGGGTTAACCAACGAATTGTGGGTTTGTTAAATGGTTAGAGTTTGGCTCTCATTCCAAATACAACACAACAAAACAACTCCAAACTAAAATATATATATATATATATATATATATATATATATATATATATATATATATATATTCAAACAATAAAATATGGTTATGAAATATCATATAAAACAAAAATGGTTAATTTTTAACAAATTCAATGAATATTTTTTATGGTCCATTGGTTGGTATTAAGGTTTAGACCCATGGGGATCAACATAGCATATAATTAGTAGAACCAATGAATTATGGGTTATTTGTTAAATGGTTAGAGTTTGACGCTCACTCCAAATATAACACAACAAAACAACTCCAAGTTAAAACTTAACGCATCAGTTAACAATGTGCCAAACTGTCGAGTGGACGCGGCTGGGGTTTGACCCCAGGCCTCACGCACCCAAGTGGACCTCTACACAAAAAACCCAACAACCATTTCATTGTAATATTCTACCTATGATTTGGATATAACCGTGTTCATTTCACTCTTTGGAAAATGGGAGAGTGTCGAATAGACCAACGGAGGAGTGGAACTCAGACAGATGGAACCTGGAGGGTGGAACCAGGAGGTGGCAGAGGGTGTGGAACCCTGAGCCAAGGGAATCTTGAGATGCCCAAAATATTCCCCCAGGAAGTAAAATTTTCACAATAACAAAATTTTATCAAGTTTACAGTAATTTTCTCATAATTTCCCAGGGAGTGCGATGGTGAAGTCAGATTCACCATATGAGCAAAAAAATTGCAGGCACCCCACATTAAATAATCTTTGAAGAATATTGAGGAATCTAAAAGATCCCCTTGGAGGTTGAATTTTGCCAGTGTCGGAATATGGCCGACTTTATACTCAATTTTCTCAGAATTTCGCAAGGATTGTGATGGCGAGATCATATTTGTCATCTAAGTAGCAGATATCTAGTCAGCAATTGGATAGGAATATTTGTGGAATCATGAGGAATCTAAAATATTCACCAAGGCCAAAAATTTGATGGTGTCAAAATTGGACAAGTTGACAGTCGATTTTACACCACTGATCGCAAGGAATTCAATGGTGCAGTCCATTTCAACAGCCGAGCTTTGTATTTTTCGGCCATCTTCGAAAGTGGAGATACATGATGCGGTTATGTTATGCTTCCTTTTGTTTTGTAGAGATGATGTATTATTGTTGAGATCCCTGTGTAACACTATGTTGAGGGATACTTGTTGCCACATTATTGTGATAATTTATTATTTTGTCATGCTGAAGGAAGACCTATTTTGAGTGAGAGTTTCTGTAGGGATAACATCTTGTGGAGAGACACGCCACTCTAGTTGAGGGTATTTGTCCTTATTATGAAAAAGAACATGCTATGTACATCATCACCATTTACAACATTATATGAAGTGACCTTGACTCTCTTGACACCAAACCCAGAGACGTAACCCACACAGTGTGAACTCTGTTATTAAATGTGTTGTGTTCTTTATTTGTTGATCATTAGTATGTTTACTCTTGTTTAAGCATGCACATGTGGTTGTTTGTTTCTCTTTTAAAATAAATTCTACTAACATCACATAAGTAAAAGGTCTTGGATAATTCTGGTAGCTAAAGAAACCTGGATCATCAATCCCACTTGTGATATCCAACAAAAAGAGTACATTGGAGCTAGCATTTCATGGAGAGAAAAGATTATTATTGCTCAATTAAGAACTAACTCGCATCAACTTCAATGTGAAACGGGAAGGTGGAAAAGACCTAAAGAAGCTTGGGACGAATAGGTGCGTACTTTTTCAACTTCTAGGGCAGTGGAATCAGAAAAAACATTTCATTTTGGAATGTGATGCTTTCTGTTATCACTCCAATAATTCCCAGAGTTGTGAGATTTTGATTTTATAGTTTAAATAATATTAGAGGTAACCACACACCTACTTTTAAGCTTTAGGATCTAGCCTTCCTAAGGCTCAGAGAGGGTTCTCTCTATAAGATTTAACTTTGTTTTTATATATGATCTTAGGCTAGTTATATGGGACAATTTGGTTTTGATATTTGGTTTGGTTTGGTGGGAAAAAATCACTTATTGAGATGGATAGTGATTGATCTGCTTTTCCATTGGGAAAATGGAGTCAATGTGTTAAGCAGACAGATCAGGATCAAAGTCTAAAGTTAGATATTTTCAGGGCAAGATAGCAAAGTCACTCAATATCTTTGAGGCTGATTGGTGAAGTGGTTTAATCGGGATAAAGAGAAACCAAGAATTCTTTGATCCGGATAAGGAATGAAAAGGTAGGGGTCGATCGAAATTAGGGAGCAATTAAGGGTTCCCTACTCTGGATATCAACAGAAAACATTAAAATGAAAACCAGTAAATAACAGAGTGCTTTTAACAAATTCTGATATATCACTTCCTGATTTCACATTAAAATTTAGAACACATTTATGTATGAATGGAAAACATACGAAGATTTAACAAATAAAAAAATAAAATACTTCACTTAAGTGGCCCAACACATGAATCCTGAAATATGATGCTTTATTACTTTGATCCAGCCTGCTGACTTGAAACTTGGTAGAAAAACCCTTCAGGTACAGAAAAATTGACTATAGAAATCTTCAACAATTTATTCCACATTAATACTTCAAGTAATGAAGTATTTATACAAAAAGTAATAAAAAATATCCTAGAAAAATCATAGGAACTTCCTATGAAAAATAAAATATATTTTACAAAAAGATAGTGACAGCTACATAACAAATTTGCAAGTTGTCCTATTTATTAAATAAAATATCTTTCTTGTTGGACTTAGGTTGTAACTGGCTTTTTGAGGTGTCTTCAACGCTGGCACTTGATCTTCAATCAGTTTTGAAACTTTATCTTCTCACCTGATACTCTTTAACTGATACACTTTAACCATATGATACTCTTTAACCTGTTGTTGGATTGTTTTACTTCCTTTAAAAATCTGTTTTTACTGTGTAAAAACAACACTCTGTTTTTTCATCCTTTTTCACTGAAAACTGTCTTTTTACAATAAATATGTGGGTTTCTGCCAAAACTATTCATTAGGTACTTTAATCTTTGTAAGTTTTCTGAAATTCTCATCAGCCTCTGTGTATCTAACAAAGGTTGGCTTCACTACAAAGAGATGTTTTATCTCATGCTGTAAATAAAACAAGTTTTCAACACTCTTATGCAACACTTTACCTGTAGGAACTCCTTGCCAATCTGCCTTGTTTACTTGATCTCTAGCAAAGTCTCTTATCTTCTTGTTGTAATATTCTTGCTTCATCAGTTTATCATTGATAACAACAATGTTTGGCAAGCCTTTTTGTCTTAATGTGTCAAACTTAACCATGAATTTAGTTATGGCCAAATCCATATTTTGACACTTCTCTTCCAACTGTTTCATCAAGTTTTTCTTTGAAATCACTCTTCTTACCTCAAGAATTTTTTCAGTTCTGTCAGTAATTCCTATCTCATCAAATTCTTGCTTGTTTTTAGTGTTAAGAAACTTGATTATTTCTTGGGCTTCTTCAGGTTTGGCACCAAGCTCTTCTTTAGTCTTCAATATTTCTTCTTTGGCTGCCTTAAGTAAGTCCTTCCGCTCATAAATTACTTGAATGTATGGCCAAGTGTCATTGATTGACTCAATGATCTTGGACCATAGCTGATTTTTTATGTAGGCCATTGGCTCTTTCAAGGTTAACTCTGCTTCAACCTTCTTTAACTGTTCACTTAATCTTTTGGCCTTTTATTCCTTTGTTTTAGCATTTATTTGTGTTGATTTCTTGGCATCTTCTAAGTTCTTGATTTGATATTTCAATATGTTTATCTCATTATTATGTATTGACATCTCTTCCATGGATTTAATGAGTTTGATGGCTTCATCTGTCTGTTGAACTTCTAAAGTAGAAGATTCAGTAACAAAAGTAGTGGAAGAAGTAATTGGCACAACTGTGGCCAATGGGACTTTTGGTGTCAACTCCTCTTCTAAGTTGAAGGAACTGTTGTTGTTACCATGGGAATGATTGTAGGAGGAACACTTTGATTTTTTGCAGCTTCTTTTTCTTGGACAAAGACAAGCTTGTCAATTTCAATCTCCATCTCCTTGATCTATGCTTTCATTTGTAGTATGAGACTCATCAACTCTTTTTTCTTTTTTTTCCTCTTGCACAATCTCCTTAGCCTGTGGATGTTCTGTCGGAGGAAGTTTCAGTTGCTTTCTAAGTGCTACAATATCAGCATTTTTCTTTTTTACTAATTCCTTTGCTTCTTTCACATTTGAAGGGTCATACCTTGCTTCAATCACCAGTTCTTCTAAAGACTTGATTCTATTGTCTTTAGCATAAGAATAAGCTTTTATAATCATAATCTGATCTCTCAAATTTGTTACAGTGTTCTGGAGTTTCTAGGCACTCATTACCTTTGTTGTCATGGTAGAATAAAGCATTTATGATCTTTGCTTGTGAAACTCAATCTGATCCAAGGGATGAATGCTTTCTACTGGAATTTCAATATCAGCTCCCTTGTAATCTAATGTTGTGGTAGGTTTAGGCACCATTGGTTGTAGCACTGTCATAAGAAATTTCTTATTTGTATAGTCAAAGGCTGAAAGCAGCCTATTTTGAATCCCTGGAGTTTGCTTCAAGTACTGTGAGTAGATTTCATTTTTTATCTCTTCATTCTTGGCCTTGATTTCTTTATATTTCTCTTTTATATCCCTGTCTTTATCTTATGCCTTCTATGATGAATATGCCTCCATGCCTTCTTGTTTTTCAATCATCTAAGTGTTTGAAGTATCAAGTTCCTGTTTATTTTCAATTATTGTAGTAGTCTCAGTGTTTTTCTTTGGATTCTCTTCATCTAAAACCTCAATTGTTTCCTTTTCTTTGTTTGCTGGATTGAGCTTAGGTTTCTTATTGTATCTGAGCTTGAATATAGTTTTTGTTGTTGTTTCAGTTGTATATGTTCCTTCTTCTCTGATTCTCTTTGTGGTTCTGTCCTCTTGATTTACAGTCTTCAAAGTGTGACTAGTATCACCTTCTTTGACTATTTCTATCAATGTATTTTCCAACCATTCTGTTTGGTTGGAAAATTGTTCAATTTCAGGATTTTTATCATGAATATATGGGGTTAATTTGCATTTCACCCTCATCTTACTGAGTATTCCATAAGGATCATAGTTCCACGAGAAACTTTCATCAAACTTATATTCTAGCAATTGTTTTGTTGCTTCTACACCTGCTTCCTTGCAATTGCATATGAAAGGACCCACCTGATTTTTCAATTTGAACTGAGTCTTCTTTTTAGTAGCTAAAAAGTTTATAAAATCTGAGTTTATAATTTGTCTTATATACTCTAAGACAAACACTCTCATTGGAAAGTACTTTGGCAATTTATAGGGCAAGAGGTTTGACCCATAGACTCTAATCTCTGTGTGGTTTTGGTAAAGGTACCAATCACCAATTCTACTTTGCTCTGATAGCTGTAAAAATTTCTTTATCTCATCACTTATTCTTGGTTGTACACTGTTTGTAAGCATATTTATCAATGGGTAAACAAAACAGTCTGTGAAATCCACATAAATGAACTCAGTTGATTCTTTTCCGATTCAAGAAGTCCAGAAAATAGCTGACAGTGGGTTACCTTCTACATCCAACTTCTGAAGGGATATTGGGAATTTATCTACTTGGGAGTAAAGGAACATATGAAAGAGGAAGGAGGTATATCTGAAAACACCTTCAGTGGGAGGTTTTACAAGTTGATCATGGATATTATCAGCTATATACTCAGCATAGTTATAAATGACTGTGGGGGGTTGACCGGGCACAAAAGTGGATATAAAACCAAGTATAGATTCATCAGCGTGCTCATCAATAAAGTAACCAATAATAAATTACAACATTGAAATAACATGTCTTGATCCTTCAGGAAATTTGGAAGATGAATATGGAGGGTTAATCTTTGGGATTTCAACATATGTAGGCATGAATGTTTAGAAGATCTGAAATCTTTTAGGAAAGTCTAACTCAAGATAAATCTTTATAAGAGCTTCTATGGATAATGGGACTTCATTAGGATCTGGTTTCAATTGAAGCATTTGGTTTATGGATTCTGCAATGATGGTGAACAATACTTCTTTCTCAGCATTAATAATAGCTCTTAGGTCAGGGGAATAGTGGGCTTGACACAATCTAATGACTTCTGGACACTGATGGGTATGTGGAACTACATATTTGGGTAAATTGGACTCCCAAATTTGAACGTCATTTCCCTAATCCAAATATTTTTCTAGACTCCAGCAGTGGACATCAAGAAGATTGAATTCAATTACTGGATCAGTTATTTTATAATCAACATCAGCTAAAGGGGTATGCTCAACATCTACAACGGGAGGTTATAGTGGATTTATGACAATGGTGCTTTTAGAAGCTATTACTGGATTTGTTCTTGATAATTTGGCTCTCTGGATGTTAAAAAATTCTGTTTTTTAGGTTTTTATACACTTCTCTAAGCTTAGACTGTTTACAGAAGTTATTTTAATATGACATAGGTTTCCGTTGGAGTTTAATAGGTAAACTCTGGATTTTTGTGCTTCAAACCTTCAATTCTACTCCAAAATCAATCTTTCAAACTCTTGACAGACTCGAGAAAGGTTTAACAAGGGTTTACTACTCTTTTTTGGATAAAACAGATCTAAATTAGTTTAATTCATGCACAAAAATGGCTTCTGAGTATTTGCAAAGGATTTTGAATCAATCAGAGGTTCTCTAAGGGTATGTAAATACCTAAACTTCTTCAATTTGCTTAAAACAGGTTATAGTCTTCAGAAAACTGTGAATTTATCAGGGTTTTTAAAGCAAATATGATTTTTGAAGGAAATTAGGGTATTTCGTTTAAGCAAACAAGCTTTACGAGGCTTAAATTCATAGAATGTTTCTTTTCAAATGACGGGAGTGTATTTTTCTTGAAAAATACCTATTATTTTAGGTATTTGACTTGAAATAGGGTTTCTGGAAGTCTGAGAGCTTTTCGGAAGTTGGTTGAAGTCTTTTTGGATGAAAACAGGAGGCCCTGAGCAGTTGCAGCAATAAATTGGGCTAAATTCTAGTTGTTTGTGCATAAACAGAGGGCAGCAGTGTCGTTTCTTCAGTCAGAAACAGTTAAATGAGCATAAAACGCAGAAAAAGGTTTAAATGAGTGAATATGCAGTTTTATAGAAAATATGGGTTAAAGAGTCTCTGCATTCAATTCTGGTCATTTCAAATGGGAGGCAGTTTGGCGTGGGGAGATTGAATACCGCCAAGCGTTTATCGTAATGCTGGAGGGTGGTTTATGGAAATTCGCAATTGAATGTGATCCAATGGAAAAATGACGTGTGGAGGAGAGAGGGGAGGGTAATATCGCCCATATCGAAAATCCAAAATCAATTAACCATCGTGTTATTGAATTTGTGATACGGCTTGTGGTTCGTCGGATCTAGCAGAGGGAATGCGAACGGTTCAAATGGATTCGTGAAGTTGCTAGGCGGATGGGCGTGGGGCCCGGGAGCTTTATGTGGCGGGGTTAATGTTATTATGTTAAAACACTGTTTTAATGTAAAATCTAATGTTTTAACAAGATAGGTGGGTAGTGACTTTACACGGCAAATAGGCTATTTACATGTGTAAAATAACCTTTTGGCGGGTTTTATTATATATAACATATGTTTTTAAACTATGGGGAAGCGGAATATGTCACGTGGGGAATTAGAACCATAGGGTAACATTAAAATGTGGGTTTGGGGTATTTTAATAAATGAATTAATTATATTACGAGATGGGGTGTATAGTGGACTTAAATAAATAAGTTAAATGTTAATATGAAGGTTAATATGATGCGTGGAAATACATATAAATGCGCTAAGTAAAGTGTGTTTTAAGTGTTTTGGAATATTTTTCATAATGGTAGCCCCTTTTTACATATTTTCATGCTTAGACTTTGGAATAATGCATTTTTGTGGGTTTTTTAAATGTTTTTTGTATGAAATGAAATTAGTTAAGTGGATTTTTACTTTCCCTAAGCACAAAGGTGTTTTACCTTAGGAAATGGGATTTTATTTTTAGGAAAAGAGTGATAATGTTGAGGAAAAGGGTTTTTATGAAGGGAATCCAATACTTAGTGCCAATCAGTCATTAAGCCTTGGGTCTGGTCCCAACAAAACTCATAGAAATGCTCTGAGCCTTTATAACTGAAGGTTTTAAATACTGGAATATTTTGAGGGAAGGGAAATTAGTAATTTGTCAGATGATGTTTTATTTATGCCTTGTGTAACTGCTTTCTACGTACCCATCATTTATTCTACCATTTTTTCCTTTATTTGCATGGGTGCATTTGAGCTTGCAACCCTAAATCCATTTTTCTTTTAAAGCATAAACTATCTATTTCTAACCTTATTTCATCTGAGGGCTCGGATTAAATTGTTGAGCTCCTCATTTATTCTCTAACTATCTACTAATTTGTCAAGTTTAAACTGTTTGGCAGATCTTTATCCTCTATCTATAAACATGAAATTCAACGCATGAAAAATTGAAGATTAAACTATTTAACTCATCATGGATAATGGCATTTTGAACAAGCTGCACATAATCACTTATTTGCAGTAAAAAGTAACTACTAGTGGCATTTTGACTTGCATCACTTTCATGTCTTATTCTTATGTCTTTTTTGTGTTTGGGGTCCATTTTTATTCTTTTTGATCTTTTCTTTTCAGGTCCTTTGATTTTTCTTTTAGGAATTTTACCCTCTTTTGATTTTTTATTATTTTTCAAATATGAGAAAACAACTTGCAGAAATCAAGGTATGTACATATTTACAAGACTAATCAAAGTCAACTCAAAATTATGAACCATATTATTATAGGACCCTAACAGTGGCTCCACATGGGGATGGCATTTCCTGGTGAAATGTCAAGAACTTTGAGACTAGTAGTCTTTGAATTTTGATTGTGCTGACCTTGTAAATATTGTCTAAGCTCTGCAATTATTCATACTTATGATATTTTACCTTTCAAAGCTTAGGGCCTTCTCTCTGGGCTTCAACTTTGTTTGGAAAACATCCAATACAATCTAAAATCTGCAATGTTATGTACAATGGATAAAGTAAACAAATTTAACTATTGATTATTTCTAAAGAGTAGTAATGCTTCAGCATTCTACCATTGACAGGTCCACCTAGTAGATTTGATCCATCCATCTCTTTCAAAAAGAAAGAATTGTTCCCTCTGTAACCATAAATAACATAAGGTCCTTTCCATAGGAAATCAAATTTCCCATGTTTACCTTTCTCTTCTCTCCTTGAATTCCATTTTAGAACTTTGTCACCAATGTAGAAATCATCTTCTTTACTCTTTTTGTCAAAATTTTCTTAATATTATCTTGGATAACTTGAGACTTATGATAAACCTCTTCTCTTGTTTGCTGCAAGTGAATGGTTTGGTTAATCCTTCTTTGAATTTCATTGGTCTCCACTTGTAATTCTTGCATTATCTTCATTACTAGTACTCCTGAGGAAGCTGGAAAAACAACATCCATTCCATAAATAAGCTGGTAAGGGGATGTACCCATCTATCTGCCCATAAGGCATTAAATAACCTCTTGTTCCAAGTTTTCTTATTATCTTCTAGTAATTTTTTGATGATGTTCACAAGGCTTTTATTGGAAGATTTAGCAAGGCCATTACCTTGAGGGTAATATGCAGTAGAACTGCCAAGGGTAATGTGGTATTTATGGTAGAAACCAATAATATTTTTGTATTTGAAAGTAGTTGCATTGTCAGTGATAATATTTTGGGGGCATCCAAATCTTGAGAGTATGTTGTTTTCTAAAAAGGAGATTATGACAGTGTCATTGGCTTGCCTGGAGGTATGGCTTCTATCCACTTAGTAAAATAGTCAATGACTACTAGAATCCACTTATGTTGAGCTGAGGATAGAGGGTGAATTTCACCAATGAAGTCAAGACCCCATTGTTGAAAAGGCATTTATGTTGAGATGGGTTTTAAGGGCAAGGGTAACAACGTTTTCTTTCCTTCAAATATTTGACACTTGTGACAGGAGGTCACATACTTTTTTACATCTGCAAACAAAGTAGGCCAGTAAAAACCAGCTCTCAGGATTTTGTCTGCAGTAGTCTTCAAGTAGAGATGTCCTCCATAGTCACCTGCATGAAATTATTCTAAAACTTTGTCAGCTTCTTCTTTAAGCAAACAATTCAATAAAATTCCACTGTGATCTTTCCAAAAGAGTACATTGTCTATGATACAAAATCTTACTGCCTTCAATTTTAAAAATCTAGCCTTTGTTCTTGATAATCCAGGAGGAGCTTGTAAATTTAGTAATACAAATACAATATTTGCATACCATGGTGAGTCTGAAAAGGCTTGGTTGATCTCTGGAGTCACTATCTCTTCCTGATCATCTACTTGGGAAATAAAATTAGTATTTAAAGCATGAAAATTTGATTCAGCCATGAGTTTGTCTAAACCTTGACCTTTTATGAGTTTGGTGGGTTTTATTTCTATGTCATATTCCAAAATTGTGGCAATCCACTTACCTCTTTTACCATCAAGACCATTATGTGTTAGAATGTCCTTTACAACTGCATTTGGAACATAGGAAATGATGTGTGAATAAATAATGTACACTCTAAAGTCTTTGATGGCCTTTACTAAAGCTAGGGCTTGTTTATCCATTATATTGTACTTTAAAGTGGAATCTCTGAGTGATTTGCTAAAAAGAGAAATAGGCTGCTCATAGCACTGGTCATTTTTCTGCGGTAAAACTGCAGCAATAGTGTGTTCTGAAGCAAAGGAGAAAATAATGAAATCCTTCTTGAAGTCGGGACTTATAAGGACTGGTGTTTTTGTTAAAGCTTGTTTAATTGATTCAAAATATTGCCTGGCTTCAACAATCCATTTAAGTACTGAGTCCTTTTTAAGCATATTTTTAAGCTCTTGGATTATTTCAGCTAGATTTGAGATGAATCTTCTAAGGAAGTTAATTTTACCAAGAAAGGCTTGTAATTCTTTAATTTTCCTAAGTGGACTAATGTTTAGAATTGCCTCTATTCTGGCTGGGTCTATCCTAATTCCCTCTTTAGATATAATATGTCCTAGTAATTTACCTTCTTCCAATCCAAATAAAATTTTCTTAGGGTTTAGAGAGATGCCAAATTTCCTGCATTTAAGAAAGACTTGCCTGAGATGATCCAAATGTTAATAATCAGTGTTTGAAAATACAGTAATGTCACCTAAATAAATCACTAGGAATTCATGAATCTCCTTTGCAAAGGCTATATCCATAGCTCTTTGAAAAGTGGCTCCTGCATTCATTAACCCAAAAGGATTTTACATACATAAAAGTGCCCCATGGAGTAGTAAAAGTAGTTTTGGCTTGGTCTTCTGGTTGGACTAAAATCTGGTTATATCCAAAAAATTCATCTAACAATGAAATTATGGAAGAACTAAGCACCCTCTGTAAAATGTGATCCATTTTTGGTAAAGGGTAATTGTCTTTCAAAGGCACCTTATTTAAATTTCTGAAATCAACAAAAAATCTAATTTCTCTTGTCTTTTTTCTAGTGGGAACTAGATTAGAAACCCAATCAGAATATTTGATTGGTGCAATTATTTGGGCATCATACATTCTTTTTACCTTTCTCAATTAAAGGCATCAAAACAGGATTGATCCTTCTTAACTTTTGTTTAAAAGGTTTTTGGTCCTCTTTTATAGGTACTTTATGTTGTATTATGCTAATGGCATAGGATTTTAAGTCATCATAACTCCAAGCAAAAACATCTTGAAATTCCTTAAAGAGAGCTATGTATTTTTCTTTTTCTTCATGAGGTAAAGCTTTCGAAAGTTTAATCATCTTAGGTTTTAACTCTGTACTAATATTACACTCCTCAATATCAAATCTTAGTGGCTCCATTTTAGGTTTTCTTGCAACATCATTAGAGTCAAATATATCTTCTAAAGGAGTTAAACCTTTTGGTAAAAAGTTATCTTTCAGGTTCAAAATATCAAATTCATCATCTGCTAACTCTTCAATCTCTACTTTTTCTAAATTATCTATGTCTAATTGACTAAATTTAGTAGGTTTAGAAAAACTTAAGTTATTTACATCTACATTATTCAAATCATTTTCACTATCTAGGTTCTGATCTATTGTACAATCTGTATCTATTTTACAATTCTGAAATTTTCCTTCATTGTTCATGAAATGATAAATCTGTTCATCTTGTGAGAAAGTTTGCCAATATTTAAGATTATCTGGAATTATTGGTTTGTGTTTTACTTCTGCAATATATCTATGATTTGGTTGAAATGGAAGATTATAGGTACTAGCAAAGTTTGCTAAGAAGTGAGCCTGTATGTTCTATTTTCTTGGTATTACATAAAAATCACATTCTAACAATTCTTTAATCAAATCTAAAACAGTTTCTCTATATTGGCTTAATCTTGGATTATAAACATAATATTCTCTAGTTATCTGTTTCACAATTAACTCAGAGTCTCCCATAATTGATATACTATTACCTTTTAAATTCCTAACAATTTGCAGTCCTAAAATAAGAGTTTCATATTCAGCCATGTTGTTGGTACATTTAAAATTTAGTCTGAAAGCATGGCCTTCTACATGATTGTTTTCCATATTAGTTATCCAAACTCTTGCTCCCGCTCCTAATTTATTGACTGAACCATCAAAATCTAGGTGCCATAATGATTCATGAAAGATGTTTTCACTGTCTGGTGTTTTGTTTTTATCTTTTAGTTCAATTTTGATTTCAATATCAGTTTCAGAGTTACATAAGATGAATGAATCCATGTCAGTAGGTGTAGTGTAAATTGGGTAATTTCATGGTCTTTCTACACTACTCACCATATATTTCATCAATGTTTCCCTATAAAGTTTCTTGGTTTGGCCAAAAACTGATATTGTTGCATATGACATATCAAGTTGTAGAGATCCCTGTAATTTAGCTCCCCATGAGCGAGATAAGAGCATTCCATACTTGGGAGGGATGTCAACTACTACAATGTCCATGAGTATGCTTTTACTAGGATATTGAACTAATGTGACACACAAATCTTTAATCAAACCTAAACATTTGACTTTGCTGGAATCAAATGAAAATAGATCTTTGTAAGGCCTAGTGATATCTAAATTCAGGGTTTCCATTATTGCTTTTGGCATTAAATTGTGCGAAGCCCCTGAATCTAGCATTGCATTGTGTAATATTTGATCATGAACAGTTAAGCTAATGTAAAACGGTGGAACTGCTCCATCTTGGTGTTTTCCATTAACATCAGGACCAAAAATTAACTCTCGTTGATCATCACTTAGATTTACTGAATCTTCTCCATCATTCATGTTTAAGGTTTCAATGATAGTTGTTTTGTACAAATCATGTTTTACCAATTCTGTCAGAGGAATTGGTATTTTTAATTTTTCAATTCCAGCTTGGATATTAAATGGAGCTTGTGATTTACTTAGATGAATTATCTCTTCTTTAGTAACTGTAGTTTGAGTAGGTTTATCTTCTTTTTCTACAACTTTTTTCCCATTTTCAGTTTGTGTTTCTATTGTCTTAACATTTTTATTTTTCTTTTCAGGAATATTTTGAGAAGCAGTAGATGTTTTTGCAGTTTTGTATTTTCAGAAACTGTTTTAGCAGTGGCAGCTTTTGGATCAGCTGATTCTGGATCAGCAGTGGGTGTCTTGGAGTCTAAATTTGTTGTTTTAACATAATTAATTGTCTTTATAGCAGCATATTTTTGTGAATCTGTTGATGTTTGGACAGCCTCATCTATTATGTCAACAATCTCGGGACTAGGAGAAATTTTAGGGCTTGAAATTTTCTGGGATGAATTGGAGTTTTGCTTGTTTTCCCTAGGGAGAATTTGCAGAACTTTAGTAGTGGGAGCTTTTACTGCTTTCTTTGTTTGTGTTTGAACATATTTCTTAGTAGAAGGCTCTATGTTTTTCTTGCTTCTAAGGTTATATTGCTTATGTACTTCATTGATAGAAAAATCATAACCTTGTTTGTAATCAAATGATTCACCAGAATCTATTTGCATTTGTTGTAAATCATATAACTCTTGATCTTCTTGTGTTAGAAAGATAGTGTTATCATCATTTATACCCATTAGATTTATGGTATCTTCATCATCATCATTTTGATGAGAACTTTCAGCATAGTTCTCTTGGAAATGTGGTCTTATTGTTTGGTCAGGTGCTGACTCTCTAGATTTTCCAGTATTAGTGTTAAACCTGAAGTTGGGATTTCTAATTTGTTGTTGGTTATCCCATTATGGCCTTCTTTCTATATTATCTAATCTATCCAACATTCTCTCTAATGTTTTTTTCTAATTGATCTATTTTTAAATCCGAGCTAGATGCTTCTTCTTTTATTGTTACTCTCCTCTTATTCCTTAATCTAGCTTTCCTAGCCAACAAATTTTCCTCTACACTAACAGCATTACTTTGCATCTGCTTTAAAGTTTCAAGATTCCTCTTTTTCAATTGATATGCTATGTCTGTATCAAATCCATCAGGAAATTTGAGAAGAACAGAATTAGGAGGAGGTTTAATATTAGCAGGAATTGAATTATAAATGCTATTGTATCTAGTGCAATAATCCTGGATTGTCTCATTAGGTGCTCTTTTAATGCTTTCAAATTCTAATAATATTTGCAATGGATTTTTCTTCTTTTCCCATTTATTAATGAATAATCTATGAAAAACTGCTAAATCAGCAATACTACTAGGATTTAAACCTTTAAACCATTTTTTAACCTCACCAGTTAATGTTTGAGAAAAAAGTCTCATTTGTACATCAGACTCATCTTTTTCATGAAGTTCAAAATAGTATGTCATCTTATTTACATGTTGTTGGGCATTGTATTTAGTGGTTGCATCAAATTGAGGTATTTTTCTTTGGTAGCCCTGGGGAATGTCATGTAACTGGGCTGGAAGGATCAAGGGAGCATATCTAGCAACCATGGCTTGAATTATAGCTTGGCTTGGGGGTAAGTTGGAAGTACTTGGGGCATAGCTAGAAGCACTTGCTGATGTAGTTGCAGAACTTGCAAATGAGACTGGGATATAAGAAGATGTAATGGAAAATGTGGTTGAGAAACCAAATGATGAATTTGGGAAATATGAAGAGGTGCTAGGAGATGAGAATGATTTATTGGAAAATGTAGAAGGAAAACTAGTAGATGGAGATGAGGTGGTGGAGGATGGGAATAATACTCTAGGTTGGAATGGTTGTTTAGGAATAAATGGATCTATGGAATGAAGTGTGGTGGAGATTATGGATGATGTGGTAGTAAATAGAGATGAACCTTGAGACTCTAAAAGGTTGGTATCTAAATGAGTGGTAGAGGGCTTAGGGGTCCAAGTTGATAAAGCAACTAATTCAACTGAATGCTGAAAAATAGCTTCATCTATTTCCTTAAGAATAGTAGCATTTATTTCATCAAGTTTATAAGCCTCAAATATCTTTGATTCAAAATATACTGAAACAGTTTCCTGTTTAATTTCAAGAGATGAAATAAAATCAGGATCTATAACAGTGCTATTTAAATCACTTTCTGATTTGTTTCTAAATAAAGAATGTCCAAAATTTAAGTCAAAATCAATGCCTTGTATAGTTGCTAACTGTTTTGGAAGAGAATTTTCTCTAACGAAGGAAACTTTATTACCTAAATCCTATACTTTTTTGTTCTTTTTTCTAATTCTATCAGGATTATCTACTATGAAACAGGTTGTGGATCTGGATTTGACCTGGTATAGTAGACTCTTATGGAAACTAGAATTACAATTTTTAATGAAAATATACTCACAACTTATTAAAACGGTCTTTAAGGTGAAGTGTGCAATTCCAAAATAATCTTTTGTTTTAGTTGGAAATTCTTACAAAGATATAAGCGATCTTTGTACCATAAGGAATCATTTTTCCAACTAAATGTATCAGATGTACTAGGATCTTGCTGCAAATTTTGAATGAGTATCCACACTTCTTCTTCCTTCTTCCATTCATCCCTTGCTTTGGTTATCCAAACTAGTTGGATAATAGAAATGGCATAATGCAATGCTTTCAACTCTTCGTTACTTCTTGAAAGTGCATCTGCAACAACATTTAGCTTCCCTTTTTTGTAGATTATTTCAAAATCATAACCCAACATCTTTGTGACCCATTTTTGTTTCTCTTCTGAAGATATTCTTTGTTCCAAAAAGTGTTTAAGACTATCATGATTAGTTTTTACCTTGAAGTGTCTTCCCATTAGGCAAGGTCGCCATTTCTTTAGTGCATGTAGTATTGCTAACATTTCTTTCTCATAAATAGTTTTTTGAAATACTTTCCTTTGATTGGATGACTTTCAAAAGCAATGGGTCTTCCTTCTTGCATTAAGACAGCACCAATTCCATTTCCTGAGGCATCACATTCCACAATAAAGGTTTTTGTGAAGTCTGGCGTAGCTAAGATCGGTGCTAGGCACATTTCCTCTTTAAGATGTTCAAAGGCCTTAGTTGCTTCAGGAGTCCATGAAAATGCATCTTTCTTCAATAATGTTGTTAGAGGTGTTTCTATTCTCCCATAATTCTTAACAAACTTGCAATAATGACCGGTTAACCCGAGAAATCCTCGCAACTGTTTTATGGTTGTGGGGACTTTCCATTCCTTAATGGCTTTAATTTTGTTAGGGTCTACCTTAACACCCTCGTGAGATACAATATGACCCAGATATTCCACCTCTTGTACTCCAAAGAAACTTTTGTACGTTTTTGCATATAATTGTTTCTCCTGCAATAGTTTGAGCACCCTCTCAACATGTTGAACATGATCCTTCCAAGAATTGCTATAGATTAATATATCATCAAAAAATACTAGCACAAATTTTCTAAGGAAGGGTTTGAAAATGGAATTCATCAACCCTTGAAATGTAGAAGGTGCATTGGTAAAGCCAAAAGTCATGACCAAAAATTCATAATGACCCTCATGAGTTCGAAATGTTGTTTCAGAATATCTTTAGTCTTCATTCTAATTGGATGATATCCTGAACGAATATCCAACTTGGTAAAATAAATTGCTCCATGTAATTCATCCAATAAATCATCAATCACAGGAATGGGAAATTTATCTTTAATGGTGAGCTTATTGAGCTCCCTATAATCCAGACACATGCGCCGTGATCCATCCTTCTTGTGCACCAATACTACTGGAGCAAAGAAAGAACTTTGACTAGGTTGAATTATACCAACCTCTAACATTTCTGCAATCATACGCTCTTTTGGACATAAGGATATCTATAAGGCTTGATGTTTGGAGGAACACTTCCTGGAATCAAATGAATAGCATGATCATGATCACGAATAGGTGGGAGTCCTTTAGGAGTTTAAAACACCTTGGAATGATTATCGAAGAATTTTTGGAGATTTGCAGAAATAGATGATTTTGATGTTGGAACTTCTAGTGAGCCTAATTGTGCAATTACGCCTCGCTGTTCTTTCTTCAGAAGCTTTGTCATGACATTAGAGCTTATTATTTTTCCCGACTTCCCTGCAACACCCCGTAATTCAACTTCCTTTCCTTCTAAAACAAATTCAAGAAAAGTTCTTGAAAATTAAAAGCAAACGTCCCTAAATATTGTAACCATTGTACTCCTAGAACAACATCAACACCTCCCATTGGAATGGAAAGCATTGGACTATTCAATACATATTCCCCCATGGTTAGCTTGATATTATGGCATTTTACAGAGCAATTTATAGTTCCTCCATTTGCAACCATAACTTGACATTCTGGTGTTGAGTATAGGAAACAATTCAATTTCTTGGCTACCTTACAATGAGTAAAATTATGGGTACTACCCGAATCAATCAACACTATTACCTTTTTCTTCTTGATATGTCCTTCTATCTTGAGAGTTTGAGGAGTGGTAATTCATGCTAATGCATTACACGATATGGTCGGACTTATTTCTTCCTCTTCTAGGGTTGGTTCCTGGTGTATATCCTCTTCTTTTGAAGATTCTTGTTCATTTTATTCTTCCTCTTCACAATCTATGTAAAATAATTTCTTCTCAACACACTTATGGCCTTTAGTGTATTTGCTATCACAACTGTAGCAAAGCCCTTTTGCTCTTTTTTCTTCCAATTGTAGTGGTGTCAACCTTGTAGGTTGTGGAAGTCTAGGAGTAGGAATACTTTCATCTTTATAGATGTGAGTGGTAGGCTTCCTTGTCACCATAATTTTACATTCAATTTTTCTTTCCAACCTAAATGCCTTCTCTAATGAATCAAGTTCCCAAACGTGAACTTTATGTTGGATGTTATCCTTTAAAGTCCCTATGAATACATCAATCATGTGTTCCTCTGGAATACCAGTTACCCTTATATTCAATTTTTGGAACTCCTCAATGTGCTCCACCACTGGACCCTTTTGTTTGAGATTTATCAATCAGCTGAAGAAGGTGTTGCTTTTTGTATCCTCATAATGTGTTATCATTTCCTTCGTAAAAATTGACCAAGTGACAAATTTTTTACGGGACCAAAGCCATTGATACCATACAAATGTATTTTGTTCTAAATGTAAAGTTGCAATGTGTACCTTTTGTGTGTTTTTCACATTATTGAGATAAAAATATTGCTCCATCTGTAGTATCCATGTTACGGGATCCTTGCCATCAAACTTCCTCATATCCATCTTTGGAATATGGTGGTTCTTCCATCTAACATTAGAGTTTATGAAATCACGATTAACATTTATTTTGTTCTCATCATGAGTTTCCTCTACTATCTTTTCCCCATTAGGAAACATTTATTGTATCAACTTTGTCAAACCTTCGATGTCTACTTTTAGATCATTCTCCATGTTTTCCATTTTTTCATCTATCTTAGCTTCCATGTCATCCATCTTAGCTTCCATGCCAACTTCCATGCCCTCCATCTTAGCTTCCACACCTTTCTTCAAACCATACATCTTAGTTTCCATGCCTTTCTTCAAAACTTCCATTTCATTTTGTGTTGCTCTTTGCAATAGGTGCACTTGCTCTTGTAATTTTGACATCTCATGTTGCATTCCTTCATCTTCATGATTCATAGTAGAGCCTTCTGAAGGCTTAATGGGTGTTAAATTCTTTTTAGGTGGAATTTTAGAACCCAATACTGATATATGTTCTTCAATATGCCCTTGGAATAAATTCAAACTAATTTTTTCAAATGAGACTTATGTAATTCGAAAAAAATACACACCTTTTTCTTGCTTTCGAGGAGCTCGATATTGAAACTGAATTATCTCTGTGATTTCGGATCTTCGATATCTGAAATTTGGCCCTGAGGTAGCCCTATGAATCCTCTTTCGAATGCCATAGGTCTGACCTGATTTTGATTCTTCAAGGCAAAGTTATCTCCAATCTCCCATAATGACCTAATTATGGATTGGTTCAGTAGAGCGAACTTGTACGACTTGCCACGTGTCATTATTTCCTCCTTCAGCTCTGAAATTTATAGCCAAGAAATTACATTCCGTGCACTTTCTGCCACTCTTTACAGAATTCCAATCTGATTTTCAGAGAGAGAGATTTATGAATATTTTCCCACGATCACCTCTTTGAGATGAAATTCGGGAGCCTGAAAAAACCCTAACTTCTACAGATCCTACCTCCAAAAATAATATGATTCAATCTCTGAAATTTTTCCACGACGTTCCTCGGGATTTCAGCTTTGCTCTGTGACAATTTCAGCTTCTAAATCCTCATAGAAAATTATTTATAGTGAAAATTCCGCGATGACATGTTTAGGTTAAATTCAGGAGCCTGCAGAAAGCCCTAACTTCCACATAACATATCTCCTAAAATATTGCGAAAATATTCCTCAGGATTTCGGCTTCGCGCTCTAAAAATTTCAGCTTCTGAACCTTCATAGAAAAAATTTATAGCAAAAATTCCACGATGACCTGTTTGGAGCAGCGAAACCCTAGAATCCAAATGTTGTGAAACCAACTCCAAAAATAGAAGAAAATCAACGCCTTAGAAATCAGCCACTTCAAGGGGGAAACCTCAAATACATTACATAAATGAAAAATTCTTGGATGATACAAATGACCAAAACCTCCCTCTATATATAAGAGTCCATGGGGCCACATTATAATCCTAACCGACCTAACAATAATAATGTAAGGGTACAATAATAAAAATATTGGGGTTACAGGGGTACAACAATAACAATAATGGGGCTACACTAATAACAATAAGGGACTAAACTAGTAATATAGGGACCTAAAATTTCTATTGGAATTTCAATATAAGCTCTCTTGTAATTTGATATTGTGGTAGGTTTAGGCACTGTTGGCTGTAGCAATGTCATAAGCAATTTCTTATTTGTATATTCAAAGGCTGAAAGCAGCCTATTTTGAATCCCTAGAGTTTGCTTCAAGTACTGTGAGTAGATTTCATTTTTTATCTCTTCATTCTTGGCCTTGAATTCTTTATATTTCTCTTTGATATCCCTCTCTTTATCTTCTGTCGGTTGTGATGAAGATGCTTCCATGCCTTGTTTTTTTTCAATCATCTGAGTGTTTGAAGTATCAGGTTCTTGTTCATTTTCAATTATTGTAGTAGTCTCAATGTTTTTCTTTGGATTCTCTTCATCTAAAACCTCAATTGTTTCCTTTTCTTTGTCTGTTGGATTGAGCTTAGGTTTCTTATTGTATCTGAGCTTGAATCTAGTTTTTCTTATTGTTTCAGTTGTATATGTGACTTCTTCTTTGATTCTCTTTGTGGTTCTGTACTCCTGATTTACAGTCTTCAAAGTGTGACTAGTATCACTTTGTTTGACTATTTCTATTAATGTATTTTCCAACCATTTAGTTTGGTTGGAAAACTATTCAATTTCAGGCTTTTTATCATGAATATATGGGGTTAATTTGCATTTCACCCTCATCTTACTGAGTATTCCATAAGGAACATAGTTCCACCAGAAACTTTCATCAAAATTATATTCTAGAAACTTTTTTGCTTCTTCTACACCTGCTTCCCTGTGATTGCATATGAAAGGACCCACCTAATTTTCAATTTGAATTTAGTTTTCCTTTTAGTAGCTAAATTTTTTATAGAATATGAGTTTAGAATTTGTCTTATACACTCTAAGGCAAACACTCTCATTGGAAAGTACCTTGGCAATTTATAGGGAAAGAGGTTTGACCCATAAACTCTAATCTCTGTGTGGTTTTGGTAAAGGTACCAATCACCAGTTCTGCTTTGCTCTGATAGCTGCAAAACTTTCTTTATCTCATCACTTATTCTTGGTTGTACACTATTCGTAAGCATGTTTATCAATGGGTAAACAAAACAATCTGTGAAATCCACATAAGTGAACTCAGTTGATTCTTTTCTAATTAAAGAAGTCCAGAAAATAACTGACAGTGTATTACCTTCTGCATGCAACTTCTAAAGGGCTATTGGGAATTTATCTGCTTGGAAGTAAAGGAACATATGAAAGAGGAAGGAGGTATATCTGAAAACACCTTCAATGGGAAGTTTTACAAGATGATCATGGATATTATCAGTTATATACTCAGCATAGTTATAAATGACTGTGGGGTTGACCAGGCACAAAAGTGGATAGAAAACCAAGTATAGACTCATCAGTGTGCTCATCAGTAAAGTAACCAAGAATAAAGGACAACATTGAAATAACATGTCTTGATCCTTTAGGAAATTTGGAAGATGAATATGGAGGGCTAATCTTTGGGATTTAAATAGATGTAGGCATGAATGTTTGGAAGATCTGAAATATTTTAGGAAATTTTAACTCAAGATAAAGCTTTGTAAGAGATTTTATAGATAATGGGACTTCATTAGGATCTGGTTTCAAATGAAGCATTTGGTTTATGGATTCTGCAGTGATGGTGAACAATACTTCTTTCTCAGCATTAATAATAGCTCTTAGGTTAGGGGAATAGTGGGCTTCACACAATCTAATGACTTTTGGACACTGATGGGTATGTGGAACTACATATTTGGGTAAATTGGACTCCCAAATTTGAACTTCATCTCCCTGATCCAAAGATTTTTCTAAACTCTAGCACTGGAGATCAAGAAGATTGAATTCAATTATTGGATCAGTTATTTTATAATCAACATCAGCTAAAGGGGCATGCTCAACATCTACAACATGAGGTTGTAGTGGATTTATGGCATTGGTGCTTTTAGAAGCCATTACTGGATTTGTTCTTAATAATTTGGCCCTCTGGATGTTAAAAAACTATGTTTTTAGGTTTTTATACACTTCTGTAAGCTTAGATTGTTTACATAAGTTCTTTTAATATAACAGAGGTTTCCTTTGGAGTTTAATAGGTAAACTCTAGATTTGTATGCTTCAAACCTTCAATTCTGCTCCAAAATCAATCTTTCAAACTCCTTACAAACTCAGGAAAGGTTTAACAAGGGTTTACTACTCTTTTTTGGATAAAACAGATCTAAATTAGTTTAATTCATGCACAAAAAGGGGTTCTGAGTATTTTCAAAGGATTTTGAATCAATCAGAGGTTCTCTAAGGGTCTGTAAATACCTAAACTTCTTCAATTTTCTTAAAACAGGTTACAGTCTTCAGAATACTGTGAATTTATCAGGTTTTTTAAAGCAAATGTGATTTTTGAAGGAAATTAGGGTATTTCGTTTAAGCAAACAAGCTTTACGAGGCTTAAATTCAGAGAATGCTTCTTTTCAAAAGACGGGAGGGTATTTTTCTTGAAAAATACCAGTTATTTTAGGTATTTGACTTGAAATAGGGTTTCTGGAAGTCTCGGAGCTTTTTGGAAGCTGGTTGAAGTCTTTTTGGATGAAAATAGGAGGCCCTGAGTAGTTGCAGCAATAAATTGGGCCGAATTCTGGTTGTTTGTGCATAAACAGGGGGCAGCAGCATCGTTTCTTCAGTCGGAAACAGTTAAACGAGCATAAAACGCAGAAAAAGGTTTAAATGAGTGAATATGCAATTTTATAGAAAATTTGGGTTAAACAGTGTCTGCATTCAAAGTTGGTCATTTCAAATGGGAGGCGGTTTGGCACGGGAGGCTGAATACCGCCAAGTGGTTATCACAACGCTGGAGGGTGGTTTATGGTAATTTGCAAATGAATGCGGTCCAGTTGAAAAACGATGTGTGGAGGAGAGAGGGGAGGGAAATACCGCCCATATCATAAATCCAAAATCAATTAACCATCATGCTATTGAATTTGCGATACAGATTGTGGTTCGTCGAATCTAGCAGAGGGAGTGCGAACGGTCCAGATGGATTCGTGAAGTTGTTGGGCAGATGGGCGTGGGGCCCGGGAGCTTTATGTGGCGGGGTTAATGCTATTACGTTAAAACACGGTTTTAACGTAAAATCTAATGTTTTAACAGGATAGGCAGGTAGTGACTTTACACGGAAAATAGGCTATTTATATGCGTAAAATAACCTTTGGGCGGGTTTTAATATATATAAAATATGTTTTTAAACTACGGGGGAGCGGAATATGTCACGTGGGGAATTAGAACGATAGGGTAAACATTAAAATGTGGGTTTTGGGTATTTTGATAAATGAATTAATTATATTACGGGATGGGGTGTATAGTGGAGTTAAATAAATAAGTTAAATGTTAATATGGAGGTGAATATGATGCGCGGAAATACATATAAATGCACTAAGTAAAGTGTGTTTTAAGTGTTTTGGCACATTTTTCATAATGGTGGCCCCCTTTTACACATTTTCACACTTATACTTTGGAATAATGCATTTTTGTGGGATTTTTGAATGTTTTTTGTATGAAATGAAATTAGTTAAGTGGATTTTTACTTTCCCTAAGCAAAAAGGTGTTTTACCTTAGGAAAAGGGATTTTGTTTTTAGGAAAAGGGTGATAATGTTGAGGAAAAGGGTTTTTATGAAGGGAATCCAATACTTAATGCCAATCATTCATTAAGCCTTAGGTCCAGCCCCAACAAAAGTCAGAGAAATGCTCTGAGCCCTTATAACTGAAGGTTTTGAATACTAGAATATTTTGAGGGAAGGGAAATTAGTAGTTTTCCAGATGATGTTTAATTTATGCCTTGTGTAATTTCTTTATTTTGAGGGAAGGGAAATTAGTAGTTTTCCAGATGATGTTTAATTTATGCCTTGTGTAATTTCTTTCTACCTACCCATCATTTATTCTACCATTTTTTCCTTTATTTGCATGGGTGCATTCGAGCTTGCAACCCTAAATCCATTTTTCTTTTAAAGCATAAACTATCTATTTCTAACCTTATTTTTTCCGAGGGCTCAAATTAAACTGTTGAGCTCCTCATTTATTCTCTAACTATCTACTGATTTTATCAAGTTTAAACTGTTTGACAGATCTTTATTCTCTATCTATAAACATGAAATTCAAAGCATGAAAAATTTAAGATTAAACTATTTAACTCATCATGGATTATGGCATTTTGAACAAGCTACACATAATCATTTATTTGCAGTAAAAAGTAACTAGTACTGGCATTTTGACTTGCATCACTTTCGGGTCTTATTCTTATGTCTTTTTTTGTGTTTGGGGTCCATTTTTATTCTTTTTGTTCTTTTCTTTTCAATTCCTTTGATTTTTATTTTAGGACTTTTACCCTCTTTTCATTTTTTATTATTTTTCAAATATGGGAAAACAACTTGCAGAAAGCAAGGTATGTACATATTTACAAGACTAATCAAAGTCAATTCAAAATTATGAACCCTATTATTATAGGACCCTAATACTTTCAAATACATAATGGACAATTATGACAATATGTTAGCAATGGTCCCTTGGCATTGTATTTTTAGTGAGGGAGATGTTAGAAGGTTGGACCAGCTCATCATCAGTTTGAATAAGGAAATGACTGAATTGCAAAAGGAAAAAAAATAGGGACGATGGTGTCCCATTAAGTATTTTTAATCTCATGGATGTTAAAATATCATTCATTCATTAATCAAGAACCCGAGAGGCACCCAAAATACCGAAGCTTGACAATTGTAACCCAAATTTTTATAAATTCTGCCAAATTTTCTCAAAATCATGCCAAAATTCTATTATGTTTTGGGCAAAATTGTGGCCTGTTTAGACTACGCGTACAAGTATTTTGTTTAGAATATTGTGAAATGAAACATTTTTTAATTTTCAATTTTCTTTTTTAATATATGTTTTTCGTCAGTGCAATAAAGTTCCATTTTGATGTGGACATGTTTCACTCGTGATGGGAACCATTCATCGAACTAATTGTAGACAAGGTATTTAAAGTTATTTAAAATTTATCTGTAATTTCTAATCATATAACTATTATATTATGAAATACCAATTTAATTTAATATAACTTATGTAAATATTATGTTATAAAATGTTGATTAAGTCTAATATAAATTTGAGAGTTTTTTTTTTTTTTTGAATTTGACGATCCAATTTTTGGTCATATTGTGATTTTTTGTTGTTGAAAATGTGTTTTTGAATGTATAAATAGATTTAATGCCTTGAAAAAACCTAAACTATAGTTAAAAATAAAAATAAAAAAATATTGAAATGATAAAGACTAGATGAATGTCTTTCGGATTAATCACATCATTAGGATTTCGTCGACGTTTCGAACCATCTAATGTGGTTCGTCCTTTGGAAAAGGTGGAGAAGTTAATCGATCTTAATGAATAAATAGTGTGGATGCATCATTGCCTGAAAATAGCCGTTGAGAACTGGCCATTAAAAACTAGTCGAAATTAGTTAGTTAGTTATGAGGAAAGATATTAAAAATATTTTTAAAATAATTTATTAATAATAAAAAAAGATAAAATAATAATTTATTAATAAATAAAATTTTATTTAATAATAAAAGAAAATATTTATGTCAAGTCCCGCTAGCACAATCGGTTGAGGATGGGCCTCATCAGCAAGGCAACCCAGGGTCAAACCTCACCGGGGGGTGGTTGTGCCCTATGCTAAGGGAGGAGACATGTTATAAACTTAAGTCAGTAAAAGGGATGGTGTTTCCCAGGCCAGGTGTGATCCCCGAGTGAATTTGACGGAATAGATGCCCCTAGGTCAAGGCTACTCAAGCCACAGGTCAAGCTTGCTAAAGGATCACAAACAACTTGAACAATATATATATATATATATATATATATATATATATATATATATATATATATATATATATATATATATATATATATATATATATATATATATATATATAAAAGGGGTGAATTTTTATTTATTTATTATTATTTATTGTTTTATTATATACAATAACAACAATAAAAACATTAAAGAAAACAATAATAATAAAGAAGGAATAGAGAAATAAAATCCAAGTCAAGGGAAAAAATGCCAGACGCACCAAGAGACTCATCACAAGGGGGGGGGGGGGGGGGGGAGAAAATTACCTCGAGAGAACTGGAGTCCATCTCTTGCTTAATTTCCAATCATCATCTCCATTGAGATTCTTAGCATGCCTTTCAATCTCAATTGCCTCCCTCAACTTCCTGTGGTGGAAGTGATCAGCTTTAGCCATGACTTTGGAGTCCTCAATGCATATATGGTGACACGATTTTTCCACATGTTCCGCAAGAGCTGAGGTCTAGGACCGATTGTGTATAATTTCCACAACATGCTCCTCGATTCTTTGTCTATTGGATCTACCTGTTTCTCCATTATAGGGGGTACCACAGGAACAGGGAACCATGTAAACTCCTTTCATGTCTATGGGGTCGATAGGGTCCTTTACAGAACCAAGAGAGTTTCTAATAGTACAGAGAGGTTTGAATGAAGAGGAGACATTATTCCTTTTAAGGACGTGGGAAATTTTGTCTGTGGTCCCTTGGATAAATGGGAGATGGACCTTGGAGATAGGATCCATTCGAGTAGATTTTCCACTCAACCCTTTATAGGCTTTTCGAAAGGCTTTAAGGCCTTGAGATCTTCTGTAACCATTATTTTAGAAACATCAAGAAGATAGGAGTTCTCTGATTCCAATTGGTTTTCCTCAGAGATTCTTAGAGCTTGAGTAGCAAGAGTGCAAAAGACACCAAAGTTATGAGCAGGAAAATTATGGGAACCAATATGAAGATATTGTTCCATGTGATTTTTCTTGCGAAAAACTTGGTGAGAAATGGAACAATCCTAATTTCTAGACAAAAGGATATCTAAGAAGGGAAGGCAACCATTAACCTCCACTTCATCGTGAATTTGATGGAATATGTCTGTGAATTCAGGTGTGCCAGAAACAGATCTAGTTTCTCGCGACCATGGAGCCATATGACACAAGTATCATCCATTAACCTCTTCCACTTCTTAGGGTGAAATTTATATGTGGCTAGGGCCTTCGTTTCAAAATCCTCCATAAATAAGTTAGCAACTATAGGAGAAAGAGGGGAACCCATTGCAACACCGCAAGTTTTCTCATAAACCTCACCGTGGAAACTGTAGAAAGTCGAGGTGAGGCAGAGGCCAACTAATTTAGGGGTGTCCTAGTCTGAGACTCGTTTGATGACGTCAATGGCTTCTTGGATGGGGATTTTGGTAAATAAGGACACAACATCAAAGCTTACCAATAGCTCTCCAGGCTCCAAATTGATGTTCTTCCATTCTTTGATAAGGGTTGAGTGGAAAATCTACTCAGATGGATCCTATCTCCAAGGTCCATCTCCCATTTATCCAAGGGACCACGAACAAAATTTCCCATGTCCTTAGAAGGAATAATGTCTCCTCTTCATTCAAACCTCTTTGTACTATTAGAAACTCTCTTGGTTCTGTAAAGGACCCTATTGACCCCAAGGACATGAAAGGAGTTTACATGGTTCCTTGTTCATGTGGTACTCCATGTATTGGAGAAACAGATAGATCTATTAGACAAATAATCCAGGAGCATGCTATGGACATTAGAAACAATCGATCCTGCACCTCAGGTCATACGGAACATGCGGGAAAATCATGTCACCATGTATACATTGAGGACTCCAAAGTCGTTGCTAAAGTTGATCACTTCCATCATATGAAGTTGAGGGAGGCAATTGAGATTGAAAGGCATGATAAGAATCTCAAGAGAGATGATGGTTGGAAATTAAGTAAGCGTTGGACTCTGGTTCTCTCTAGGTAATTTTCTTCGCACCTCCTGCCCCTGCCCCCCATGTGATAAGTCTCTTGGTGCGTTTGGTCTTTTTTCTCCTAGCTTGGATTTTATTTTCCTTATTCCTTCTTTATTATTCTTATTTTATTTGAAATGTTTTTATTGTTGTTATTATATATAATAAAACAATAAATAAGAATAAATAAATAAAATTTCACCCCCCTTTTTATAAATATTTTTCTTTTATTATTTAAAAAATATATATATTATTAAATTTTTTTAAATAAATAAATATATATATATATCTTTCCTCGTAACTAATTAACTAATTCCGACTAGTTTTGAATGGCTAATTCTCAACGGCTATTTCCAGGAAATGATGCATCCATACTATTTATTCATTAAAATAGATTAGCTTCTCCACCTTGTCTTGAGGATGAACCACACTAGATGGTGGTTTGAAACGTCGACCAAATCCTAATGATATGATTAATCCAAAAAAACATTTATCTACTTTATGGATCACAAAAGTCTCAGATCTAACATAAATTAAAACACTTACTTCAATTTATAATATGCATCAAAACACTTACTTCATACTACATCTCATTTTTGCTAAAAATTAAAAAAACAATAAAAATAACTAAATTATAACCACCATTTTGCTTTCAATTAGATAATATTCTATTAAGCAAAAATATGGTACAAAGATAGTACAGTCAAAAGAACCAAGAAACCGGCCAACCGAAAATGATAAACTATCAACATCGGTCCCGAAGAGAGTAAAAAAGACAAGCAAGGAACTGCAACAAGCGAGAAGAGAGATGGAAAAACCATCAACTATCCAACAATGGTGGAATCTTCCACACGAAGTTTCTTCCCTTTCTTTTTGTTGACTCTAACCCAACCAGTCTAGTGAGTATGAACTTGAATGACTTGAAGATTGGATTTCTCCAAATGAGGGAGCTCCTTATCAGAATCAGAGGAGGCGGACTCATGAACACGTTTTGGAGTGGTCGTAGAATCAGGAGGATGCCCAGGAGCGGTGGTGGACAAGTGCATCGACTGAGGACCCTGATCTGAAAATGCACCACTCCCTTCATCTTCTGAGCTCGAGGATTCAGAGTCTGCAACAGGCAACGGGGTACAAGGAGTCCATCTTTTGGATTTGGAATTTGTACTGTTTTCCTTTTTATTTTTTGCAGGGAGAGTGGGGCAAGAGTTCTGCAAATTCCCTGTTTGGTGACAGTGGCGGCAACAGAATGCAGTGTTCTCGTAATCTAAGATCTGAGTCCAAACTAAGTCACCAACCTTGATGATGATTTGGTCAGGCGGTCCTTTGTTGAAGTCTACTTCCGCACATATTCTAGCATATGTGTAGAGACCTTGAAGTTCCCTGTCAAAATCAGTCGTTACAAAGTGGCCCAAGGTGTCGCCCAGGCGTCTGTAAACAACCACATGCCATAGATGGATTGGTAAGTTGGGAATTCTGATCCAGACAGGTGTCTTGGTGATGACTGCTGTAGCTGGGTCAAAATCAGGGAACCATGGGGTTAAGAAGAGCCCAGATGTTCCCCAAAACCATGGACCTTCCTCTAATGCCAGTTTATAGTGCTTAGAGTGCTCAAACAATACTATAAGGAAACCTTTGAGCAAAATCTGACCTTGCATTTGCTAGTCCAGTTTTCGTGGATCCATTCGTAGAGTTCCTTTGTACGCGGCCAAAGTTCATTAAATCTGCAGATGATGGCTTTTTCAGCAAAATTTTGAAGATCTTCTTCGAGATTTGGAAGGGAGATCTCAACTGAGGGAACATCATCCAACTTGTCAACCAAAAAAGGCAGGGGTTTGGGGGTTTCAGGGGGAGAGGGTTTTTGAGGGTGAACAACATCTTTGTATGAGTAAGAAGGGGCAGAAGAAGACTGCCCAGCAGCACCACCTCGAAGACGAAGGGAGAGCACAATAGAAACATTTCTGTAAATGTTGTAAACTGAGAGGGGAAGAAGGTCCTCAAGTTTTTTACCTTGGAAAAGAAGTATTTGGTGGACCGAGGGAATCCCAGTCCAGCGTTCCAGATTTATCTTGAGATTCTGCACCAGATCTGAAGAAGAAACCCATTGTAAAAGTGTATTCCCTAAGAGATGTAAGATTTGGACTTGAAATGAAGTAGGGGACCGCAGTGGAACAAGAGCTTCGCGACGGCTAAGGGTATTTCTGCGGGAGCGGACATCCTCATTGCTCTGCATAAAAAATCTGAGTGGGAGGGGATCGCCTCCATTCCAGCACCTGAATCCATTATTATTGCAGTCGGGGATAGCGGCAAGGGCCACCGCCCGGTCTGTAAATGATTTTGCCTTAGAGCCATTTATTGCATTACCTTCTGACCTCTCCGTGCTGAAGGCCTCCGCGAAGAGGCAAGGAGAAGGGAGTCCGAGCCAGACTCCGCAGGGCGCAGCCTCCATGCATATTTTCGTTGTGCTGGGAAGCCCAAAATCGAAGTCGTCTCCCTTGTATTCGCCAGCAAAGGGGAGGACTGCTGGGTCAGGTAATACATGCTCGAGAACTGCAAATTTGTTGCAGGAGGCGGCGTAGCCCAACAAAACCCTAGCTGCTGCTATATTCGTCGATCCGATAGATTTCAAATAACAAAATATTTTACATTAAATTATTATTATTACTATTAATTATAAAAAATAAAAAATTAATATAAAAATTAAACATATAAACCTTTACTAAATAATATATTTTATAAAATTAAAAATTATATATTTTATTTTATATTTATCTAATTCAAAATTCCATCATCCATATAATTTTCTAACTTTTACCTCATTTATTTAAAACTTTTACCTATTTTATTTAAAGAAAAACAATAAGAATGTATTATATACATCATGATTAAATACTTTCTTATCTCATTTTTTTAATATTTATAAACCTATTTTTTCAAATTTAATAATTTAAATTATTATTTTTAAATTTAATCATTTTAAATTAAATTTAAATGTAAAATAATTATAGTCTAATGTATATTAATCATATGATATATTTTATAAAAAAAAATGTTTTACATTTATTTAATTAATATTAAAATTCATATACTAAATTGCAATGTTAGATGTTTAATTTAGCTATATTTAAATTAATGTAGCAAGTGTTATTATTATTATTATTAAAAATAATTAATATTAAGTTAAACACATATACATTTAAAACCTCAAGCCCTAACGGTTAGCTCAATTGGTGCAGTCCCCGCTTGAAGTACTCCCTGATTGAGAGGTCACAGGATCAAATCTCGTTAACGCCTGCAGGGTTAGGCCTCAGTGTTAGGCCGATAGTAGATCCCCTCGGGAGGATGTACTACGATTTCTTAAGACCGTGGATGTAGCCAGTACGTGTGTGCGAGCACATAGGAAAGTGAACCACCAGGGAAAATATATATATATATATATATATATATATATATATATATATATATATATATATATATATATATATATATATATATATATATATATATATATATATATATATATATATATATAAAACCTCTAACAAAACTTACAAAAAATAAAAACATATAATAAGATTCTTAATCATGGAGATCCCACCCCATTTTATTATGGAGATTCTTAAGCTATAAATAGGTTTTGTTACAATACTAGTTCACCAATACCACATGCCCAAAAAACCATAACTCAATTTATGACACATGTTCATATTATATTTTTTTAATTAATGAATTTAGTTAAAATGATAAAAAAATGCATAAAATTTAGAAATATATCTTACTTTTTATTTGTGGATACACTAACAATATTCAAAAATATTCAATGGAAGTTAAATTCATACCATCTACCTAATAATTATTCATAATTAAATTAAAATTATAAAAACCATATCCCTAAATAAACATATTTATTGACATAATTAATTCTCAAATTAACAAGTGTAATATGGAACGTTGGTGCTTAGTACCTACTTCTTATGTAAAAAGTAATTGATAGCTAATTTAGATTAATTTAAATGTTTAAAATTAATAACCTCCAAAACCATGTAATTGATAACTATCTTGTCCTGATGATGAACCACACTGGTTCGAAGTCGACCAAAATTATATGTGATTTTTACCGAAAGATTTTCTCACAATTTATGGATCACAGAAGCCAAATTCCTAATACTTTGGATTAATTTAAATGTTTATAAAGTTAAAAACTTGCAAAACCATGTATATATAAAATATGCTACATAGTAATCATAAACCCCAATTTAAAATAGACTTACATATGATATCATATTTATATCTCTTAAAATTAAATTATTATTATTTTTTGTTGGTGAAGTTTCCTAAGGGCATTCAATGGAAGTTAAATTCATACTATCTACCTAATAATTATTCATAATTAAATTAAAATTATAAAAACCATATCTCTAAATAAAGATATTTATTGATATAATTAATTTTTAAATTAACAAGTGTAATATGGAGCGTCGCTACTTAGTACCTACTTCTTATGTAAAAAGTAATTGATAGCTAATTTAGATTAATTTAAATGTTTAGAATTAATAACCTCCAAAAACATGTAATTGATAACTACTTTAGATTAATTTAAATGTTTGCAAAGTTAAAAACTTGCAAAACCATGTATATATAAAGTATGCTACATAGTAATCATAAACCCCAATTAAAAATAGACTTATATATTATATCATATTTATATCTCTTAAAATTATATTATTATTATTATTTGTTTGTGAAGTTTCCTAGGGGCATCTAAGGTGACTAGATTTTTTAGCATGTCTCCTCTCCCTAGCACAACCCCCTTGAGGTTTGATTCCGGGTAGCCTTGCTAATGAGGCACATCCTCAAAAAATTGTGCTAGTGGGACTTGACATTATTATTGTTATTATTTTTTTTTTTACAAGAATGGGTATGGGTTTATATTAGAACTGTGGCTAAAATGCCTTTCACCAGTTACAATAATTCAGGCAAAGCCCATGAACTTTCTTCCACCAGATGATCAGAGGCCCCAAGATTTGGGAGCCAATGTTTCTTGCTCGGAACTAGAGAATCTATCTCCGTTATTTTCCCTATATTATGGATGCAAACAAAATGATTTAGTATAATGCAGTAAAACATGAAACAATTTTATGGAATGAAGTCCCACTCCTTGACCCCATCTCTCAAGAGAGAGCCAGCTGCAAGAGGCACCGCTTTGTTGGCTTCCGAGTCAGTATCCTTATTGTTCTCCCTCAATACATGAAAGAAATTAGCAGTCTGAAGAGATTTCACCAAAAGTCTGATTCTTGAAATCACTCTTGCTAATCTAAGATCAGCAGGAGAAGAATTCTCCATTATGACTTTAATAATGGACTGAGAATCTCCGATAACGTTTACCTCTGTTAGACCAAGGGCCTTGACTTGCTTGAGACCTTGAAGAAGTGCCAAGGCTTCAACTTGGATACTTGTGGAGTACCCTATTCCCCAAGCAAAATTAGTCACAATTCTTCCTTCCTTGTTCTTTATAACTCCTCTTGCCCCAGCCATACCGGGGTTTCCTTTCGCTGCCCCATCAAAGAACAAGGTATGTCTGGATTTCCTGATGAGCAATTCTGATAGTTCATTCTACTTCCCTCTGAATTGCCATTCTTTTTTATCCTTGTGGTGTCTTATTTCTCCAAAGAAATGGAGATCCAACGAAGCGCCCCAATCTAAGTCCTGTTGACTTAGGTTCGAATCCGACAAATGCTCACCCAGGCTTTCTTTCCATAGAATTTTTATCTTGATAATGATGAATTTCGGATTTTGGCCTTCATCTCTAAAAACTCTTTTATTTCTCTCAAGCCAAATTTGCTAACAGATAAATTTTGGCAAGGAGATCCAGGAAACCTTAAAGCTTTCATTTTTTGGGAGTGTTTCTGGATAAAAATTTCACCAGTTTGCAAATAAATCAAAGATAGAAATTGGCAATATGAACACTCTTTTCCAATGGCTCAAGAGATTCTGCCAGATTTATGTTGAGTATTTGCAATCTAACATTAAATGTTGGGCGTTCTCTTTGTTGTCACAACACAATTGGCATCGTGAGGGTCCATCGAATCCTTTCTTCTTTAACCTGTCCTCTGTAAATATTCCTTTGTGGCATAACAGCCAACAGAAAAAATCCACCTTTGGCATGGTCTTGAAACTCCAAAGACCCTTCCAAATAGCAGGATCTGGTGGTACGTGTGGGTGCTCCTGCAATAATTTATACCCCTACGCTATTGTATATGAACCTGGCTTAGCACCCCAGCCACAGGCGTCCTTCTTCCCAGCACGCAGAGGATCCTTCCCATTCAACAGCGTGAGAAGGATGTCACAATCATGGGTCAACTTTTCTGGAATGAGCGGCAGGTTCCAACGCAGCCAGGTGTTGCCAGACCATATCGAGGCGTCCCAAAGAGTAAAGAGCCTAGCGCCATCCAACCACGAACGCAACGTTTTAAGGGAGTTGTTGCTCGACGGGGGAGGGTGCATCATGATACTGTCATCCCAGAGATTAATTTCTCTTCCATTGTCGGTTATCCAAAACGCGTTATTTTTAATTAGCGGAATTGCTTTGTAACAGAGTTTTAACAATTGAGATCCAGTGGTGGGCAGGGAATTGTCCAAGCATCTTTTTCGCGTCCCAGTAAAATACTTCTTCCATAATGCTCTTTGCGCCCAGCCTGGGTGAGGGCCAATGATTCTCCAAAAAATCTTGGCTCCCATGGCTGTGTTTTGAAGGTTGAGATCCTTAAAGCTCAGGCCTCCTTCATTCAAGGGCTTACAGATTTTATCCCAGCTTACCAATGGGATTTTTCTTTCATTGTGATTGCCACCTTTCCAAAAGAATTTGCGGATGAAGGCTTCCATTTTCCTGATGATGCCAGTTGGAGCTAGGATTATAGAGAATTGGAAGATGGGGAGACTACTGAGAACGGATTTGATGAGAAATATTTTTCCTGCGAGGTTTAACCATGAGAATCCCCAAGCTTGGATTTTTGCCTTGAATTTTTCAAGCATAGGGATCCAGTCTCTGCTATAAGCAAATTTACGGAAGATAGGAAGGGCCAGATAGATAAATCAAGTCCAATTGAGGGAGGCAGATAAGCCTAGAGTTCTGGAGATGGCGGAGAGGGTGATGGCAGAGATATTCCAACAGAAAAAATTATATTTCCCTTTGTTTAAAATGCTGCCTATAGCTTCACAGTATTCATCCAAAACTTCCTTGAACCTTAAGGCGGATCGAATGGTGGCAGCCCCTAGCAAGAGGGTATCATCGGCAAACAGAGCATGGTTTACATTTTTTACCCCTCTGGCAATGTTGAGCCCCAGGATCTCTTGATCAACCAGTTTCTGGTCTAAATAAAAGCTCAGGACAGAAACATGGAAGACAAAAAGAAGCGGGGAAAGGGGACAACCCTACCTAAGTCCTCTTGATGCTTTGAAAAGGTCTGATGCTCTCTCGTTCACCAAGGGAGCGATCCAAGGATTGGCTATACAAGCTCGAATCCAATTTATAGAGCTCATTCCAAAGCCAAATTTTTGCAAGACTTCCCAAAGAAAACTAAGTCTAACACGATCAAAAACATTTTCTAAGTCTAGTTTGATTACCATACCTTTCTCTTTGCGTTGTTGGCTTGAATGAATCGCCTCTTGAACTAGGATGAAGTTGTCCGCAATCTGTCTCCCCTGAACAAACTCGCCTTGGTTCTCATGAATGATGGCTGGGAGGATACCTTTTAGTCTATTGGCAATCACCTTTGTGATTAATTTATATCCAATGTTGCAAAGAGAGATGGGGCGGAACCTATTGAATGCCTTAGTGCCCTTTTCCTTGGGGATGAGTGAGAAGGGAACTTCCTATTTAGGCAATTTTGAATTCAAATCATTTGTAGAGTGACTTCTATGCCAAGCGAGTTGGAGGAATCATCTTGCGGTGAAGCCATCAGTTTCGCAGGGCTTTGTCGGGCTCACGTGTCGAAAGGCATCACCTTATGAGAAAACATTACATTTCCTTTGTTTAGAATGATGCAGCAGCTTCTGAGTATTCCATCAGAACTTCTAGCCAGGCCGTAAGGCAGATCGAACGGTGGCAGCCCCTAGCAGGAGGGTATCATCGGCAAACAGAGCATGGTTTACATTTTTTACCCCTCTGGCAATGTTGAGCCCCAGGATCTCTTGATCAATCAGTTTCTGGTCTAAATAAAATCTCAAGACAGAAACATGGAGGACAAAAAGAAGCAGGGAAAGGGGACAACCCTGCCTAAGTCCTCTTGATGCTTTGAAAAAGTCTGATGCTCTCTCGTTCACCAAGGGAGCGATCCAAGGATTGGCTATACAAGCTCGAATCCAATTTATAAAGCTCATTCCAAAGCCAAATTTTTGCAAGACTTCCCAAAGAAAACTAAGTCTAACACGATCAAAAGCATTTTCCAAGTCTAGTTTGATTACCATACCTTTCTCTTTGCGTTGTTGGCTTGAATGAATCGCCTCTTGAACTAGGATGAAGTTGTCCACAATCTGTCTCCCCTGAACAAACCCGCCTTGGTTCTCATGAATGATGGCTGGGAGGATACCTTTTACTCTATTGGCGATCACCTTTGTGATTAATTTATATCCAATGTTGCAAAGAGAGATGGGGCGGAACCTATTGAATGCCTTAGCGCCCTTTTCCTTGTGGATGAGGGAAAGGAAGGCAGAATTGGTGCTGCCCCCTATTTTCTGACAATTTTGAGATTTCAAAATCATTTTGCACAATCTGCCAACAGGATTGGAGGAATCTTGTAGTGAAGCCATCCGGGCCTGGGGCTTTGTCGGGCTCCATGTAGAAGAGAGCATCCTTTATTTCTTTTATAGTGATCTTTGCTTCAAGGTGTTGATTCATTGTGGGGGAGATCTTAATAGGAACTGCCTCCAAGAATTTGGAGTTTGGATCTGTCACTCCATCTTCACTATAAAGTTTTTTAAAGTGAGTGAAATATGCTTTCTTGATGCTCTCGAAATCCTTGTGGATAGATTTCCCTTCCTTAATTTCTGCAATAGAGTTGAAGCTCTTTCTAGCTTGAGCTTGTTTGTGGAAGAAGGCAGAATTTTTGTCTCCCGCTTTAAGCCATAGACTCCAAGACTTTTGTCTCCGATATTCTTCCTCCGAAAGGCAACCTTTATGGAAATTTTGTTGAAGATCAGCCTCCTTATCTAATACTTCTCTAGTGATTTCTACATCTTCATTTTGGGCATGATGCTGATCAAGTCTGTCTTGGGCCAACTTTCTCTCTATTGCCGGGTTGGGGAGGGATTTGGCCCATGATTTTATTACAAATTTTAGTCTTCTAAGCTTTTCCTCCCATATGTAGAAGGGAGAGCCCTTCACCGGCATTTTCCAACTATCCTGAACCAAGTTCAGAAACTCAAGATTCTTAACCCAAAGTGGATTGAATCTAAAATGAATATGGCCTAGGTCCTTGTGATCCAGTATCTCAAGCTTAATAGGCTTGTGATCTGAAACACTACAAGGGAGGATGTGCAATCTGGATTCGAGACCAAGCAAAAGAAAGGAGCTCCACACCAGAAATCTATCAAGTCTTGCAGCAATGTGGCCGGGGCCAATTCTTTTTTTAGACCAAGTGTACTTACCATTGGCTGGAGAGATGTTGAGCAAATCCCAGTCTTTTATGAGATCCTCCACCCACTCCCTTGTTGGATCCCTTATGATACTGCCTCCTCGCTTTTCCTTCGCATGCAAGGTGAGATTTAGATCTCCAACAACTATGATGTTTTCCAAATTCTCTGATTCTGACAGTTGTCTGATGGAGTCCCAACAGGCCCTTTTCTCCCCTACATTTACTGGGACATAGACATTAAAGAGACAAAATGTCTCCCTCGAGTCCACATGTTGTAGCTTTAGAAACAACTAGTGGGTATTGAGAATCTCTGTAACCAACAAATACTTGGATTTATTCCAGAGAGAGCCTAGCCCCCTAGAGGCTCCCCATGCTGAGACGACTTGACCTCTGCCTTCCTTTCAAAAATTTTTACTGGTTTGGAGAAACTCGTTGTCCTCCATTTTTGTCTCCTGAATTAGAAGAAAATTTGGCGCTTATATTCTTATAAGGCTTCTCATTGCTTCTTCTTTCACTCTACTCCCCATTCCTCTGCAATTCCAGGAGATTATCTTCATCATTTATTTTTATGATGATGGGCCCCCTTGGAACCTTGTGCTTGATTTTTAGCCACCTTTGGATTTTTAGCAAGGAGTTTCTCCAGAGTGGGCTGACTACCCTGAAGCTTATCTTTGTAGATTTCCTGATCTCTCTTTTCTCTAGCAGATTTGTGGCCCCTTGACGATCTTTTGACCGATGTCTGCATATCTCCTATTTCCCCTTCCTCCTCTGATTCCTCCGAGTCTTGTTCCTCTTCGGTGGCTTCTGCTTGTTTTTCCTTATTTCTTTCTATATAACTTTCTCCTGGCCTTGATCCTACTGAGGTCCCTTTTTCTTGGGTTTTATCTTGCATTTCCTCTTCTTGTGGAACCTTTTCTGCAGAGCTTAAGATCTCATACCTGTTTTCTTGGCTTTTCGGTGGAGGTCCATTTTGGGCAGAGGCCGGCTGAGGGCCTTGGCCATTTTGGGCCCCATATTTCTTGTGAGAGGTATTTGTCCTCTTAACTTAATTCCAACCGTCCTCCTTCCCTTTGTCCGCTTCTCCTTTGTTCGGGCACCCTCTAGCAAAATGACCGTAGATGTGACATTTGCGGCACTTGAATGGGAGCTGCTCGTAATCCAACTTTTGCACATGCGTCCAGCTGCCAACATTTATTTTGATGGCCTCCAGAATTCCCACCTCTAAGCCAACCTCAACACATATCCGAGCACAGTCATACTGATCCTTATTGTTTGCTCTGTCAATGAATTTTCCCAGGGCATTGCCTATATGCTTGAGGGAGTCCCAGTCCCAACAGTGCACTGGGAATTTCGGGAGGCAAACCCAAAGGGGGACTTCCGTCGGAACATCCATGGCAGGATCGAAGTCTGGGGTCCATTTGTTGAGATAGAGGCCCTGGGATCCCATGAAATAGGGACCATTCCTGAAAATCAAGTCTTTATCCTCCTTTGTGTTGAGCTGGAACAGGAAGTAGCCTCTTCCTAGGAAGTATGAAGTAATGTTGTTCTTTATCAGTGGGATCTAGTTCTTGACAACCCAAATCTCTGTCGATTTTGGAGAGGGCCAAAGGCCCATGAACTGACCCACCAAGGCTCGATCTGCCAGGGACAAGGCGACCTAGATCGGGCCCTCGGGAGGAAGGGTAACCTCTGGTACATCCTCAAGCTTTTTGACAAACTTGGCGGCTTCTGACTTCTTCTTCTTAGGCAAAGAAGCTAGCAGAGAGTTGAACGCAGCTTCCGCGGCAGGGGGAGGAGGCGACGAAGGAGCAAGAGGCGAGCCCTGGGTCTCCATGAGCGTGAGGCCCTCGCAGCGAGCAGATCTGTTCAAAGACTGCTACTAGCCCTAGCTGCGCTTTGATAAACAGCAGGGAGATGCTGCATCTCACAGCCGAAGAGGGCACTCGCTGGATCAGATCAGATCTCATTCAGACCCAAAGATGAGGGGCATGAGGCCCAGAGCCATGTGCAGGAGTGGCCGAGGAGGCAGCAGCCCTAGCTGCGCGCAGAGCAGCAGATCGCTATCAGAGTTTATAAACAAAAATTTAACTCTTATTGTTATTATTATTATATATATAAAAAATGTATTAAAAATTATAAATATATAAATTTTGAAACGCATCATCAATATTTTTCATATAAAAAATAAATACATTAAACATTCTCTAAATAAATTAATTATATTTAAAAAGAAATCAAAGCGATTAATGTAAATAAATATTGTAACTAAAAAATATGTTAGTTATTTATCTCATATTAAATTTATTATCCAATTATTAATTAAAAAAATAAAAATTGTCAAATTAAAAATAATATAACATAATCGAGTTGTTTTTAATGGGGTTTTTTAAAAAGTTTTTCGATTAATTTTTTCGATCTAATATGTACAAAATCTTGCAGTAATTCATTGAAATCTCAAGTCCGATCTAATATGTGCAAAATCTTGCAATAATTCATTGAAATCTCAAGTTTGATGGGTAAAATCTGCACAATCAAAGTGCCCTAGCGGTTTCAGTAATTCATTGAAATCACAAGTTTGATTGGTAAACTCTGCAAAATCAAAGTGCCCTAGGGGTTTTTAAGGGTGCTGAATCCATATATGCAGTGAAAACCCCAGTTTAAATAACACAAATCAATATTTCACTTAATGAAATTGATGATGAGCTGGCCCACCCTTCCAACAACAGTCCATCTATGCAGTGAAAAAATCAATTTAAATAACACAAATAAAGATTTCCCTTATTGAAATTGATGACAATTCCATCGTTGAAAAGACAATGCCAAGAAACTGATGCTAACATATTCCCATAACTTTCTCTGATGTCACAATGCCAAGAAACTGATGCTAACATATTCCCATAACTTTCTTTGATGTCTTTGAAACTGATGCTAACATATTCCCATAAATTTTTATGATGTCTTTGAACGCATCGCATTCCAAAATGAAATATTTTTCCAATTGAAACATATGATGGTGGAGGTGAAAATGGTGAGCGGTGCTAGGGTTTCCAGAGCTAGGGCGACCTGCGACTATGCGGCGACACCTTACACGCTGAATACCATCCGGAATCGAAAGTATGGTGCAGCGGCCATTGCCCCTGCACATTCTCGACCACCTCTATTAGCCTTGGCCCTGTATTATTGTTGTGTCGACTGCCCAAACCAAACGACACTCTATGGCCACGAACCACGTGCCTCCAGGATTATTCTGGCACATCCTCACCGATGTCTGGCAGCCCTGCGATTTCTACATAGCATTCAGACCCCCATGAAAAGTGGTAATCGACCTTGGCGAACAACGGCACTTGGCTGTCGAAGAATGTTTTCAGATGGACCGGCACGGCTATTCTTGACACTCTCTGGATGTTGTCTGCCCTACCCACCCTGTCGTCACTTGTTAACAGAGATGCAGGGCTACACTCCACGGCAGGCTTGGGGATATCATTGGCGTTGCATCTGCTCGCCCAAATCCTATGTAGATGCCCAGATTTGAACAGAGAGCGGTCAATCCTCACTCGGCTTACCATGACATATATGGTACCCCTCTGTGCAGACTGACCCAACATCGATATTGCAGATTGACCCTGCATAAAATCAAGCGGGTGAACACATTGGGGCAACAGGCGTCACAACATAGGTAAATAATAACCGTTTTCAAATTTTTATTAAAACACCTGTTGGGTAAAAATTTGTATTATGGGTAGACAATACAAAGCTAGTATCTGATCTCAAAATACATATTACACTAGCTTAGGGATACCCTATATCATTTCAGCTACTGATTCATGAAGGCAGAGTACTTCAAAACCACAGATCCATAAAGGAACACAATATATCCTCTGGTGCTACCATCATCCTCAACCTCCAGTTGCGAGGAGGAGGAGCAAGGGATCGGGGAAAAAATAAAACCGTCGAGGGAACAGGGGGAGGCAGTCCCTATAATCAGGATCATAATACAAGACACTCTTTCAAGAACATTCTGCAAGGGAAAAAAAAACCAACTGCCCCTACAGAACCAGAGAGAGATGCCTCCAGACCCTACATTGTAAAGCAGCTGAATCACACACCTGCACTGGCCATATACTTACCTGAGATTGATGAACATCGAATCACATATCAGGAACAAGCACTTATTTGCTGCTTCAATAGCTTCTGGCCCAAACCAATGGACCTCTTTCAATGGATTTTTAAGAACTGGACTATGAAGTGTGAAATTCACCTTTGTTCAAAAGGCTTCTTCATAGTTAAATTTCAGCACTCAGAAATCAAAGACTACATCCTCCAGAAGGGTCCATGGTTTTGGGGATCTACCGGACTTTATATCACCCCTTGGTTCCCGGATTTTGATGCCAACACTATGGTTGTCTCCAGAATGTCGGTTTGGATCAGGCTATATAACCTCCCCTTACATTTCTGGAGTGGCAGCGTCCTACAAGGCATTGGGAATTTATTTGGGCGATACATTAAAACAGATACACAGCAGTTGGAGGAGAGAATCTTCACCTTTGCACGTATCTGTGTCGAGGTAGACCTCAGCAAATGATTTCCATAATGCATTTAGCTGGCACAAAAACAACAAAAATGGCTGCAACATATAGACTATGAAAACACAACTTTCAGATGCAGAATTTGTAGACAGATTGGTCATCTACAAAATACGTGTCCTGAAGCAAAGAGAGATAACCGAAGGAAGAAGAGGACCAGAAAAGCACCCAAAGGATGGCAATACCCCCCATGTGACTCAGAAAAGGAGATAGAAGAAGAAGAAGAAGATGCACCCACATCAGATGGGAACAAACAATCAACAATAGTCCTGGATGCACAAGCCAAAGACACACTGCATCCATTTGATCTACAAACACAATAGGACCGGCCCACACAAGAACCAGTTGTACCTGACTGCAGTGGAAACAAAAGGCATCACTCATCAGAAACATCAGACTTGGACAAGGAAGTAGGAGCAGCCACAATTGATAATCAACTCGCACTTGTCTCCTCCACGTCATCACAAGGTGCATGGCGGAAGGTGGAAAAAAAGAAATATTAGTTGTCACTTGCTTGTTTTTATGAACGAAAGTTTCTGCTGGTTGTTTAAGCTTGTTTTCTGCTGATGCAACATGTAATTTTGTTTCTTTTAATAAAATTACGATTTTTCCTGTGGAAAAAAAAGAAATATTTTTCCGATTTCACTGCGTGAAATGTCTTGTACATTTTTATTTTTATTAGTATAACTATATAGTAAAAATAAATATAAAAAAATTGAAGTGTAAAAATAAATTACTAAGCATAAATATTTAGATTTGATAAATATACTCTCTATTAAATATTATGACATTTGGTTGCATATAATATTTTTTTATTTTTTGTTTTTAAAATATTTTTTATATGAGAAAATAGAAATTCACCTTTAAAATTTTTCAAATTTCTTTCTTAATTTCAAAATATTTAATTTTTTTCAAAATTTTAATAAACTTTATAATCTATTTAGAAATTTCAAAACTAAATGAAATCTATAAAATCACGTTTATGAACCCAAAAAACAAAAATAATATCCTTTAAATATAAAAATATTAACAAATTTAATAAAATAAAATAAAACATTTAATGAATTAATTTTTAATATAATTCCTAAAAATCAGTTATTTTCAGTTATTGTACCTGCTCCAGCAGGTATTATGCATTGGGTTTTTTGTGATGTTGACATTAATTTCTCTATTTGCAATTTTTTTTTATAATTTTCCATACTTAAATATTAAAAAAATTTATTGTTTATTTATTTAAATTATTTAAATTTATTTTTTTGATTTCTTATTGGTCCATACTTTGAACATGTTATTCGAAAATGCTTTGTAAATTGTGCTAAAAGTACAACAAATACAACTTTCCATAACAATTAGACATGCTCGTAGCTTTTTTCAATAAATGCAAAAAAGTACATTTTAAATAAATGCAAGTAATTCTAAAGTGTCTTATTATTATTTCCTGTCGCTTGCAGGTAATCACGTAGTCCATATGCGTTGACATTTAATTAGTTTAGGCGTTGCCCAAAAAATAACAATCTATGTTCTAAGGTTAACCTTATAAAGGAAAATAAATTATTTTTATATTAATTTAATTTTTGTTGTACTTTTCATTGGTTAACGTCTTGAGTTTTTATTGAGTAATTATAGTCCACCAGCTTATTGAGCTGACAGGGGGATTTGTCTTATTTATGAGAAGCCAAAATTTATTTTAATTTTAATTAAATTTATGTCTACAACCATTTAAAATCTGACCAATAACCTCAAGCCGGACATAAGTTTATTTGATGCATTATGGACTATGCACGCCTCACATGCGAAGCAATCAATGGCTGTATGCAAATACTTATGGTTCACCAAAATTATCAATGGTTTAATCAATGATGGTTTGCTGAAGACAAAAAAAATTCATATGTATGGTAAGAGGTTTACTATTATATTTCAGCCAATAAGATTCCAATAGTACATTTCAAACTAGGCAATAGAGAACTACCATGCTGCATTTTACCTTATGCTCTCCGCTTCATAACTCCTCACCAACCAACAATATTTACTGCCAGCGTTGAATTGTTTGAATGGGCCACGTTAGTTGAAGTGGAGCCCATGGTCCACATCAGATTTCCATTAGCCAATCCAATGCAGATCGCGCAAAAATGGAAGACAGTCAGCAAGGCTAAATTCGGACTCGATAAGAGTTTATAAACCGGATTTAATGGTTTATCGCGCGTCCATTGAGCTGACGTCACTGCAGCCAATTGGTACGCGAAAATTTCATACAAAGCAATTTAGTTTTTGGTTTGAATTCCGGGGGTCCCACCTCCAGCCAATGGGAGGCCTATCGCGCGGAGAAAGGGTCTGCTGACGTAGGGGCGGGTTGGAACGCGAAAACAATTTGCGTTTTGGCTTAATTTTTAGTTTTAAGTCCACGATAAAGGTTTCAAACTTTGGTTTAAACTATTGACATTCTTTTTGTTTTCAAGTCACGACAAAGTTTATTTTAAAAGGTTTAATTTCTTTTGTTTTATAAAGTGCCACAATGGACTTTATTCCAAAGTCTTTTGACTTTTTAAATGTATATGTGTGGTATATATATATATATATATAAAGTTTATAATATATATAATATGTTATTTTGTTTTATTTTTTTTAAATAGTTTTGTTATGAAAAGCTTTAAAAGGCTCGAAAGCCAAAAACGAAAAGATAGTATGTAATTTTTTTTACTGTGTATTTTTTTTTAAACAAAAAAAACACAGAGTGTGTATTGTTTTTTTCATTATTTTGCAGTGAGCCCAAAGGCAAAATACGGTCATGATCAGGCGTGGTCAAATGTTTTGCTTAGCTTTACTGATCATTTTCATTAAAAAATAATTGTGATATATAAGTTTAAAAAAATATAAAATTAAATAAATTTAAAAATATATATTATATTTAAATAATAATTCGATTCAAAAATCCCTCTAAGGTTATAATTAATATTTTTTTAAATGTGAATTGCATTAAAATGACTTTACATTATATTTTAGCTCATTCTTAAAATAAAATAAAAATTTATATATTATATAATTAACTTACTTTTACTTAATTGTACATAATTTTAAATTCATAAATACATGTATTATTTTTTTTAAATATTTTTTAGAACAAGGCTGAGTTGAAATAAATAAATAAGTTAAATATTAATTATATTTAACCAATACTAATTACATAATAACAATACAAAATAAATTAGTAATTAAATTAAACTAAGTAGCAAGAACTAAAAATAAAATTAAATATTTATTTAAAAATAAAAGCAAATTTTTATAGTAGAGAAGATGTATAAATATCATGCAAATTAAATTTATAAGAACTTTATCGTACCTAAATATTATAAAAAAATTATTGATAATAATAATTTTAGTGGAAACTTATTTTAAAAAATAATTTATTATATTTATTTATCATAATTTACTAAATTTACATTAATAAAAATAATATAAATTAAGAGTAATTTGCAATTGAAGTTCAATATTTAATAGTAAAAAATAATAAATAAACATAATAGTATAAAATAATAAATAAACAAACTATTAACACAAATAATTTAAAGAGAAATGGCAGATTGAACAAAATAAATATCTACTATATATATATTTATTAAGTATTAAATTATAATTAACATAAATAAAATCTTATTTTTTAACTATAATATATTTATAATTAGTAAATCTATGATTGAGCATTTTAAATGTGATAGATTCCAATCTTAAAATGTTATCCATATGTTCTTACTAAGTGAATTAACAAGGCACTGAAAACAATTACTCATAAACATACTCAAATTCAAATTGTAACATTTCTATATTTACATTAAAGACATTAAAGGACAAATAATAGCTACCTTATAACCTTGTTTCATTATTAATAGTACTCTCCATTTTAATACACTCGCATTTACAATTAATGAATTTATAAACTTGGACCCATCTTTTAACTAAGATACAGTTCATTCATTCTCAAATTAAATACAATTGCATTTCCAATTAATGAATTTTTAAGTTGTATCCATCCTTTCCATCATTAATATTGCTCTCAAATTTAATACACTCGCATTTATAATTAATGAATTTTAAAGTTTGGACCCATCTTTTACCAAAGTTGAGTACAATTCTCAAATTAAATACAATCGGATTTACAATTAATGAATTTTTAAGTTTGTATCCCTCTTTTTACCAAAGTTTTAGCACAATTAGTTTAATAAATCCTTTGGTGTTTAGATTCATTGTCATTGGATTTAAAGCTTGGCTTGGGGAAACATTTTAATCAAATTATTATATTTTTATGATAGGGGATGAGTATATAGAATCTAAGAATATAGATTTATAGTCAACACTTGGAACAAGGTATCCATGGTCTACTTCTTAACACATGAATATTGGGCCTACAGGAGAATAAAATACATTTCAATTGATTCTTGATCATGTGAAGTTAGGTAGTCACTATCAATGGACGTACAGTGAGGGTTTAGACATTTAAATTGGTTCCTGATCATGTGAAGTTAGGTAGTCATTATCAATGGATTTAATTTTATTATAAATATTGGGGTTTAAAAATTTATAAAATTGTGAAATAGAATGGATAACATGTGAATAAAAAAAGTTAAAGAGGTCTTTTTCATATATATTTTTGTAGGGATTTTGTATGTAACATATTTGTTTTATTCTTTTAACTTGAAGAGATATTATATTGAGAATTTTTGTTTGTTTGTTTGTTAGGTAATGTGAACATGTTTAATCTGTGGCTTGAGTCCAACATGAGGTATTATATTTAGAATGTTTTGTTTGTTTGTTTGTTAGGTAATGTGAACACATATAATTCGTGGTTTGAGTAGTCGTGATTCAGGAGCATCTATGTCATTAAATTCACTTTGGATTACATTCGACCTATACCGCACTATCAAATTCACTTGGGGATCACACCCACACCATCAAATTCACTTGGGGATCGCACTTGGCCTATACCACACCAGCCCTTAGCATAACTGGATTTTTGCCCACGAAGTTTTGAACCGGTGGTCTTTTCACCATGGAATATCTTAAGAGTGCACCATCTCACAATCTATTCTACCCCTAGTTGTATATATTTAGAATTTTAATATAATTGTTATTTTAATTTATTTTTTAAGTAATAAAAATTCCGTTTATATATATATATATATATATATATATTATATATATATATATATATTATTTAAACTATATAATTGTGATAAATATTAGAATTTTGTGTTGGATAAACAATTTTTAATTATTATAAACACAAAAAAAATATGTTAGAATTTTAACTAATATATAAGGCATTCTAAACGACGTAGTCTAACTTATAGAGGAAATATATTTTTTCACTAGAATTTGGCAAAAGAATTTCAAAAAAGAATGTGATTTTTTTATATTTGAAATCCATTTTTGAATGCATAAATGGATTCAACACCTTGAAAAACCCTTGGAGACACTCTAATTCTATAGATTAAACAACTTAAACTCAAGTTTTTAAAAATATTTGTCTGTTTTTTGTTAAAATTAACTAGAAAATATATCGTGAAAAAAACATTTCTTCTATAAATTAAACTACACTATTATAAACCCTTGAATATACAAATGACACTTCTTATTATATAGCACTCTCCTCTCCATCTTATAGTTATGTTTTCTTTATACTAATTGTTATAACTCCCTTATAAAAATTACAAGAAAATTAGTTTCCCTCTCGGTGTTTGCTCTGTCACAATACATAACACCTTCTAAAGTCCTGCCTGAATCGTTTCAGCCCACATGGACATCGCCTTCCACGGTGTGATGAGTACTCGTGTTCTTCTACTTCGGCTCTGGGGTCTACTCCCTCCTTTTCTGGTATTCCAGGTACGAATAATATCCCTGATGCCCTTAATACATCACTCTCGCACAATTATACTTTTTTACCTGATCTAGAACCCCTTCCTTCCTATCATGAGTTCCCCCAACCTGCTACCACTATTAGGAGCTCGGCGTCACTTGTGCACATCTCATCCTCTTTCGCGGGTGGCGATACATAATTTTCACCACAAGTCACTGATGTTCCTCGGCCCACTGTGCCTCCCCCTGCTCTTATTCATATCTCCGCACCCCCTCAGGACCCCCTACTACGCCTCTCCCCTTCCCGATGACCCTGGCCTCTCCACCTCATACCATGCCACCTACATCCCCTCATAACTCTGTAGGGAGAGACCTAAAGGTTCTCCTTCAAAACCGCACTATGGACATTTCGCACATCCCTATCCACTGTAAAACCTCATGCCTTCCTATTAATATCAACCCCGGTTCCATGAGGAATGTCACGATGCGTTATAAGTGTGGTCGAAAGGGACGGGGGAAGAATAGTAGGATCACAACGCCTCTCAATTTATCGAACCTCCAAGAGGTACCTATCTCCACTGAATTCAGCCGGGTTATTAGAGCATTATCACTCGAGAAGGGGTGCACATAATGAATTGTGTCTTTATCAATATCCATGGACTGGGAGACCATTCTAAATTTTTATCCCTCATAAATTTTCTTCTATCTTGCTGCCCTTTCTTATTAATATGTTAGAAAACCACGACTTGTATATCTCAGGTTTATTCTTATTTTGGAAATATGTTTCCACATTGGCATATGGTTGCAGTGGATTCGCAGGGGCTATCTAGTGGTTTGGTGGCACTCTGGGACCCTCACCTGGCTAAGTTCCAGGCATACAAACTATTTGTTGGCATCCTTATTTCTAATTTTGTTTGTGGTTTCCCGGAACGCATTCATTTTCTCAACCTATATGCACCCTACTCTGATCGCCTCACTTTTTGGCGTCACGTGGATGAATTTGATTTACTCAAAATTGGCTCATTGGTACTGGCGGGGGACTACAATGCCACTTTGTCATTACAAGAGAAATGGGGTCTGAGGTGTCGTGATGGTTCCATGTCAGCGTACCTAAACAAGTTATTTCTGGAGAACCACCTACGGGATATATTCCCCAAAATACTTAGCCCCACCTGGTATAATGGTCGATATAGGATGGTTTTATTGGGAAAAGGCTTGATCATTTTATGCTACATGAGAACATTATGGAGTATATGTGGATTGTATCATCCCATGTGGCAGATGTCCTCATATCCGATCACTGCCCCGTCATTCTTAGCTGGTGGTTGGATCGTCCCATTTGGGGGATGCCTTTCAAATTCAATCGAGTCTGGTTGGACAGCCCTGATTTCCACAATTTGGTTTAGGGGCACTGGAAATCCTCAACGGATCATTCATCTCCTTCTCTGATGGCTTATATTGTGGAAACATTAAATGGATTGAAAAAACCGGTGAAATCCTGGGAGCGAGATAAAAAGTGGAGACATATGACAGATCTTAGTTGTCTCAGTAAGGAATTGGGGATTTTCATTAAGATGCTTGACACATTAGCTGAGCCGTGCGACATGTCGGAACGTACAAAATTGATGCAGTGCCGCAAATGTGAGATATTATTGATATAGGAGCAGACATGGCAGTTAAAAATTCGGGCAATCTAGTTGCAAGGAGGGGACAAAAATACAAAATATTTTCACTAATATGCCAACCAACATTGAAAGAGAAATAACATTTGGGAGTTCGAGACTAACAAGGGACACTCGGTTCACTCCACTGGGGAAATACAAGCAAAGATTGTACGGAATTTTCGGTCACTATTCTATGCTCGTAAAGGCATACACATTGAAGATCAACCATGGGCATCGATGGATTATCCTCCCATGTTTGATGTGGCACTGAATGACTCTGTATGTCAAGAGGTCACTCCGAAGGAGGTCCTAAAGGTGCTCAAGTATTTTGCACATGAAAAAATTCTTGTCCTAGATGGCTGGACGGTTCAATTTTTCTTAGATTTTTATGTAATCATGGCCCAGGACCTCACTAAGATGGTGGAGGAGTCCTGACTTCGGGGCCGCATCTCTGGGGCTATAAACTCAACTTCTATTTCGCTCATTCCAAAGGGCTCGTTTCTTTCCACATTTTTGGATTTCTGCCCAATATCACTGTGCAATATTACATATAAATTAATTTCGAAGATCATTGTAGAAAGGATTAAGTCCACGTTGTCCAACCATATCACTAAGTAACAATTTGGCTTTCTTCACAACCGATTAATCCATGACGTTGTGGCCATATCCCAAGAGGCCATCCACACCATGCACTCTCGAAAGCAGAAGGCTATTGCCATGAAGATGGATCTATGCAAGGCATATAATTGTGTGGACTGGGAGTTTCTCGAGCTCATTCTGGTAAAAATTGGCTCATTGATGCAGAACATTGAATGGATCACGTGATGTATTAACTCTGCCCACCTCAATTTTATCATCAATGGAATCCCTACTAATATCTTCAGGGCGGGATGGCGTTTGCATTAGGGATGTTAATTATCAACCCTTCTCTTCATATTGGTGATGGATTGCCTCAGCATCGAGATTTGTGTTGCGGTCAGATCGAGATTTTTTTTAGGTATTAAGACTAGAGGGTTTGTGGCGACCTCTCACAATCTTTTCGTGGATGATATTATGATTTTTAGGTGCCTGGTTGTTGCACATTGGAAATTCCTTTTGGATATATTTATTATATTTGGAAATGCATTGGGGTTGGTGGAAAATTCACGTAAGTCATTGATATTGTACTCACACGGTGATATGGAGGAGATTCAATAAATTGTTGCTATATTTAACTTCAAGGTTGGTCAGATTTCAGTGGGTTTTACATATCTGGTTTTTAAACTGAAACCAGCGATTAGGGGTGGCTAAGCCAGCTTTGGCCAAACAAATGGGAGATAGGTTTGGTCCCTTCGTTGGTTATCCATTGGTGGGCGTTATGCATTGGCTATTGTTGTCCTACAACGAATTGTGGTATGTTGGGCACACCTATACCTTCTTCCTGTTGCCATTATTTGTAGGCTCCTCTCTATCATGGCTCACTTCACTCTGGTCAGGTGGTCGAGATGGATGTGAGTACCACCTATCTAGTTGGGACAATATCATTATTCCCAAGGATATGGGTAGTTGGGGCTTACTCGACCTAAAATATTTGGTTTTGCATTACTGATCAAATCACTGTGGAGATGTCTTTTTAATGCAAGGGATTGGAACAATATAATCTCACAAAAATACCTACAACATAGGGACATCGAATACTAGTATAGGGTTGGCTCGTTGGGCACCACGAATGGCTCTTACATTTGGCTTAGCTTCAGGAAAGTATGGAATATGTTTTGCAGTCAACTTTGTTGGTCATTTGGGGATGGTCAAAAAATTATCCTCGGCGCTGATCAGATTGGGGGAATGCCGATGGCATCTCTGATTTATGAGGACTTACTACATAGGCTACATTCTAGGGGAGTTATATATCTTGCAAAGGTTATTAAATATTGGAGGGAGGATTTACCACACTGGAAAGAGGCAACTGATTTGGGACTCGTGGGAAATGCGGTCACATCATGGGAAAAATTTAGGAGAATGGTATGTAGTGCGGGTCTACATCGGGATCATTTGGGTGATCAGATTACATGGGCGGGCTCACTACAAGAGAGTGTTGTTCAAATCAGGGACACCTACAGGTATCTTATTACCAGGAATAGAGAAAATCTAAACAGATGCTGGTTCGAAGTGGTCTGGAAGACTGACATACCTTATAAAGTGATCATCCATAACTGGCTTGTTTGGAAAAATAAAAATCTAACATGGGATAATTTAGGCAAATGGGGCTGGTGTGGACCGGGATGCTACCCTTTCTGCCAATGGGAGTGGGAAAATAACACTCATTTATTTTTCCATTGCAATTTTTCTATTGAGGTATGGTCTAGGATATGTATTTTACTACATGTACAATACACTGCACAGGATGACCTCGAGGCATGTATTACCTAGTGGAAACAATGAAGTAGATTGAACATCTGTATTCCTCTGTGGCTGACTTGGTTCATTTGGTAGGAAAGGAACATGCTCATATTCGACGACACTCTGGCTTGCTCCACTTGGGTTACACACCGCATCATACGGGCTACTGTGGGGACACATGTGGCACAAAAATCTCCAAGGGACCTCTCCCATCGACACAGATCATACACTATCACCTTTCCGACGGGATACTTTGATGGTGCTGCTCAATAGGGGTAGTGAAAATGTGGTGTTTGGTTCAGAGTGGACCAATGATCACATTATAAGATAATACCAGAATTGTGGAAATGGAACAAACAACAGGGCTGAAGCGGTTGCATTATGAGGCTTGCTGTGGTTCGCGAGACAACTATCTATTGAAAATATTGCTATATTCGGGGACTCAAAAGTTATCATCGACCGTATGAATCACAACAACAGATTCACTCCTCAACTAGTGCAATGGATGGATCACACAGACAAGCTCTGAGACACCTTCCAATGCATCTTGTTCACTCATATTTATCGGGAACATAATTGTGTGGTAGATGGGCTTTCAAAATTGGGACTCTCGACCTCAACTAGACAAATGTATTACACCCTCCTTGAAGCAGACTCCATCAATGCGCAAGGCACTATCATACGGCCATTATTTTATAGACCGTTTCATCTTTTTTCCTTTGTCTTTTTTGACTTTGTATATAACATGTTTCCTTATATATGCATTACTATCCAAAATTACATTCTTTAGTATATTATTACTCTTTTTTATTTTGGGCATTAGGTACTACAACATCTGGTTTAGTTCAATATTGCCTACAAGATTTATCATATCCTTTGTTTTTCTTTGACTGGATGGGGCAGTTTTGTATGCACTTTTGTTGCTACTATTTGATGTTCTTGGAAATACCTTGCTTTGTTAAGGAGGCACCACATATGCAACTATTTCTGGACACAAACTTCACTTTTTATGGTGCATGGAAGTTATTGGAAAGACTGTCAGATCAATGCAGGAGTGTATTTTTTCTTGCTATTTTGGAGATTTATGGATTGTATATCGCAGAAAATGAAATTGAATATGTATTAGTACATAATATAAACCATGTTTTTTCTCTCTAAAAAAAAAAACTTCCATGTCCATAGCTAAGGTATATTGTATTAACAAAGTATCTTACTTCCTTTCTTCGTATCCAAAGTCCTAATTTGGGTGGCGGGAAGCATGATTTACTCTCTCTTCTATCCGAGTTTAATTCTTGCAAAGGTCCTTGCTAAATCAAATATTTTCTACAATCTTGATTGCCAAAATGCCAAAACAAAGTTTCATAGGCAAATTTCTCCAATCAAATAAGTAGACCTTTAACTTTCGTTATAGTTTCAACCAAATATAAAACCATATTACAAAATGTGATAATTTGCTTGTTGTTTATCTCATATCAAATACAACATGATTTTTTTTATTAAAATAAAACAATCATTGTTAAAATAATAATAAAAATGAAAAATAAAAATAAAAATAAGTTTTTATTTTAATTAAATAGGAAAAATTAAAATGGTTAAAATAAGAATGAAATTTTAAAAATCGTAAATTTGTTTTTTATTATTATTTAAAAAAAAAACATAAAATTTTCATTTTAAAATATTTAAAGTAATATTAATTCTATAAAATTATAAAAATTCATAAATCTTTTTTTTCCTATATAGTAAAAAAAAAAGGTTTAATGTTCGACTTTATATCGAGTCAAATGATCCAGAGTATGACTTCGTGTTATGGGTTGCCTAGATGGAAACCAACCCAAAAACACAAGTTTAGCCATTTGAGATTACATATGTTTTTTTAAAGCTTGTATATTAATTTTTAATTTTAATTTTAACTAATTAATTTATTTTCTCTTTTCTCAAAGAAATATTTGAGAATATTTACCTAAAAAGATCGTATTTTGCTGGTTTATTAGCAAAATTTAACCCAAAAACATTTAATAGAATTGACCAAGTGACTTCTCATTAGCGAGATACTTCTAATTGAACTAATCCTTAGACTAAATAATTAAAATTTAATTATAATAAATTTTAATTACAATAATTAAACATTCATATAATAATTATAATTATTAATATTTTATTAAAGTATTATTAAAATTAACTAACTCTATACAATAAAATGAAATAAATAATTTATTTCTAATGATTAATAAAATATTAATAATTTTCCCATTTGTCTTATTTTTTTATTTTTTATTTTTGCCTTTTGTACCTCTTTCCTAAGTTCAATCTAGTCTTATGGAATAAGATAATTATTTATAAAAATTATTGATCTTTTAGAATTAGAGCTTTATTAGGTATATCTAATGTAAAAAATGGTATTATTAATAAAGAAATTTCCAATTATATTTATATTTATTTTATCTTGATTTGAAAGTTTGTTAATCAAGTCCAAAATTAGAATGAGTATTACATTTAAATTTGGGAAAAAAACATTATTATATAGTTTTTATTTTTCATTTCAATTTGGCATTCCTGTTTGGGTGATATATTGGACATGATGAAGATATAGTCGTGCCAAGCTTTAAAAGAAAGAGTGAATTCTTTTTGATAAATATTATGTTATAATTAAATAATTTAATAATGAGTAGAAAGTCAAACTAGAGGTTAGTTTGACTCCAAAAACAAATAAATTATTGTTGTATTTTTATTAACTTCATTATGTTGTGACTAAGGTTAATTAATAATTTATTACATTTTTTTTGGAATGAATTTAATATAATGAAGGGCTAAAACATATTTGAATCAATTTTTTATAATTTAATAATGGGTAGAAAGTCATAGAGAAATAAAGAAAAAGGAAGGGGTTGACAAGATCTAGGAGTATAGGGCAGAGATCCAACATTTGCTAATATGCCATCCCTCCCCTCTATTGAGATTTACAGGTCTTTTTTCAATCTCTAAAGCTTCCCTTAATTTACGGCGAGGAAAATGGTCAATCCGAGCAATAACCTTAGCTTTTTCGATGCATATGTGATAGATAGTCCTTTCAGCATGTTCAGCTAGGGCTGAGGAGCAAGATCTCCCATGCCTAAGGTCACCAACATGCTCGCAAATCCTTTGATTAATTGATCGACTGGTTTTGCCAATCTATGGAGTCCCACAGGAGCATGGGATAATGTAGACAGCTTTTCCATGCTTGGGATTCACAAGACCTTTGACTCTCAAATCGGCTAAAGATCGTGTGAATCCAAGGATAGAAAAGGTGCCTACATTATCCCATGCTCTTGTGGGACTCCATACATTTGCGAAACCGATCGATCAATTAATCAAAGGATTTGCAAGCATGTTGCTAACCTTAGGCATGGGAGATCCCGCTCCTTAACCCTAGCTGAACATGCTGAAAAGTCTAACCATCACATATGCATCGAAGAAGCTAAGGTTATTGCTCGGATTGACCATTTTCATCATCGTAAATTAAGGGAGGCTTTAGAGATTGAAAAAAGACCTGTCAATCTCAATAGAGATGATGGTTGGAATATTAGCAGACATTGGATCCGTGCCATATACTCCTAGATCTTGTTAGCCCTTTATTATATTAAATTGATTCAAATATTAAAAAAAAGTAATAAATTATTAATTAACCTTAGTCACAACATAATGAAGTTAATAAAAATACAACAATAATTTATTAATCTTAGGAACCAAACTAACTGTTATTCTAACTACTAGTTTGACGTTCTACTCATTATTAAATTATAACATAATAATAATTTAAATTTATATATTAAATAAAATAATTTGTTTATCATAAATACTTTCCTTTTTAGTCAAATTAGCTATTTTTCCAACAATTATTTGGCCTTCTCTACATCTATATAAGTTTAATGACCCGATTTGATCTCTCATCTCGTCCCGAAGATAAACCACACTGGTTGGTTCTAAACGCCTGGACAATTTTCTGTTCAATGTGATGACAACCAAAAGATATTTGAAAAATTACTATAATCACAAAAGTATGAATTCAAATTTTCATGTGAGATTTAAACCAATAACCTTTTTTTAGATAAAGTACCTTAACAATACATCCATTTACCATCCATTCAAAATAACATAGAAAATAATTAATTAAATTAATTACACTAACTTATTTAATTAATATTTATTTTATATAAAACAAAAATATACTCTAATGATAATAATAATATAATTTATATTATTATGATTTTATATAACCTAAATTAACGTGTACTCTAAACCTTTTAGATTTTATTTTAAAATAGTAGATTTGAATTGGTTACACTTACCAACTAACTTATTAAAGTATTTTTATTATATATGAACAACTGATATATTATACTTATAATAATATTATAAGTATATATTTTAATGTTATAATTTAAAATTTTTAGTTTTATTTTATTTAAAACTTGATAAAGATTACTTAATTCAAATGTAGTTTTTTTAAATGTTAAATTTATTTATGTATTCTAAAAAATATAAAATTATTTAGATAAATGTTTTTTGAATTAATCATGTCATTAAAATTTGGATGATGTTTAGAATTATTTAATAGAAAGATGATTCTTTATTAAATGATTCGTCAACAATAATATAATTAATCCAAAAACCATTTATCTAAAATAAAATCATTTTATTATGAAATACATAAAATAAAATAAAATCATTTCAACATTAATTTAAAATTTTTTATTGGTTTACATCCAACATGAGTTGTCTCCCATGAATAATATTGTCTATTCTCCTTTTAGATGTAGCTATAGATAGTATCCAAAAAAATACCCAACCACGGAGCAATACCCATTTCAGTTTGCGTCCAGTACACACAAGACAGATATTTTGTCGAAAGTTTGAAGTGACAGGTGAATTGGAACCATGAATTGTTCCTTCATTTTCTCCTATTTTCTCCTTTCTCCGTTTCCAAGTTGGTTGTACTGGTTAGAAAGCCAGCGCGTTATGCGAGTACTTCCTCCAATCGTTGACGCTGTCGCAGTATTTTGCGTTTAGATACTGCTTTCCTTAAACCGCATGCACCTTTTATTCTGTAATCTGCTTCACATCGCCCGATTTTGGAGGGAAAATAAGCGTCTGACCCGTCTGCACACGCAGAGATGCGTCCCGATTGAATAAGAACAGTTTTCCAAATTGGAAATGATGTTAAAAAATCACTAGATAGCGGGATTTAGGACAGGTGGACACGTGGGATTGGCATCTAAACTCGGCACCACGGTATTGAGTGGTGTGCAAGGCATGGCAGAATAACGGGTCCATTTGGGGATAGAGTTTTCCTCCACAAGATTCAGCTGTGCATCAGCATTACATATTTGTACATATGTAATTATTGAAAGAAATTGCAACTTGGGCATTTGGATTTCGGCGAAATTTCAATTGCAAGATTTGGCGCTCTGAAATTTTTATTTTCGCAGGTAAATCTCTTCGTTGTCTGATCAACCAGCATCAATCTTTCGAACAGATATGTCTGCTTGCTTTTGCTTTTCTGCAAATTGAGAGTTCGTGAAAGTGAACCAATGGTGATGCGATCCGAATTCTGTATTTTAACGATTGAGAAATGGGGATTATCATTTGTTAAAACAATATCAGTGTTGGAATTAATGCTAATGATACAATCACGTCTGCCCTTTTTTTCAATTTCAGTAGAATATGAATTATGCAAATTCCAGGCTTATTTCTTTTCCCTAAGATGGGAAGCTGTTATGATAATCAGCTTGGCCTTTTTACCCCAAATTAATGATGGTGGTGCTTGCGAAGATCTTGAGGCTACTTTCCCTTTCTAGCGGATTTTTTTTCCTGGTTTGAAACCTGGGTTATCAGTTGTAGGCTTTGCAACCGTGACTTGTATTCCTAATTTTCTGATTTTGTAACAAAGCAGTGCTGATTTAGATTCCAATTCACCGAAGTATATTTTCCAGCCATTTTTTCTGGTTGTTACCGTCTGTTCGCACCAAGAGAAGCGAGCTGCATTTTAGAATCTACTCTCAGAGTGGGGGTGCGGGTGATCCATCAACTCTTGTTGCGCCCATCTTACAGTGCATCGAATCTAGATGATTCGGTAGATGCATTGAATCTGGATTTTAGCCCAAAGCCTTCTAAACCAGGGTCTGATATGCACCTTGAGGTTGCGCTCGAGGATGCATATCTCGAGTTTACACAAATGGCTATGTCAATTATTGTAACCTGATACAAGCAATCTCGAGCTTCACAATTTTAAGTTACATATAACAGCCGCTTTTAGATGGATCTGCGCTAGTATAATACTACCCATGAAAGCATTTCTGATTTCCCTGGGAGCTTTATTGTAGAATTTTCTCCATGTCTGATAGATCTCAGTCTGCATTAGAAATAGTTCAGCCAGCTGGGGTTGTAGTTTATTACATCAGTGCTGCATTTATTTTGGCATCATTATTCTAACTGTTATCTGGCATGTTCTTTCAAGAATTGCCCTGCGCCGAAGAAGATAAATGATACCTTATCCTGTTTTAGAGCAGAATTGCTCTTTTTGTCTACTTTTAGAACACAGCAAAACCCGTCCCATCGTCCTGGTTTTCAAGCTCTTGGTTGCGCAAGTTATTAGTATGTCTTACATTTTAGTTTTTCAATTGAAAAAGCTGCTGTAATTGGACATAAAATCCTATGCCTGAAACAACTGTGCTATAATTATTTAGTGGGTTAAGTTTTCAACTTTTCCCATTCCAGTCCTTTTGATTTCTGCCTCATGTTTAGGTTTTCTCCTACCCTTTTGCATAAAATTTCATGACATTGTTCCAACTATGCATACTTTTGCTACCTTGAGCACACAAGTTCTGTTTAGAGAATTTTTCAAGTAGATATTCAATTGCATTTGACCAACCGCAGAGGTTTTAAATTACTTTAAACTAATCGGAAATTTCTCTTACTGAATCCATAATTTCTTTGTTACGTCGTACTACTCGAATAGGCGGGCATCTCTCAGCATAAAGATTGTTGAAGGAGCCAAAATAATCGATTGATTTTCAGATACGCATGTTTCTTCTATTCCTCCTTGGGAATTACCAATGTGCAATTAATTGTCTGGTATTCAAGTTTGTCACCTCGAATTTTCTCCATCTATTGTCCATCCATAATCAAGGTTTATTTTCCTGTATATTCTGGAGGTGTGACCTAAGGCCTTTCCGAATTCTAAATAACTAAGAAATAACCTGATAACCTTTCTAAGCATGGCTATTGCTGAACATTTGTTTTTCGTTTGTTATATGGTGAGGCTCTCATAAGATGCCTTTCAATCCAGTGTCGAGGGGTTTTGTTGGTAGATTAGTTTTACTAAATCAATTTATCGATAAATCCATAAGTTGGGTTCTTGCACTTCAGTCTGTTGAGGATTTCACATAAGGGTACGTTAAAATAGGTTTGACTGAGCCCTGCTCAAGTGCCAAGCTCTTGGATAGTAATCAATCAAAGTTCAACTTTCAGAAAGCCGGACTTGATAAGTTGATGCTAACCATTGGCCTTTGTACAATTTTCTAAAGTAAGAAACAATTCAAAATGTTATTTGCAGTAGTAGAGTTGATTGAGCTCTATGGGAGTGGATTTCCTCAAATTATGCAACTCTATTAGTTGGTCCTCTAAACTAAAAGGGGCAATCTTTGGGAACTTATTGATGGCCAAACATGGTAGGGAATTCTGGTGCATTATCGTGATAACAGGTGTAGAACAACTTTTAAAGATGATTTGATTTTTAAAGCTGATCTAGAAGCATAAATGGCAGCGATAATGAGCACATATAGAAAAGATGTAGATTCCATGAAGCTAGGTGCTAAGACAGACAAGAAGGTTTTGTTTGCATACATTGGGAGAGCAAATCAATTGTAGCATTGTCCGACAAGTAGTTTTATAGAAGTAATGACAGTATATTTTTTCTGCAATGTACGATGTATGCATTTTATTAAAATAAACTACACATGGCAAAATATGTGTGATCTCTTACAACCTCTTTTTCATGTATGCATTTTATTAAAATAAACTACATATGGCACAATGTTTGTGATCTCTTACAACCTCTTTTTCATGTATGCATTTTATTAAAATAAACTACATATGGCACAATATTTGTGATCTCTTACAACCTCTTTTTCATAATGTCCTACGTCCTCAAATTCTAGCAGGTGCATATGTATCATCATTCATGTAAGATATCAATACTTGTATCAACAATGTGTAACTAGAATTAGTTGAGCCTGTGCTATAATTACCTTCTAAGGGTCAATCATATACACCATCACTATCAAGAATCTGAATTGAGTTATTGCCTCCAATGATCCAAAATCTTTTGCTTGAGATGTGTTAAAGAATTGCATTTACAAACACCTACTCCGATACCACTTTCCCTGCCGTGGAGAAGGCTTTTCATGCCTCATCCTCCTTTGTGTTGCCATCCTTTTCCAACACTTAGAAAACACATGGTTATGTAAACCACAAAAATGGCATGTTTCTCGATGCCATGATTTACGACCGTGGTTATCAACCTTCTTATAATCAAAATGCACAATGGAATAACAAGACTTATTATCAGTGTTACACGGGGACTCGCCCCCCCACCTAGGGGTCTAGAATCCTCGCCCCCTCGCGCTCCGGGGTCCTGGGGACTTCTAGGGGACGTTTCTCGACGTCCCCAAAATTCAGAAAATTAAGGAGGACATCAAAGGGGACGTTTCCTCAGATTGAGGGGTCGAGGGAGCGTGAAGGGGGCGTGAGGGAGCGTGAGGGGGCGTGAGGGGACGAGAGGGGGCGTGAGGGGGCATGAAGGGGGCGTGAGGGGACGGGAGGGGGCGTGTGGGGCCCACAATTAAAAAAAAAAATTAAATGAAAAAAATAAAAATAAAAATTTAATAATCGATTGTTTAATTAAATTAATTTTTAGGTTTCATTTGTTTTCAGTTTATCATTGTATCATCTGCACTTAGCACTTGCAGGAAGCCATAGTTGAGGTGGTAGTGGGCTATTGCTCCATCGTTGCCACTTGACCTAGTAGTTGCTCTATAGGATCACCTCCTAGGACCCCTGCTAGTTTGAGCAGTAATAGTACCCATGCCATGGAACCTTGCTTGTTGATGGCATCACTTTCGAGCTTGACATGTGTCCTTTTGAAGTGGAGTGCTTCACATGTGTGGACCTATTTGTAGAGTAGGCTTCTTGTAGTTGACTCGGTTGGGTCGACGTTGTTGGGCTCCCTTAGTTGTCATATAAATGGAGGAAGGAGAGAGTCCTTTCATCATTCATTCATGATCATTTTATATGAGATATGAGGAGTAAAGCACACCTCTCTCGCTCTCCTTGTACTCTTCCTTATTGTAGTCTCTCTCTTTTCCCTGGAGAGCTAGGGTCCATGGAGAAGTTCAAGGGATATTCTAGGGTTAGGGTTTCACCCTAAGGAGGAGAAGAAGCTAACGTTTGTCATAAACCCCAAAGGGATGGAGATAGCATTGTATCTTGTAGCTCTTGTGAGAGAAGAAGACTAGGGTTTTGGAAACACTAGTGTTGTTTGTTATGCATGTTGAGGAGTAGAGGACTTGTTTTTCTTTGGCCAAGGAGGAATTGCTGGTGATGATGCTAGTTTTTTGAGGATTCTTGGTGGAGTGACCAGCTTTGGCTAGGAGTGATTCCTAGCTAGGAGGAGTTGGTGGCTAGGGTTCTCTTGGTTTTTGAAGAGCTTCAAGAGTTTTACCATCTTGTGACATAAGTTGTATGTACATGTACTTCATTCTTCTATACATATATGAAGTTTCCAGCAGTCCAAAACTTGCATATTTGAATTTCAGCTTGCATTGTTTTCTTGATTGAGTAATTACTAATTTCCGACACTTTTTGTTCATGCTGATTTGACATGACATAGGACTGAAATTGTTTTGTGATTTAACATATAATTGGTATATACAAGATAAGATTTCTGCTGTAATTAAGGTGATTTCAGATCTAGTTTATGCTTTAGAAAGTGCGCACTTAGGGCTGGAACTTCTTGGAATATATTTGGTATGTATTCTGCCGGGCTGTCTAGTGTGTTGGGTTGAAGTGAGATGAAATATTGTCCACTGTTTGCTGCTGTAAATTGATATTTCAGTTTAGCCCTAAGGTTGAAGTTCAAAGGGGCTAGATCTGAGAAACCTCATTGTGAGGTGAAATTTCAGTTTTGCATTAAATTTCCCTATAGCCAAAATTTCAAAACTCTTAACACTCCAGGGTTTGAGCGTAAATGATTAACATGGCAATGCCCCTTCTCAATCACCAGCTGCAGCCTAAAGGACGAGTCTCCATTATTTTATTCTTTCCATTTCAAATCTTATTCAAGTGGCTTTCTTTTTCTACGCAGCTCATTCTTTCTCTGATTGATTTTAGTGCCATCCACTTAGTCCATGTCATCCACTTATTCCACACATTATGAGTGGTATGTGTACCTTGGCAATAGTTTCTAGCTTTGTCATCCTGATTGCTTTCCCTCCATCATTCTTAGGTGGCGGGAATTGGATCCTTCACAGTTCAGTCACACCCTCATTCTTGCTGATCGATCTTCCAATTGTATCAGTGCACCATACGTGGAATTTAAGATAATAATAATAATAATAATCATCTATTTTTAAGGTCGTGGCCAAGCCAAACCAGGGTTACTTGGGAGCGGGAGCGGGAGTGCCATTTTCAAAAGCTCTCTGTCCAGAGCATTTCGGGGAGCGTTTTTTTTTAAATATATATATATTTTTATATTTTGATGCATATATGTCAACAAAAGCATGTAGAATGATGAATTAGACATAAAAAACATAAAAACATAGATTGAATCATATAACATCAATCATCTAGAAGTTATAATCTTCATCAACCACGCCCACAAGTTGGAAACATACAACATATTGACTCTTGAGTCTCACGAATCATCAATCTGAAGATTTCAAGCTTTCAAAATTCAATATATAACATTTATCATCATTGATTTCAAATTTCAATATATAACATTTATCATCATTGATATATATCATAATTTATTTATCATCATTGATTCAATGATTTCAAAATTCAATACATCACATTTATCATCATTGATATATAACATTTATCATCATTGATTCATTGATTTCAAATTTCAATATATAACATTTATCATCATTGATATATAACATTTATCATATATTGATTCATTGATCACCATATAACATTCATGAAGCATCATATTCATAATTCATAATGACTTATAAACTTATAAATGCCAACTTCAAAGTTTCACCTTTCAAATTCAAACTTCAAACTTAAATTGTCATTAAATATGAAAGAGTCAAGTTTCAACTGAAGAGTCAAGTTTCAACTGTTCAATAGTTATAAAAGATAAAAACTACTAGAAAATAGAAAAGACTAGCAAACAAAAAATCTATTTTATCTATTGGTTGGCCCCTTGCCACGCCCACGAGAAATGTCTAATTTGTGAGAACCACGAGGCAATGGTGGTCTTCTAGTACTCTCAGGAGTACCACGTCCACGACCATGACTAGAAGGCGGAGGGCAACGTGAGGATGTAGGTGGACGCTGAATCTGCAAAGGAACAATAGTTGGATATCGAGCACTGGCACTGGCACCCGCACTGCTACTGGATGGTGGGACTGGCCCTGTGTGTGGTGGTGGCATGGCTGTTGATGCTTCATCATCATCCCTCAAAAGTTCTGCTTCCAATTCTTCCATATGTATAGTGCCGTCCTCCAGATTATCATCCTTTGGGTTGTTGTCCCAGACTTTATATGATTGATCCTCATATGCCCAATCACAGTAATGACTCAACAACCTCAAGTTGTAATGCCCATAAACCAAGCTTTCAGCTCGGTTTTCATTCAGCCTGTTTCTTCTCACATTATGTATGAAGCTGTAGGTGCTCCAACACCTCTCTGCAGAAGAAGTATTCACAACTTGTGAGAGAACTTTTTTTGCCAACTTTGGCAAAAGTCCCATGCCGCCATATGCTTCCCACCATGTGAGAGCATCAAATCTGTCTCTGTCTTCCATTGCATGGAAAGAACCAAAGTTACCAGTGCAACTGAAGTATATGCCTAATTCAAGGCGCAATGCAGCACACTCCTCCCTATCGGGGACCAACTTGTCTAATGCCTTCATGTACCCCTCTTGTACCTTTGGATCTGTGTGAGGTTTGACCCTAACCCCACCTCCAAGTGCAGGTTGGCCCAACCAAGATGGAGAGTAGTATTTTGGCATAAGGATATATGCCAAGGCATGTAGTGGAACATTGAGTTTATTCCACCGTGCACACACACAGTCGTGAATCATTGCATACAAGTTGGGATCATTATCCTTAACAACATATTTTATTTGGCCCAACATGCTATCCATCTGCTCATAAACCTCCCCAATCACTGGTTTATCTGTATCTGAAAAACGAATCATGTGATAAATGGGCTTGGTGAAGTTCAAAATTTCCCTCGCATGTGCCCAAAACAAAGGGTCAAGGGCAGTCTCCTCCACATGTTCAAAACCTTGCTTGTCAACTATTGTCGCTGCCCTGTCCTTTAATACCTGTCAGTGTGGGCTTGATACCATTGCAGCCAATGACTCTCTTACCTTCAAAAGGCGCCTGAAGGTGAGGTAATAGCTAGCAAATCTAGTCTTTGCTATCTTCAACAACTCCAATTTGGAGTATGGAAAAGCCCATGGGTATTGCTATGATTTGTAATAAATTTTATCATTTTTTTACCTCTCTTGTACAAATCACCAAGCCATTTGAATTGAGGTTGTTTTTTTTTAATGATATCATGCATCAAAAGGTTCATTGTGTGAACCAAACACCCAGACCAAAATATGTTGGGGTATTTATCCTCAATAATTGCTCCTGCTGCCTTACAGTTAGTAGCATTATCAGTGATGACTTGGATGACATTGTGTGGCCTAGTATTTTCAATTATTTCAAGTAATGGTTCTGCAATGTTAATGCCGGTCTTGAATTTGTCTGAATAATCATACGCTGAAAGGAATATTGCACCTCTAACCAACACAGCCATAACACTTATCAATGGCTTTCCTTTTACATTGGTCCATCCATCAGATACAATGGACATCCCATGCTCATTCCAAGAATTTGTCATTCTAGCTAAAGAATTGTTTATTTTAGCTCTTTCATGATCAAGTCCCACGGTTCTGGCCTTGTCATACCCAGGGCTCTTGTATCCTTTGGGGGCATCATTAATGGCAGAAACCATTTCATGCCAATAAGGTGAGCGAAGAACATTGAATGGCACCCCACATGCATATAGAAACCAGAAATTTTTTGAATCCACATCATTCCTACACCATTCGTCAAGGAAATCGGATATGGTTCTACGCCTTAAGGAGGTGTTTGGTCCAGGTGTGCCTCCATATCTACTGCCATGGGTAGAAGTTGATGGACTTCTTTGTCCATGATGTGATGGACCTGATGGTGTATAAGAATCAATGAAACCCCTAGATCTTTTAGATCTCTGTAGGGCAGCCTCCTCTTCCTTTCTATATTTCTCTCTCTGTGTTGCTGGCACACTGACACAAATTTTGATTCCTAGATTTTTGTCTCCATCCCCTGGCATTTTCCCACAAAGGTGCCTTCTGGCACGGGTGTATGAACTTGTGTATTCTTTATTGCAATGGGGGCAAAGAAATTTAGTGGTTCCACCACCTTTCCCTCCTTCCTGCCTCTGAACATATTTCCACAAAGGTGTTTGACTTTGGTCTTGTCTAGTTGGGGTATCTATGGCCTCATGTTCTCCACTCTCCCCTTCCTCCTCAGCATACTCCTCCTCCTCTTCAGGATTTTCATCAAATCCACTATAGCCCACTTCTTCATCCTCCT